>OY744522.1:64451587-64621587 GCA_963556195.1 Sepiola atlantica | reverse complement strand
TAGTGCATGTTAAGAATAATAAAGACATCAAAAACCATACCAAAGACTCTTACAGAAGACATCAAAGATAGAGACATCAAATATCACATCATTGATATCAAAGACATCAAATATAAAGACATCAAAACCATACCAAAGACTCTTACAGAAGACATCAAAGATAGAGACATCAAATATCAAATTATATCAAACATCAAATATCAAACATCAATCATCAAAGACATCAAATATAAAGACATCAAAAACCATACTAAAGACTCTTACAGAAGACATCAAATATCAAATTATATCAAACATCAAATATCAAACATCAATCATCAAAGACATCAAATATAAAGACATCAAAAACCATACTAAAGACTCTTACAGAAGACATCAAAGATAGAGCCACTAAATATCAAACATCAAATATCAAAGACATCAAATATGAAGACATCAAAAACTATACCAAAGACTCTTACAGAAGACATCAAAAGTTAGAGACATCAAATATCACATCATATCAAACATCAAATATCAAAGACATAAAATATAAACACATCAAAAACCATACCAAAGACTCTTACAGAAAATTACGAAAAGAGGCCCAGGGGGTGGGAGGTAAGTCTGTATTATGATTCCCCAAGCACACAAGTCTAAAAAAGTATTCACCACAATAGTCATGATGGAATACGAAAGGAAAGAGGAATATTTTACCTCTACTCTTACTTTTATAAGGGATTTGAAATCTTCAGGAGTAGCTAAAGGTTCTGATCATCATGAGCAGCTAAGGGTTCCGATTCCTTAGCGTCTGCTTTGGTTAACATTTATTTAAAGGAATGGAACTACTTGTTTTCTATATTAAATCTATTCACGATTATTACAATATGTTATATTTCTTTTCTGGTTTGGAAGTTTCAGTCTCCAGTCCTTGAAAATATTTAAGTGGGAATTTGAATCTACAGAAAATTATTTCGCATGTAAAATGTATGCTCCTCTAAAAGCATATCGTTCTTTATATTTTTAAGCAAAAGTATCGAAGTTAAAAATGCAATAGTGTAAAGTACTAAAACAAACTTAAAAATCTTATTAACTGTCCAGCCCTTTTTGCACACCAGACATTATGTATGTTGCCAATTTACTCCTCTTTGCATTCGTCACATAATCAGCACTAGACTTTCTTTAACGGTCTGCTTGTTGATTAGGTACTAGTGGCTCTTAACTTATTATTTATAAATTCATGAGTTTAAAAAAAATTAATAAAAATTGAACATATTTAAAAAGCGATTTAACAAGAGAAAATGAGAACAAAAATGAAAGTAAACAAAAACGCCTGTGCAATGCCAAGTAGATACAGTTAATAAGAAATATTTAGTTATCGCTTTAGTAACCTACTCTAGTGCCATACTTATATTACTTGACACCAAATTCTACAACTTTCAAGATACTTATACTTGCATATGAATCTGAGGGAAATGACGTTCTATTCAACGAAAATTACAGTGTAAAGAACATGCATATATACGAGAAATAAAACTGCATAATATACATGTTCAGTTTTATTCAAATTATTTCAAGTATAAACAAATAAATCATGAGTTGTCTCCCCCTGCAATCACTATCACAACTTTTGTTAGATTTGCTTTGTTTGTTTTTTTTTTGTTTTTTTTTGGGGGGGGAGGGGGGAGAACTAATGAGTGTACTTTCAGATATTTGTGAACAAGTGCAACTTTTGCCAATTTGAAAGGTGAACATTTTACAGTCATCCTAGAGGACAAAACAGAATTTTCATGAGGTAACTCATATGCATTTGATGCAAATAGCAAGTAATCCTAACTTCTGGTGGATTGTGAACAAAAACGAATGAAGGAATTTTTAGGTATTTGCAAAAGAATGCTGTTTTGCAGAATTTAAATCCCCTCGGGTACAAACCAGAATTTCCTAAGAAAATCTGGCTAAATCAGTTTTCTCCGATTGTGGTTATATAACTTCATGCAAAATTATGTGGAAAAATAATAAACCAATTTTGAGAAAATCGAAAAACTAACAGAAGCAAAAATTAACAGTGAAAAAGCAGAAATCTTCATTGGGGACCAAAAAAGTATTTACACTTGCCCCTCAATCCTTATTCTATGTGTATTCACTTGATATTTAAATACAAGACAACATTTATCAGTATATTTACATTTAAGTAAAACTAATAACATATTAATAGGCAAATAAACATGATTAAACTAAAACCTACTTTTAATGGCCCAGGTATAATAGAGTTAACGTTGGCTTAGTGTGAAGTTACATTAAGTTTTAACATACTTTCTACTTACAGAGAAAGAAAGAGAGAGTTGCTAAGAATAGTCTCAAGGATCTGAAGAACGTGATTTTTTAAAACTCTATTATACCTATGCTTTACTTTTGAAGCACTAATTTTATCGCAATGGAACTAAGCATGTGCATAGAGCATTCCTAGACAAACAATTCTGTAGAAAAAAACTGTTGCTAACGTCAATGTTTTTGATGACGTCATCAGTTATACCCAGGTGTTTTCATATTTAGTACTCTTATAGAGTTTAAAGCTTTCCCCAAACCACTAAAGCTGTGGATATAAACTCTGCACTGAAAATAAACAAGCTGCACATGCGTGGTCCCCCTCTGTATGTGACTCGATCTGGCTAGTGTAAAATGCAATAAATTTGGGCAATTTGGGGCATTTTTGACCCCCCTTTGATCCCCTGGGGGCACGAACCAGAATTTTTCTGAGGTCAAGGATGCTCATTTTATATCCAGAACAATTGCCTCTACATTTATGGGAGAAAAGGGTCATTTTTTTTCCATTTTGGGGGCTTTTGATTCCCTGGGGGCGCGAACCAGATTTTTTCCAAGGTCAGCGATACTTATTTTCTATTAGGAATGATTGCCTCCACATTTTGGCCAAGTTTCAGAGAAATTGAATTGATGAATGAAAAGTTATGGGGCAAAAAATGTCATTTTTTGCCATTTCGGGGCCTTTTGACCCCCTGGGGGGCTAACCAGATTTTTTTTTAAATCGAAGAATGTCACTTTCTAACCTGACCAAAGTTACAACTTCATGCAAAATTTCAGAGAAATTCAATGGATGGTTGCGGAGAAAAATCCGGACGGACGGACATGCCTCAAAACATAAGTCCCCCGATTTTATAAGTCGGGGGACCAAAAAAATATATAAGTTGACATCAAAATTTTTATGATGACGTCATCAATTCTGCATTCAACAAGAATGTGTTGACTTCTATTCAATCCATGCAGTAAATGTTTTATTGCAAATTCAATTATATAGACATGTAGTATAACAAATTGTAGGACGAGTCGCTGAATATAATAAAAAAAGGTTAACATTTTACTACGTTATGGAGGTACAATATGAGGTTTGGTGCTCAGTATAATAAGATAAATTAACCACTGCTGTTGAATTTAACGAAAATAAATATTTTCTTACTTTTGTTATGAAAAATGTCGGCGACTATCAAACGAGCAGCGTAACTTTATGTATTTTAATACTAAATTCATATAATATATAGACATATGAATTAAAAAAGTATAATCCTACAAGGCAATAATAAAAAGAATAAATAATTTAAAAATATCATGATAAACATAACATATTTTATGATCAATATTCTGATGAACCTAATATTTTCATCCGAACCAGCCATCCTGGGCGTTTCTTCTCTGTAAGCAGGAAAAAAACATTTGTTTCTTAGTGAGAAAGGGGGGGGGGAGTCTCCTGAAATATCAAAATATTTTCCCCCATCCCGGATTCTATTAACAGAAAGTCAAAAAAAATGACTGAAAAAGTATGTGAAAGATTTACTCAAAAATAAATAAATATTGCATATATTATTTTCAATTATTTGCTTTTGTTCATCTCCCCTTTCAGCGTTTCAGCTTTTTGCTCATTGCACTCAACCTTATTAGACACCTATATACTAATTTACAGCCTGATTAGACACCTATATACTAATTTACAGCTCTATTAGACACCTATATACTAATTTACAGCTCTATTAGACACCTATATACTTATTTACAGCCCTATTAGACACCTATATACTTATTTACAGCCTTATTAGACACCTATATACTTATTTACAGCCTTATTAGACACCTATATACTTATTTACAGCCTTATTAGACACCTATATACTTATTTACAGCCTTATTAAACACCTATATACTTATTTACAGCCTTATTAGACACCTATATACTTATTTACAGCCTTATTAGACACCTATATACTTATTTACAGCCTTATTAGACACCTATATACTTATTTACAGCCTTATTAGACACCTATATACTTATTTACAGCCTTATTAGACACCTATATACTTATTTACAGCCTTATTAGACACCTATATACTTATTTACAGCCTTATTAGACACATATATACTTATTTACAGCCTTATTAGACACATATATACTTATTTACATCCTTATTAAATACCTATATACTTATTTACCAGCAATGCCTCAAGCAAACTACCATAGCCTTTTTTTAAGTAGTGGATAAGGTTATCAACACTTGTTTAATTTAATGAAAATAAATAATTTAAGTTTAAATTTATATTATTCTTGATTGTTCTATTGTACCTTTTTTCTATTTAAACTTTCCTCATTATTTTATTTGTCAATTAAAACGAATGATGTTTTTTTAAGTTCGTTAGTATATAAGCATGATTGGGATTATTGTTAACGTTGATAGACGAGTGCTTCAACTAGTTAATAATACAATATCATAAAAACCAGGGAAATTCTTGAATATTATTTGTCTACCGTACGTGCTCATACATAGACATCTAACTTGAGATATTATTTTTGTTCATCTCATATGCATGAATGTGTTTCTAATGTGCATTTTACTGAGTATTTGCACAATTTAATGCTCACTTTCAGATACCTGATCTCCGTTTATCTTTTTTACTGTCAGCATTAAGGGCAGAGAAGAAACCTGACTCTGACAACAACAAAAGAAGAAAAAGAGAATCAAAACCACCATCTTATTTTTTTTTTTTTGCTTTCAACCAATTGGAAACGATTATCTTTTCACAATTAGTTCTGATTATTAACTGCCTATCAAATGACGATGGTCGTCAAAAACGATCAACTCCCGCCTTCTTTAAACAGTCACTTAGTGACAATTAACAAAAATTTAAGCTCCAAGAAGCACAAAAACAAAATATAAATTAAACTAAAGAATTTGTTTTACTCACCATTTTGTAAATGATGTTCCAATACCAGCTAAATAAGAATGGTTCAAAAGGGTATGAACCTGCGACCCAACTACGGGTGAAATTGCAACTTTTGTTCAAACAATCATATACAAATAATCGTTTAGAATAAGTATTGTATTTCGGCATTAAATAACAAAGTCGCCATTTTACATAGGTTCCTTCTTTTTGTGCACCACATCAAAGAACGATGATAGATTTTTTTTTCTTTGTGAGCTGACATTACACGCAAATGAATTCGGTCTTTCTGAAGGTACAGAAAAATGACAGGGCTATGATTTGGTGGATTTGTGGTGTGCATCTTGATGACAGTTCTGACTCCTTGCTCCTGAAGCTGAAAAGGCCCAAACTGGAGTCAGATCTGCATTGCAACCACTTACCGTGGCGTGGACATGTTTAATGAAGCTTTGGTTGTATAAATAGATGTACACAAATATCAGTTGAGGTTAACCGAGAAAAAGGCGACCGGAGAAAATTGAAGTGACTGTCAAAAAATGTCTCAAGCACATTGAAACGAATGTAAATGGTAGAATTTCAATCATTGTCAACGTGCAACTGATATCTGATGTGGAAAATACATGCTAAATGACGAAGAAAGAAGCTAAAATCATGCTTCATTAGTATATCTAGATTTGATGAAATCACAAAACAAACGAAGATTTGGTATCTGATTGTCTGAAGCCGAAACTATACTATTACTTTTATTAATGTACTATCTGTGAATGCTCAATTCAGTTTACTATACTATTTCAGACTAATGTACTATCAATGCTCAGTTCAGAGGAGTGTAGTATTTTTTCTGTTGTTATGATACATCCTCAAAGTAATTATCTCCTCCTTTTTTTAAGAAGGGGGGGGAGTGTAGTATCTGTTGTGTTGTCATTAGACCATTCTCCAAAGCATTACCCCCTCCTTTTGGGACCGGGTAGTATATGTTTGCTTGTCACGATACCATCTTCCCAGGCTAGCAAAAATATGCGCATATATTTGCTAGTAAGTAAATAATTATTTATCTTTGTTAAATATTAATAATTTATTTATTTTACTTTTTTCAGATGAAGAACCTACGTCATATGAATCGAATGATTATGAGCATGATTTTGAACTTCTTTCTAAACTAAGTATCAAGTTACCCAAGTAAGTATTCAACGCCTTTTAGTGGTTTCTAAAAGCAGCAATTAAATACAGGAACGTCACAAAATATCTTGTAAAACCTTGTTAATTTCTAAAGTTTTTATTTTTATTTATTACACTTTTTTGGATATGTCTTGTTTTAATCAATAATCTCATGTCAACTTTAAAAAAAATCACAGAATCTATAATATGAATATACAAAACAAATTATAAACAATTCATCAGATAGACTCTAAGAATGCCCCTGTGAGTTTATTTGTTTACCATTATTTGTGAATTCATTCAATTTATACTTAGAATAATTTACATCAAAGCTATTATAACCTTATTAAGTAATTTGTTCAAAATGTATATCACACTATTAGAAAATAAAAAGTAATCGTGTAGTACATTTAGTTTTTTAAATCTTCCAGTTCAAGGAAAGATATTTTTTTAAAGTGTGTTTCATATTTAGAAATCGCATTGTTTCGAAAGTCTCAATAAAGTTAACCCTCATTCTTGTCTGTAATAAAGTAGTCAACCTATTTCTATATTTGAGATCCTTTAACCTTTTTATTAGTTTAGTTAGCTTTTTTTGTATCCCAATTACCATGTCTAGCTACTGATGGCCAGGTCATATAAAAGCTTCCCAGTTTGGAACATAATTTTTGCCACACAAGAATCCAAACGTATCCAGAACATTTTGCTTTTTGTGGATTACATAAAAGTTATCACTTAAAGTTCATGAGTTCCACATAAAGCTTATCTTGAATAAATAAAATCTTATAATTTGATTACAATATCACAACATTTTTCTCAAAAAACAGTTAAAAACTAAAATTTGAAACATGTCAAAACATTCTTTTATATAAAGTGTGCATACCACATTTCATTAACGTATATTGAAAACCAAAAAAATAAAAATGCTTCAACTTTAATGTGAAAATGTTCTATAAAATTACAATCTTGTGTTACCATGGGGAATTTTACAGAATTTACAGGGATATGGCATCTTTTAGTATGGTAGGTCAATTTTGAGACTACTTGCTTGGACAAATCCTGATCGCATATGATGAGAGTTAGAACTCATCTACAATATTATATTCTTAACTTCAACAGTCATTTGAGGAAATTAATTTAGAAATTAGAATTTTCCAATTCTTTGATATTATTGCAGTGTTACTCGAAACGATAACCGGACCAAATTATTAATTATAAATATATTTTTACATGATTATATTATCAATATTTTCAATATGAAAATCATTAAAAACAAAAGAAATTTAATACTTTTCATTTAATAAAATAATAAACTTTTCTGGGTTTATTATTAAGATAGCAAAATCTTTCGGATTTAATTATTATAATAGCACGATTTTTCTGAATTTATTAAAATAGCAACACTTTTTGGTTCATTATTAAAATAGCAACAATTTTTGGGTTGATTATGAAAATAGCAACAATTTTTGGGTTGATTATGAAAATAGCAACACTTTTTGGGTTCATTATGAAAATAGCAAACCTTTCTGGGTTCATTAAGAAATTGCAGTTTTTCTCGGTTCATTATGAAAATAGTACAATTATTCTCATTGTCATCATATTCGGGTTAATGTCTGTTTTATATGCTAGAATATGTTGGACTATTATTAACAAGGCACCATTTTTCTGTTGTCATTATTAAAATGGCATAAATTTTCTGGACTCATTTTCATAAGAAAATAGTACAATTTTTCCACCAAATCTTGCCAAGAAATCAGTGTTTTTTTTTAATTTCATATTGCAATATTTTATTTAATTTCTTCAAATGATGTTAAAAACTAGTAATTTTAAAATTTGGTGACAGTTTGAGTGTAATTAGATAAAACTATCTTGCCGTGTCCAAATTTTATTTAAAAAACAAAAATGTTTTTGTCACAGTTTTTATAATATTGAGAATCATTTACATATGAATATAACAGAACTTATTGAATTTTTTTTTAGAAACTTGGTTCACGTAATACTAATATTCCATATTATCTGATCATTTTGCTAATTCTGTAGAATCTGCTTCTTAAAATATTATCAAATAGCAGAATAAGTCCAAGGAAGATAACTTTTTCCCAACAGAAGGTACACAACTGAAATGCCATCAACAATATCATAACATTAATAAAGATGTGTCCAGTTAAATAAAAAGTTAAATGAAAAATCTGATTAAAACATTATATTATTAAACCGATATTGTTATCAAATGTAGTCAATCTCAGAATAGATGTGTAAAGCTATGTTTTTTTAAGGTAGGTTTTACGTTTTAGTGATATTTTCCTCGTAAATGTAAACACTATTTTGAGTGTTATATTATCGGAAGAAAGAGAAAAGGATAATAGTGCAGAAACAGTTGGATTGACATACACACAGATTTATTCATAGAAATAGTTCGAAGACAAACGTAAAAGGGGTTGCGGAAACATGTAATGCAGTATACAATATGATGTATAAAGGGAAGAACAACAGACATTGGTACTAAAGACGGAATAAATTACAGTCCCAATTACAATGAGAAAATAACACATATAGCCAAGGTCATAGATAGAGAAATATGCATGAGCAATTAAAGTAAATTTTACAGTGTTCTTGGAGTCTATACGACTGCTACCTGGAATAGCGCTTGACGGACACAGCACCAGGATTTTAAATGCCATGCAAAGATTGACAGTTAGTCGACCATGTCCAATGATCTTGAAGGACCAGCCATAAAAATGGGTAAGATCTCGTTCTTAGTTCTGCACAGGGGAAGAAGAGTTTTCTTAACTTCCGGACAGGAGAGCACACTCGCTAACATTGGGTGGAATCAGTTCAAGGGAGATAACTCAGATATTTTTTTCCAACAAAAGGTACACCACTGAAATATCATCAACAAGGCCATAACATTAATAAAGATGTGTCGAGTTAAATAAAAAATAAATGAAAATCTGATTAAAAAATATAATATTAAGCCCGGTACTTAGAAATGGTAGTACTTATCTTCTTTGTCGCTTTAACGAATGAAATTCATTTTCTGAAAGAGTTAGTTTCTGTTTGTCATAATTTTTAGGTTTTTTTTTTTCTCATATGGGGGAAGAGAAAAAAGTATATTTCTTGATAATTACTATTTTTTTTTTTTTAATATAAAATTGCTGAAAACAAAAATCTTCTTCCAAACATTAAAACAAAATAATCCTACCATTTCTAAATTCAGTTGTACTTGTTCATACCTTATGAAAATTAAAACAAGCGGCAACTTAATCAATCTCCCTGACTTTCAACGTCATGATTAAAGATAAAGTTAAGGACGCAGTTAAGCTGGACTGACTCGTTTGGTAGTTTTGTTTTACGGCATATCAACCCTTTTTGGGTTATTTAATGCCGAATCTGGTCATTATAGTAAAAGTTTTTATGCTTCAAGTTCTTTATATCTTCAAATGTTTAATCATGGTTTTTGGTTTGGTAGTTTTGTTTTACGGCATATCAACCCTTTTTGGGTTATTCAACACCGAATCTGGCCACTATAGTAAAAGTTTTTATGCTTCAAGTTCTTTATATCTTCAAATGTTTAATCATCGTTTTTGGTTTGGTAGTTTTGCTTTACGGCACATCAACCCCTCCCGGGCCATTCAATGCCGAATCCGGTCACCATAGTAAAAGATTTATGCTTCAAGTTCTAAAAATAAAATAAAAAAGGGGAGGGAGAAAGGGAGAGGGGCTGTTGTTTTTGTTTTTGGTTTTGTAGAACATAATTAAGTTTTACAAAAAAAAAAAGAAGAAAAACAAAAAAACGTCAATGTAGGTGAATTTCGTCTCAGGGAGCCACAGGGCAGCCTGATCTGGTATCACCAGTGGACTGACTGACCAACCAACCACAGCCATGTTCTCATCTAAAAATATAGCTATCTACTAGGATGAGAGATGCATGCCTGTTTGTCCACTAGTTACTTTTAGGTTATTAGACCTACGAATCTGAAATTTGATAGGAATTGTACCTTACCTATGTAGATTGTCATAAGGTGGCTCATTTGTTTTCAATACTATTTTTTATTTATGAACCTATTTTCTTTAACTAACAGTGGAATTACTATGGAGACCAACTAGTTATTGTTAGTACTACTAGTTTATACCCGCTTCTTGAATGGTGTTGGTACAGTACCCGAGTATGTCAATTTCCATCTTTACCTAGCTTCTATTGCTAGTACGAAAAAAAAAAAAAAAACTTGAAATTTTGTGAAAAACAATATACTACTTAGAATTTGTATGAGAGAGTAAGTAACTATGTTGAATGTGTTTACGTATTGTTTTATTGGCAAAAAACATTAGAAATTGTTTTAAGCAAAAAATAATTCACTTTGAACTAATGCTGAATACCATTTATGTTGAATTTTTGCGGATTATCAAAAAAAAGGTCATTTATTTTTAAAGAAAAAAAAATATTTATGTAGTGTTTTATGTTATTATGTGATGTTAATTTTTTTAAATTTATAAAACACATATCCAGTTAAAAAAAAAAAATCTTTTTGACTTACATGAGATTCGGACCCGGATATTGGCATTGTAAAAACTATTGCCTTAGTAATGTGTACTCTGCCTATTCCTTTTTTTGCCAACCAATCACATGTTTCTATTTGCATATGAACAGACAAACTCCAAAATCATCATAACATTTTAACAATATATAGATTATTATTAATATTTTTTCATCATTATTACAGAACTTTAAAAAAGATGAAGAAGATGAAGAATGGTCGAAAGATGCACTCTTCATCCCAGTGGAATCTTGCTCAACCTTTTCGGTCTTTGGAAGATGTGATCATCTCGGGTGACCTTCAACTTAAGCGGAAACTCACCTGGAATAAACGACTTGTGGCTGTCAGTGCTGGACGCTTGATCTGTTACAAATCAGAGAAGGAGCTTCGGCCGGGGCTGGTCATTACACTGTTAGGATATGATGTCAGCTACATGGAACGTGAGGGACGTCGGGGCTACGAACTGAAGCTGACCCATCCGTTGTCGGAAACATATCATTTCACTGTTGGATGCAAAGAGTGGGCCCAAACATGGGCAGAGGTGAGTTGAATAATTGCTTACCACCTCCTTTCGGAGAACCTTTCTTTGTAACAGTAGATACCATTTAGGTGTCAACATTATTTAGCTAGAAAAGAACGAATGTAGAGTATTTTAGAAGCAGGCTGTAAGTACATTATGGAATTGTAAAAAAAAAGCATGAGTTGTCTCCCCCTGCGATCACTACTCCTTGAATAATTTAAACACAACTTTTCGATTTTTGGTCACATACTTGTAAACATTTGTGAAAAAGTTATTTTTTGCTAATATAGGAGTCATTTTTCAGTCCTCTTTGATGGAAAACTAAAATTTTCCTGGATTTCCTACTAAATTGCCTCTCCACGAGGGCAGAGTTAGACACAAGGTCGGTTTTTAAAATGGGTAAAATCCAGCTCTCAAAAAGTGGTACTCTGGATTGGGAAAAAAAAAGTTGCCTTAGTCTAGAAGAATTTCTCTTTCACTGACAGAAGACAGAAAAGATGAAGTATAGTATCAGAACAGATACTACACTTTGTTCCTAACCAAAAGGCCACCTGTTTGCATTCATGTAAATAACCATTAATCCTTATTGTTGGTGAATTTTGAGCAGAAACTAAAAGAAAATTTTATGACTTAATTTAACTTCTATGCACACTCCAGAGAGCTTAGCCACATGCTTGAAAACAAAATTTCATCACTTATCATAGTCTTGGAGCAGTTCTGGGGGAATTTGATATATTTGCAAAAAAATTGCTAAGTTTGGCCATCAAACCAGAGTTTCACACAAAAGATAGCTCAGTCAGTTTTCTGTATTTATGAAAGATGTTTCAAAAAACAAATCAACCAATTTCGAGGAAATCAGAAAAATAACAGAATAACGAACAAAAATTAAGATTGGATACCAAAACAATAAAATAAAATTAACTCATACGAGTTATCTAACCCTAACCTGATGAAACCCGTATTGCAATCAGTCTACCTATTATGTTGGCAATGGTCTGTTTTGGGATATGACGAAGAGGTTTGGTGATTTTTTTCCCCTTAGTTATGGGCTTTATTATAATTGGTTAATTTATTGTCATGTGACTAAACAGTTAGTTTAAGATGATGTGGTAATCTCCTGTTGTTGTTCATAAATTGGAAATAACAGACTTCATATACCAGCAGAGGATACAAAAAGATTTTATCAGCCCAGAACATATTCAACAATCAGTAGTTAGGATCTGTGCAGTTCTAGGTGGTCCACCCTCTCAGACTTTACCTTCTTGTGCGTTGAGGAGAGAAGTTTATTGCTAATCGCCTGAGGCACCCCTACCACGGAATGCTGACAGAGCTGCTCAGGCAAATTTTTTTTTTTTTGGGGGGGGGGGCAGAGTGCACTTCCTCTGTACTGACTTTTCACTCCCCATTCTCCGGCCTTGTGTCACCTCTTATGACAAAATCGGTGGATGGAGTGTAAATAGAATTTTGTGTTGATCCTGTAATAGAGTTGGTTATTTTCTTTATGGCATATCAACCCTTTTCATATTACTGATTACTAAATAAAGTTACTTCGGTAAAAGATTTTGTGCTTCAAATTGTTAATATCTTCAAATATTTATTCAGTTATAAATATACGTTTTGTATATGAATGGTTTGTAGATTAATTTCTTTTTTCAGCAAATAGTCAGTAAATAATACATTCTATTTAGCCCATACATAAGACCATGACGGATACTACCACTCAGAGTCAAAATGGCAACTAAGGGGTGATTCCACACTATTTCGAAGCTGCCAAAATAGGAGTTACACCACAGATGCAGTTTTATGTCAGACCAAGAACTTGATTGTGTAATAAAAAAGATAACTAGTTAAGAATGTAAAAGGCATGTGTTCGAGCCGGTAGTTGCTGATGCTTTGATAAACAAAATGTTTTAAAATCTGTCTTCATGAATACATGTATGCTTTTCTATTCTTCCATTAAAAGGTGATCAAATGTGTGGCTGAGGGCAAACCTGTTCCAACTCGACCCCAACATCTGACCAGAGAACTCAGTGGACATTCAGATTTAGGGATGGGAAGTCGAGTAAGTTACTGATTTCATACCACTTATTTTATTTGACTGTAAAGCTTTGCTTTTTGATTTTTCAAAAATTAGTATCGCTTTTGGAGGAATTTATGATTCGCTTTTTGATTTTCGTGTTCATTTTACAAATATGTAATTTAGTTAGCTTTACAAGTTGACTTACACAATAACCAAATTTAATCCATAATTTTAATCTTTTATGATTGGTTCAAAAGAAAAAAGGAATGAATTACTTTGTGATGCTTTGTAAATTTGAAAGGAATTCAAATGAGTAATAGCTGTAAATTACCATATAATTTGAAACACAAATAAGATAACTCTTTATCCGCATCATTTCAAATATAAAACAAAATAAGATTATTAATAATTTGGATAGAATATTCTAAAAATTCTTGCAATTTGTTTTTTTATAATGCAATCACAAAAATATGACTGCATGCCGATGCCAAATTCGATTCCCACCTATTTTGAATATTCAAATATAGACAGATGTATGGGACAACAATATGCTTCTGATGATCAGATCTATCGTGAAATTGCAGTAAAGTGTTAGGATAAGCTGTGACACGCGAGGCATCTTACTGGTGAGATATTAGTTGGTTAGATTAAGTTAAATTAATTAGGGAAAGACAGATCAACACAAATTTGATTTTTCTGTATTTTGTTTATAAAAATGGAAAAGGTCATATCGTTTGCATCTGTAAGTTGAATTATCAGAAAAATAATTTTGCAAAGTTGTTTTCGTTTACAATTTAAAACGTCAACCAAATCGTGAGGAAATTATCCCAAACAATTATATTTTTGACTAACGTAGGTGGCCAAATCGGATTTACAGTTTAAAAGGACACTTATAATCAAAATTTAAAGGCATGTTAGTATCCATGATTGTCCACACCCCTATATTGTGACTTGACTGGAGGCTCCTCTTACATGCATGAAATGAAGGATTTCATTGACTGACCAATTATAAAATAGTAGAAAATGTGAAACAATCTATGATTGGTTGTCAATCAAAATAGTTGCTTTAAGTGAAAATTCTTAATAAAAGAACTCTTTAGGGGTCTTTCAAAGAGACAGAAATTTGCGATTAATCGAAAAAAAAAAAATGAAAAAAGGCTAGGAAAAATGTTTCTATATTTAAAACTCCTTTAAGAAACAAAAGAACAAAGAAAACTTCAATCGAATATTTATTGAAATCAAAAATAAAATAAGAATAAACTAGAACAAATGAAAAAATAATTATATTTAAAAAGAATTGTAAACATGATTATATTTTAAATTACTTTTTTTAAACCCTCAACTCAAACAATGCCGGGTAGATAACCCCAGTATATTATAATAAATGAATTCGTCCTGAAAAGCCTAAAACAATATACTTGCATTAATAGTCTACCAAATATCTGCTTAAATGTAAACAAAGACAACAAACCTTTCCAAACCAGGGCAGTTGTCTGTGTGACATATTTATATATAAGGATACCCTATGCCATTTGGATCTAATGAAGACAAGAAACTGTCAGTCACTGTGTATTGTAATTTATGTGCCTAATCTACATAATGCTTTATATTAGTAATAGAGCCTATATACTGTATGTATATTTGTAGGAAGCAGTGTCAATTAGAAACGGGTGTGAACAGGCTTCTCAATATGCATACAATTGTCTAAAAATATATTAAATATTTGTATTAAATATACAGAATAACTTTCAATCAAATTTATTTATTGCCCTGTTTTTTGTATATGTTCGTAAAATTCTTTGAAAAATGTGAATTGAATCTCACGTCCCCTAAAGCTGCCTCTGACTGGTAGCTAGTCTCAAGAGTAGGCTACCAAATGATCAAAAATTATGGTGGAACGATTTGTGGGGGAAAAATAGACAAATACAATAAATATATATTTTAAAACTTATTTTAAAAATACATTTCTTACTATAATGTTTTTATATGTCGTCATGATACCTGTGAGTTATCAGTCGCCACTTTTCCCACTTTTAACGGCCTGTTGACATTAGATAAAATGTTATTATTATTATTTTTTTGTTATGCCTCCTTGGGCATCTCCCCATTAACTATCTTCTCAATTCAACTGTTAAAAAAAAATTAAACTCTTAGTACAGTATCGATATCCAGATAAAATTCTATCAAATATTACATTTGACAACTCCCAAAAGTGCCCCCTCAAGTTCTTCCTCCTACCACTTTCTTTGAATTTATCCAACCACATCTTAAACTGATCCACGTTATTGCTGTTCTTAATCCGATCTGACAACTTATTCCAAAAACATATTACTCTGTGAGCAAAAAAAAACTTAACTGGTTAACATATCTAGTTTTTGAAAACTGCCGTGACAATAACCTTCCAGATCTAGGAGAAATATTTAAAAAATTTCCACCATAGTTAGAAATGCCATTTATTATCTTGAAAGTCTCAATCATATCACCTCTTATTCTTCTCTCCAGCAAAGTAGTCAATCCCAATTTGTCCAATCTCTCCCTGTAACTATACTCCTTTACTTTACTTAGTTTTGTCACCCTTCTTTGTACACCTTCCAGTTTCAATATTACATTCCAATTTCCATGTCTAGTCGTTGGAGCCCAGGCCTGGGGGCAGTATTCTATATGAGGTCTTATTAGAGCTTTATATATCCTTAACACAACATGTGTCTCCCTCGAAATAATATTCCTAACCATTCACCCGATCATTCTATTTGCCCTCGATACAATGGCCAAAATATGATTATTTACCCTAAATGTATTATCACACCCCACTCCTAAATTGCACTCTCCATCTACTTCTTTGATTTCTCTGTTGTTTAGTACATACTCAACTCCCACATTCCTGGATCCTACATGTAGTACTTTACATTGGTTATGGTTAAATCCGAATTTCTAAATGTCCTCCCAATATGATAATTTATATAGATTCATCTGTGTTATTTCTTTTGATAAAGGTCTCACAAGTAGTTTAACATCAGCAAACAGTTCTATTTCTGAATTTATATTATTAGGTAAGTCATTTATGAGTATCAAAAACAACAAAGGACCCAATACTGAACCCTGCAGAACACTGGAGGGTATTTACCATGATTCAGAATAATTGTTCTCTACCTTTACCTTCATAGTTCTATCCTTCAAAAACTCTCAAAATATTTACCATTTTGTCAGTAATAGCAAAATCTTTCATTTTCACTAGTAAACGATAATTTTAAAATAATTATATTTTCAGAAAATGAAATATACTTTTGATTCATATAAAAAGATATACAATCTTGAATGTAAAAAAATGTGTTTTATAGCTTCTTGACATTACAATCAAGAGATTCGTGATATAACTAATCATCATTGACAATTCTCTGGAATGTGCATGACGATGATGAGGACAAAAACATAACCTTCATTAACCTAAATACTAACCATATTCTGTGTGACGTTGAGAAGTACAGGATCAGGTTTCAGACCCTAAATACGCCTTTACCTCATAATTCAGTGGCAGTCGAAACCCTAAATTCAGCTTTGCCTCGCGTATAAATCATATTGCAGTCAAAATGGCTACAATTATACCTTGGTTTCTGAGAGTTAACCCTTAAATTATTTTTGTTTCAAATATGACACATTTCAACAAAATGCCTATTTAATATAATATTTAAAAAAAATATGTCAAACTGCCACTTGTTTTACATCTGCAAGTGTGAGTAGGTATTAGTATGATGTTGCATCAGCACACCTGTTAAAAAGGTAATCAGTATCTTCGATGTAAAACCAATATAAAAATTAAACGGTTAAGCATTGATTTTTTTTTTTTCGCTAAACACAGCCTGGGTTCATTTTACAAAGCCATTTCCAACAATCCTTTGTGTTCACTCATTTATGGTGTCTGTTTTACGTTATTTATTGCTGTAAACGGTTAATTGAATACGTTGCTATTTTACCCATAGCTGTAGGGAAATTGTGGTTTCATGCTTTTCCCAAGTGCATAACTAAACACAATAGATCCAATAGGATTTGAACTTGACAGAGTCCATAGTCTGTGCTTGTATCCATTATGTCAGTGACACACTGTCACTCATTTGATATTAAAGTACCAACCACTGATTGCCTGACAATGTTCAGCTTATTTACAGTATAGCTCAATTCTGATTGGCTAATAGATCAGCACATTAAGTGCTATATGCAAATTAGATGAAAATGCTGCCTACAAATTCTTACTCATTCGAAACACACAATTAACAAAGGAGCAATAACGTTCATTGACTAATTTTAGAGTATTAGTAAGTTCACATTCCAAACATTAGTTCATTCCCTACAGAAAAAAAAACACTACCAGTCACTTGGTAAGTTTTGAAAAAAAAATCACTTGCTACTTGGTAGGTTTGGCCATATAAAACTAATGTCCAATATTCCTTCCATGATGCAGCTAGAGGCTTTACTTGAATTTCCACGTGTGGACCATGATTTTTTTTTTTATTCATCACTCGAATCTATGAGGGTATGAATTGATGCTTATAAACAATATTTTAAATATGTTGTGGTTTTGAAATAAGGATGTCTCATCACTTCTAAGAAAAAATTACAAATTCCCAAAAGATCCAAATCTGTTAAAATTTCTAAAAATAACTTTACTCCCTAAATACAGTGGGGATGAGAACGTGGGGGCTCTATGGAGTAAACAAAAGCAGTGGCAACCATGGTTACCAACATTACAAGACACATAAATATAATATTATATATATATATATATATATATATATATATATATATTAGTAAAATTAAAAAAACATTAGAAATAGTCTGATATATTTATCTTTGCTTGAGGTAGGAATAGTTTTCAGTAAAATTCCGAAGTTCACTTTTCCCATGGTTATGTTTAGAAAAAATCTGGTAGAAGAGTACTCAACTCATTAGGAGTAATATTAATTAGATAAGTTCAAATATATTGATAACATTGACTTAAAACCAATATTTTTTCAAAAGTGCTCAATACAATGTATAAGTAAAATTAAATAAACAGTAGGAATAGTCTGATATATTCCTCTTTGCTTTGTATATGTATATATATATATATATACACACACACATTACATACATACATACATACACACAGACACGCTAGAATATCCATCCCAAAATGGGTAAAATTAATTCCATGAACAGAACAGTTTTGCATCACTTTTCTGTCCACTTATGAGGATTAAAATCAAGATATAATAATATTAAACCTTACGTCTAGAATCCTTATTCTAATTTTGATCAAAATCCATTACATGATTTGGATTCTAGAAAATGTTTAAAATTTAAGGCTTAAAGAATAAATGGAAATTCAGAGAATATTCCTTCATTAGTATCTACGGATAAAATTTAATACAAATCTGAAATATTTGGAATTTCAAATGGGAGTTTCTGCCCATATTATGCCTCCTAAAATCCCTTTTAAATACTCCATAGAAACTGAAATTTGGGGAATATTCATTAATTGATGTCTAATACCTATTGTTAAAATTTCACAAAAAGCGGAGTTAATTATCTGAATTTTCTGAAGGGCTTCCAACTCCTCTTTGCTCCCTTTGCATAAAAACCTAAATTAAACTAAATATAGCTCATATTACCTACCTTGATGCTTAGCAGTTATGTTCTAAAATTCATAATGATCGGTTAATTAGTTATGATCAGTGGTTGTAGTTTTTGAAAGTTCTCAGAAAGAGGAAAGTTCCTCTGCTCAGTTTATGGAAAAGGAGTTGGGCAACTCAATTTTTTATTATACTTGTAAGCATTGGGTACACAAGAAGTGCAGTGGAATTACTGGTAGATTGAAAGATGATAACCAATTTGGGTACAAGAAGTGTAAGATAAAGGAGATGGATGAGAACTCAGATGTGGAGAAAGTATATTTAGATGGCAAAGCTATTGAGTTTGTTCAGAACTTTTGTTACATTGGTGATACCACTGGAGCACAGGGAGGAGCTGGTGCTGGTGTGTCAGGCATGTGTACGTAGTGTGATGATGTATGAAGTGAAACCTGGCCAGCGATGGTTGAGGATATGTGTTGTATGGAAAGAAATGATATGAGACTGATACAATGGATGTGTAATGTGAGTCTTAAAGACAGGCTTAGATCTGATGACTTCAGAGGAAGGTTAAATCCGGGCAGTATGAGTAGATGTGTGCAGAACAGGAGACTTCGTTGGTTTGTCAACATTAAAAGAATGGATGAAAATGCTTGGGTTAGTAAATGTAGACCAGTTGAGGTAGCAGAGTCAGCAGGGGAAGGCCAAGGAAAACATAGCAGGAAGTGATAAGGAGGAATTTGAGAGAAAGAGGGATAAATAAATAACTAAACAGAGATAATTTAGTTTGGAAGTCAAATTTTAAAAGCTGTTCAACACATGTCAGTATGTAAGACAGATGTTAAACCAAATATGATGATGATTGTCTTAATACAACCATTATCATTGGTTACTCACCCAGAGGCAAAGAAAATGTAATGTCGCTAAAGTTTTCCTTTTTTATTTATATTTTCAGACCTAATATTTTGGGGAGTTAATATTGGTTCATATTTTTAAAAGCGTTACATCATAAAATAGGCTAAATACAATGTTAAACAAGCCGCACGTGCGTGGTCCCCCTCTGTATGTGACTCGATGTGGCTAGTGTAAAATGCAATAAATTTGTGCAATTTGGGGCATTTTTTACCCCCCCCCCCTCTTGACCCCCTGGGGGCGCGAACCAGAATTTTTCTGAGGTCAAGGATGCTCATTTTATATCCAGAACAATTGCCTCTACATTTTGGCAAAGTTTCAAAAAAATTGAATGGATGGATCAAACGTTATGGGAGAAAAGGGTAATTTTTGCCATTTTGGGGGCTTTTGACCCCCTGGGGGGCTAACCAGATTTTTTTTCAAAAATCGGAAAATGTCACTTTCTAACCTGACCAAAGTTACAACTTCATGCAAAATTTCAGAGAAATTCAATCGATGGTTGCGGAGAAAAATCCGGACGGACGGACATGCCTCAAAACATAAGGAGAAAAATATCTTCAATCTCTCTTAAACCCTAGCTATATAAACGTCAGCCAACGATATTAGGTTGACAAACAAATAGGGAAAGATGAAAGGAAATGATACTGTCTAATTTACACATATCCAGTTAATGTATTTATTTACCAAACACTGACTGGCCGGATGTTGTATCATAAGTTCCTAGAGTCTTTAATTATCATTTCCTTGCTCTAGGCGGTCATGGAGAATGAAACCCAATATGATAACCTGTAGACTAGATTTGTGTCCATTGCCAACAACTTAAACTTGATTTTTTAAAAATACCCTCTCTCTATCATGTGATCCTTTTCAACCAATCATGGCTCCGTATTTCTCATCCCACTTCTCTCTCTAAAACTAAAAGCCACTGAATAATTACATTGTAAACTCATAATAAATGCGTAGCATAGAAGTTTATAAGTTTATGTTGAATTAGATTTTTAAGTTGACTTTAAATTTTATGTGATGGCAACATAAAAAGGCGTGAAATTTCTTGTAATAGAAACGGCAAAAAGATGTGAATTATCTGCGATAACAAGAATGAAAAAAAGCAACTTGATATATATATATATATAGCAACAACAAAAAAGATGATAAAATCTATATATAAAAGACGGAAATTGTTTGTCTGCTTACTACCTTTAGATCATTAGACTTAGGAACTTTAAATTTAGTCTGAACGATCTCCTGTGCACAGGGTTCGCAATAAGTAACTATATAATTGTCCGCCAGATTTGACCACTCTCGACTTTTTTCTGTGAGATGTTCTCAAAGACAAAGTCTACTTAGCAAAGCCTCGTAGAATTGTTGAACTTAAGGAAAAAGTCCTAGCTACTATTGCTTAAGTTGTATGTCAAACTATGCCGTTTAGTCTTTGAGAGATTAGCAAAATGCATTGAACTCCATGGAGAGCACACATAGCTTTAATAATGTTTTACTGAACATCATGTTTTATGTTGCGAAGAACTTAATTGTACTTTTTCTTAGTTTCTATATTGCAGTTGTATAATTCTTCCATGTTATATTTATTATGTTGAAATAAAATTATATAGTTACTTATGGCAAACCCTGTATATAAACTGTCCTAAAGCATCCATTTATCTTTTTTCTTTATAGAAATCCCATTTTAACATTTTTAACTCTTATTTTAATGATTTAAACCAGTTTAATTGTACAAAATTGAATAGATAATCAAAATTTGAGAATATTTTGTTTATTTAAAGACACCCTAAACTCCACAGAATTAAAACCTTTCTAAACTCACAACTTTAATTGTGTTAACTCTGGTGTCAGTTTTCATCATGCCAATCGATTTTGATTGCATTGAAATATTTGGGGGCCTGATAATTTGCATTTTTAAATGGTCCCTTGTGGGAGCATGAACACACTATTAAATTTATTCTTTTTTTTAATGAGTAACAGAAAATGATATTATCGAATCAAAAAAATTAACAAATTTTGCCCATTAAAAACAATCTAATGAAAGCTTAACCTCACGAAATTAAAACTTTCCTAATTCCATGACATCAGTTATATAGTGTCTACTTTTTACCATATCAATATGTTCCTGAACCATTTGAAGTATTTAGGGGTCTGAAGATTCTGAATGCGATTCATTATTATATCCCAATCCTGAACAGGTATTTTAGCTAGTCAACTATAAAATCAACGAATAAAATCATCAACAACATTACTAAAGACAGAAAATCTTACTTTTGTAGAATGTTAAAGAGTTGTGTGTGATAGATTTTTCTCACTTAAAAAAAATTATATGAATCATTTAAAAAAAAAAAATGTTTTGATTTACAAAAATAAAAATAAAATCTTAACTCACATTTTTTGTCAATTTTGTTATTTTATGTAAAAACGTTTTAACAAATTCTTAGAAACCATTTTTAACATTTTGTTTTCCTTTTATACTTACCATCATCATCATCATCATCATCACAACGATCATCACCATAGTCATTATCACCAATACTTTTATTACCCTGACCACAGGTCCTAGGTATAATCTTAAACTGCATCCAATGGTGAAGACCCAATTTGGGTGGTTTGTAGAGTCATCTCTTAGTCGTCATTACTCCCGAAGTCAGAGTCCCAACTTGGAGTCAAACAAAATTTGTCTTGGGTATGGGATGAAACTGTATCTGGTGATGAGGCACTAATTTAGGAACTTTGGAGAGCATAAGTCATCTCTTGGTGGCCATTACTCCCAGGTACACTCTGGGTCAAATAGAATTTGTCCCAGGTATGGCATTAAACTGCATAAGACACCCTTGGGCAACGTGTACATCCTATTCTACCTCACCACACAGAAATCCATCTTCTCTATTCCGTTAGACCGTTGTTTTCTGCTAACCCTATTTCCCAACTCTATCCACTACTGAAACCCTCTCTCTACCTCCAACCGGGTGTGACACAAAACTGCATCTGATGATCAGGTCCCACTTCGAAAGCTTTTAAAAGTATAGAGTTTCTTTTTAGTTGTCATTACTCCCAGGTCCATTCTGACCCGAAATGGTAGTACCTGTCAGAGTTCCATACATGGGTTAAATAGAATTCAGTAGTTACAGACCATTTATTTAGAAACAAGCTAATCCACCAAACATTCATGTATAAAATACAGTCTAGTATATATTTGAAAATATTAAGAACTCAAAACATATCTTTTTACAAAAATAACTGGATTTAGCATCAACTACCCAAAACGGTTTGATATGCCGTAAAACAAAATAACCAGACTATCTCCACCATCACAAACACCATCAACATCAGGAAGTCCTCGACCACCATGACCACAAAGTTTAACACCAGCGTCATTAAATTCACCATGTTTATGAAATCCATCATCATAAAATCTAACACCTAATCAAATATTCACGTCATCATATTTACCACTCTCACTATTAAACCCATCAACATTGTCATCATCATCATCATCTCTCCTCACCTAGTCAATATCATCAGTACTGAAACTATTATCACCATCCGCAGTATATACCACCAAACTCACTTTCAATATGATCATGACAACTAACACCGCCATAATCACTTCTACCATAACTATCAACGCCGCCACTAACACCGGCAACAAAAACTAATTTCCCCTCCTTCAATTTGAAGGTTCCCTTCTTTTCTCAAAAGAATATAATTCCAAACATGTTTTGTTTTTTTAAATATTTTTCTTTTACTTTTCTTTTACCTCGTTTTATTTATTTTAACCTTATTATTCATATTATTTTTTTTATTTTTGTCACCCACCCTACCCACCTTCCTTCCCAAAGTATCCGTTTCCCTGTTGTCCCAACTGAAATTTCAAGACATTGTGTTGGAGCCATCTAAAAGATGCAGGTGACATTTTTCATTTAAAATGGTGCATAAACTTTACAGTCTTGATTGACCATTTCTTGAATTCTTCTTTTTTTTTTGTCACAATCTGGTCAGCATCATGTATGGCAAAGGGTCGTGGGTTCATTGAATTGACCTCATGTATGAACCTCACATAATAATAGTAAATAGGTTCTTTATAAGTATAGCACACACATCACAGCTTGAGTAGGTGTTGTTCATATTAATCAAGTTTACATTATCGACAATCAGTCTGATAGTTGCGATGTTGCCGTAAAACAAAACAACCGAACTATCTCAGTATTTAGTTAGTTAGCTAAACAATTTTTGAAAAGATGAGAACATTTATATTTGAAATATTAAAATTTGAAATAAAAATTATGAGGAAAAACAAGATTAATAAAATGAAGTAACGGCCTTGGGAAGTGTAGACTCGGAAATTACTTCGAATTTCAATTAAACTAGCATAAAGATAACCTATGACACAGGAAGTGTCATAGGTTATGTAAAGTTGACCTAGGTTAGTCATAATGGTAAAAAATAAGGTCAAATAAGTCATTTTTCATGTAAGTAGGATTCAGAAACTGCTGGATAAATTTGAACCAAAATTGATATAATGATAGTCTATACTTTCTTGTAATGGTTATCATCCTGGTCAGGTTGAGCTGGCTCCACCCGCCGAGCAAGTACATTGTTTCTGACCATCACATACGATCCTTAGCTAGGTCACATGATATGGCTAACCAATCTAGATTCCATAGTCGAAGACCAACTACTTGTGGGGCTGGTAGAGCTGCCAGATCGCCTTTGATTGTCACTATCCAGGTCTTTCACTGCCCATCAGCACGTCTGCGCTAATCAGGTAGAGAAGAGGAGAGAAGAACCTCGTGGATAAGCTCTGGGGATCGATCTGTATGCCGAACCATCTTAGAGAGCATTGGAGAAGGACGAACGACAAGAGTTTGAGATTCAGTTGTTCACGGAGAGCTTGAGTTGATACTTGATCCATATGGCGGCAGACAATCATTGTCAAAGGCTATGCAGATCAACAACTCTCATTGGACTATCTCATAGTTAGTGAGGTAGGCTATGCAAAGTTGATCTAGGTTAACTGAAAGTCAGAAATAAGATTAAACAAGCATTTTCTCATGGAAATGGGTCCCAAACAAAAGTTAAGAGTAATTTTAAAAACACGATATCAGAGTCAACCTTGGTTTTATGATAATTGCATTTAATTTCCATTTATGACAATGTTTAAAAGTTTTATAATTATCTATATTTATATAAAAGTGTGCTTTAAGTTGGAAATTTAAAAACAACTTCTGAATACGACTTAGAAACAAAACAAAAAAGCTGAAGCAAAGTAAGAATTGTTATAAAAAAAAAACGTGATTAAAAATTGACTGCAAGTTTCACATTTAAAGTCTTTGCTCCTGGACAACGTCAGATTCTTTCACAATTTTTTTTAAAAATAGAAAGATTAACTCATTAGAATTATATAAGTATAGCATTTAGTGTTTCTTCATGTTTAAGATTAGTTGAATTATATTAATATTATAAAAAATAAAACAGCATATGTTTCATTATTATTATTACTTTAGAAAAGGTGATATTTTATAAAACATTGCTTTTTCAGATTTTAGTAATAAACTATTGTCTTCAATGGCAATGTCATTCTATGCTATAGCATGGAGGGAGAAAGAACTTGGATGCTAATGTTTTTTAGTAGAAAGAAGTTGTGTAGTGTGTATACCTCCGTTTACTGCACAACCGTATGACAATGAGAACAGAGCAATTTCAGTGCTCTGATGAGCTACACTTGTTAAACAAAGCGGTTTCTGGTGCTAAACTACCGTTGACCTTGTTTTGATGGCTCTCATTTGTTAGAGTCTAGATATCATCCTCATTATTGACTATAAAGAATATATTAGTTTTCTATACTATTAATGATACCAGTCATTGTATGGCATCTTTCAGATTAATCATAATTATTTTTTTTTGTTTTGTTCATTTTTCTTTGTCTTTTTCAAGTCTTTTGCTGATCAGATTTGATTGAGAAAAAAAAAGAAAATTTTTGTAAATCAAGACTTAGCACTACTAAAACTTGGCACCACGTTTTTGACTCTCCTGCAAATGAACCTTGAATTGCACTTCTGGAATGTGGCCTTAACTCTGTGGCATCATTTTCGTTGACTGGAGAACATCGCCTTTTCAACGTTGACACTATCGGACATTTTTCAGCACCCAGCATGATTTTTTTTATTTATTTATCTAACTTAAAAGATTTTTCCTAATTAATTTTCTTATTTTTTTACAGGCAAACATCAAATGCAATGTTATTTGATTTTTGTAATGTCATCATGTAATATGGGCACTATCAAATTTTGGGGTTCAATTCGTTTCAAGTAATATTACATTCTTCATACGGGACATTAATCATTAACTAGAAAGTGTAACTGTCAGTAAATTATTGTTGTTGTTCAAAATACACAATCAGCATTTAATTATTACTCATTGTGACATTTAGTACAGTTTACATACAGATGAATTCAAAGATAATCTGAAAACCCTGAGTATGAATGTGGAGGACTGGGAGCAATCGGTTTGGCATAAGCATATCTATGATGTCTGCGGAAGTTTGGAGGCAAAGTGAATAGACTACTCCATCATGAAGCGTGCTTTGCAGAAACAGTTAGCGTACCAAATTCCAATACAGTCCGATCACATATATGGTTTATGTGTCAGAGTATGTCTGTCAAGGGCTAGTCTACAAAGCCACATGAGACCTCATGGCACCAACCAATTATGCAAATGCAAACAGAAGTAGAATATAGCTATGTACAAACGGAAGTCAATGGTTTTGCATGTTATATCTGCAGCAAGACTTGTAAAAATAAATTGGGTCTGCTGAGCTATCTGCATACCCACAACTGGACATTGCAATCTTGTAGGGATGACTTTCTTCAGTAAAGAAGTGGCAATCACCATATATATAAGTCTATTTTAAATATTGGTATATATATATATATACATACACACATACCTACACAAAACGTGTATTTATATTATATATATTTGATTTTGTGCAGCTTCACAGATGATTCTCCACTGTTATCCTTTCCTCGTCGATGACTTTGTAGGTGGGTGTGGATGACAGTTGTAATCACAACACATCTGTACATCATTGTATTATAGTGACAAACACTTGCATAACACAAACATAGCTCTCTGAGCCTCGATGGTAACATAACAATGCAAGATGCCCTTTTTGGTAGGGGTAACACGACTTTTAATCTAGCCTTTTTGGTAGGGGTAACAAGACATTTTGACTACTCTTTTTGATAGAAGTAACAAGACCTTTGGACAACGTTTTTTGGTAGTGGGGAACACGACTTTTTATCCACCCTTTTTGGTAGGGGTAACAAAACCTTTGAACAACTCTTTTTGGTAGGGGTAACACAATATTTAATCCACCCTTTTTGATAGAGGTAACACGACTTTTGATCTAGCCTTTTTGGTAGGGGTAATAAGGTATTTTCACAACTCTTTTTGGTAGGGGTAACAAGACTTTGGGACCACACCGTTTTGACTAGGTAGTAAGAATTTCAGACCACCCTCTATACTATTTGAATAAATGAATCTTAGAATAACTAGGCAAATGCCGGCTTATATTTTGCGAGATATCCAGACCACCTTGCATATACAAAATAGAAGCTAGTGTTGGTGCCATGTTTACTGGTAGTAACAGCGGACTTAACATGCTGTGTTTTAATTCTATTAGAGCTGTTGCATCATTTTCAATAGGTTATGGTGGCAACTTTAACGAGGTTCCTACTGTGAGTACCTTATTCTAAACAAGAAATAAGTCAAAAGAATTCTGACATACAAGATTTTTCCAATGGAAATCATTTTAGATTTTAATTTGAAAATTTTTGTTTTGATTTTTTAATTGCAGTAATCTTTTCAATGGAATTTAAAAAAATTATTGGTCCTTAATTGTTTGTTATCTTTTTTTTGTTTTGTTTTTCATTTTCTCTTTTATTTTATTAGTGGTTAACCTGGGCAAGTATAACTTTATTGATACTGGTAATGGTTGATGCTTCTTTCTATTGTGTGACTTTATATTTTGCTTTTTTGTGTTTTCTTTTTGTTTATTAAAATTTTTTTTTCAAATTTAAATTCAAAAGGTCAATGAATATGGACTATTTTTTTTTTAATCTAATTTTTTCTCTTTTATTTTTGAAGCATGCTTTTGTTTGTACCAGCACTTGAAAAAAATATTTCGTTTAAATTTTTAAAAATTATTTAATTGAAACCTTTAGATTTTGTTTATTGATTTTAATTTAATTATTTTATCTAAGACTAGCGAACAAGCCACCTAAAAATGGGAGCATTTACTCCAACTTCTGTCCTGAGCTGGTGAAGCTATACCCAAGCCTCATAATTAGCAATGTTAATTTTATTACATCCACCAACACAAAACTCATGCAAAATTTGGTGCAATTCCAATCGTTAGTTATGAAGACGATAAATATTTATAATAATAATAATTAGTACCAGTAGTATTATTATTTTTACTATCCTATGACGCACCTGGCGGCGTTGGGAGATCTCAATATCAACAAAGAAGCATGTCTACCAATCTGTCGTCTAGTCGATCTTCCGCTATGGCTGCGAGACATGTCCAATAAGGGTGGCTGATCGTTGGAAGTCTTCAACAATGACTGCCTATGCCACATTTTGCGTTGGCAGTGGGTCGACCGTGTCCCATCTGTTGCTCTTCGCCAACATCAACGGAAAGTCTCTGTCTTTTGTCATGTTGCAGTGACATCTTCAATGATTTGAGCATGCAGCTCATCACCTAGAGGGATAATTAATTCGCAGTGTAATCATCCCTACATCTGTCTTGGTGACAAAAGCATATCGGTGGACCGCCGAGAACTTACTCAACAACCTTCAAGGAGGACTTGGCTGAACTCTTAAGTCCACAGGTGGTCGGCATTCGATGGTGGAATCATGATTGGTTAGCCATTTCATGTGATCCCACCCAATAGACCGGTATTATCCGGGCCTTTGGGTCTTGATTTACGCCGGTCTATCGGTTGTCCATCCTGTGCAGTTCTAAGAGGTGCACCCTCCCAGGCTTTGCCTTCTCACCCTTTGAGAGGGGGTTAGTTTATTGCTAAGTGCCTTAGGCGCCCCTACCGGGGAATGCCGACAGGGCTGCCCAAGCAATTTTTAAATGACCAGAGCGCTCAAATTCTCGAGCGCTAGTTTTTCAAATCCCACTTTCCCGACCTTGTGTCACATTTTACCTGGTGGGAGGAAGATAAATAGTCTCATGTGAACTTGCTCATGATCACCTGCCATAGTTCAGGATGTAGTGTAGACCAGGAAAAAAGCTGGCTCAACTCAACCCGGGTGAATGCCGTTGCAACAACAACAACATCTGTTATGTTAAGGCTGCTTCATGCTAAATTTGGAAGTTTGCTCAATAGGTTTAAGCTCATAAGTGTTTATTAGTAGTAGTATTAAAACTAGCAGTAGTAATAATAGTAGTAGTAAAATGTTTACTCTCTCCTCTTTATAACATCTAGCATGCCAAGTATACATCCTACCAAATTTTGTGCAATTCTGATCAATAGTTTTTAGTAGTAGTATTGATAGTAGCACCTTTCTCATTCTGAAAGCCTCTTAGGTCCGATGCGTCTTCCCGATCTTATTATAACGAAGGACCCCACACGCTAAGCCCCGTGGGTATCGTTGTCGGCCACTCACGCACAGGTGTTTGATATCCCGGTCGCGGTGCCGAGTAAAACAGATACCTCACTCTGATCCGGTGTCACTGAACCACTTGTAACATAGGTGGTCCACTCGTGTCTCTATCGCTGTGACCACACATCTGGTTCTCTGCACAGAAATCTTTCCCGATTGTGAACACCCTCTTTGGGCAGTGATCGTCAATAGTGGCTGAAAAAAAAACAAGATGTGCCGAATCTCCTCTAGGTCGTGATGACAGCGATGATGATGATGATCTCGTGATTCTGTGAAGGCAAGGTTACACAAACAGAGCAAATAGACAATAGGAATAATTCAAACTCAGCGGTTTCTTTTTGTATCAAATAATTATTAACAAGATAACAACTGTTTTTAAAACGTCGAATTAAGTCTACTCTTCGATAATGTCTTTGTTTACTAAACTAGTTTGCCGTCGTTCTCTCGGTCTCTGTGTGTGAGTCCATTTACGATCGCATTCTTTTCATTAAGGCATAACTTGTCTACCGAAAACGATGGCTGAGCATTGGGGGGGGGGAGAGAGAGCTCCGGCAGCCTGAGCCCGCGAGGGTCTGCGACCGACATGGGTCGAATCCCAGGTCTGACTGACTGTCTACTCAAAACAAAATCTTTTCTCCTCCCAAAAAGGCATATTGTCACACTCTCTCTTTCTCTGTGTGCCTTTCCTCCTCTTTCGGAGTCGGGGCGGTGTGGGATATACTGATTTACTCTCCCTCTCTTCCCTTTTTCTGAGTCTTTCTTCTCTCTCGGGGCCAGGGTGGGGCGCGTGATGCTGACCACTCTCTTTCTCTGTGTTGGGGGCCGGGGAGGGGCGCGTCTCTCCAAGTGACACAGATAAATTGAATTTCTCTATTAAACCTTACCTCTTATCATGACAAAACCATTATTCGCTCTCTTTGTCTTTATCAAAAGGGCTCTCGACCTCCCAAGAGCTGACCTGTTATCAGCCTATGGGTGATTAGGGATCATGACCAAATTCCGAGGCGGTATCTGGCAAACGACTCAGTTGTGAGGGGATAATTCAAAATGACAACTAACACGCTTTTTCCCAGCCATTTTGTCGCCAATTCTGGCCGACGTTTGGACAGCCGAAATATGTACTAGTTCTTAGACCTCTACTTGTTTCTACGTGGGGTCCAGCATTATCACCAAGATGCATACTAGTGGCCCCTGGGTACCGATCTCCATCGGTCATAATCGTTGTGTCATATTATAGCATTAAGTAAATTGGATGACCTGAACCATCCCATAACAGGATGCTAGTCTGTCACCAGTTATACTTCCCTGCTTGAAATGTTTGTGTATAGTACTTGGTATTCCCAAATGGTTACCCAAGTACTAACAAGGCTCAACATCACTTAACTTCAGTGATCTGACAGGAATCGGGGTGTCAGCATGATTAAGCCTTATTAACATGTCTACCCTGCCACTAACTACACACTCGACATGTCATGAATGATTCATGCTAAATTTGGTCCAATTCTGTCAAATACTTTGAGAGCCTATCAGTAAATAACAGACTTAATTGAATATTTTAATTATCTATTTTTAATCAAATATTTCATTTAATTTTTTAATTGTACACATCTTTATTAGTGTTATGGCTCTGTCTGCTTATAAATAAGATCCCAAATTGTTCACTGAAAAAGTTTTACCACAAAATCTTAAAATTCAAACTAAAGGCAAATCGCAGAAAATTGTAAGGAATCCTACACTCTAAACAAATCACAATGATTTAAAGATCCTATAATGAGTTTGCAACTTCATAAAATTAAAATATTTCTAAACCCATAACTGCAGTTGTGTGAGTATGACTTTAACAGTTTTCACGATAGCAGGTAGATTTTAACATTTTAAGGATTTTGAAGTGCAAACCCTTTTCACTTATTGTTATTGTGCCATATCTATGACGAACATTTGAACTCGTCCATTCTCAATAAATACTGGAAGCATTACGTTTCTCACTTGTTGCTCAACCCCAGCCCAATCTGTCGAGGATCTGTTCTTGACAATCAGTCCGGCAGGAACTGGGCCATTTCGGTGGCCTTTTATCTGCCGGGCTGAGGTATATTGTCCTGAGTTTTCCTAGGAGGTGCACCCTCCCAGGCCTTGCCTCCCTTCTTTGGGGAGGAGTAAGCTTATTGCTTGCTGCCTGAGGTGCCCTGACTGGAGAATGCTGACGGGTTGCTCAGGCTATTTTTGCTAGGCCAGAGTGCTCCTTCTTTAGGGGCACTGGCTTGACTCTTCCCGACCTTGCGTCACATATTCCTGGGTGGGAGGGAATTAAATACCGGCGCTCAACCCCAGTCTCAATAAATATGTGAAGCATTCGCTTCTCATTTGTTGCACAACCTCAGTCTACACTGGCAGTCAAGACAGACGGTCCACTTCTCTTGTTTCTCTGTTGTATATATTTTTCTCCAATATACTTGTTATACGTAAACTCTGTGTCCGTGTTTTTATTCCGGCCCCTAAACAAGGTCATAACACTTATTAAAACGTCAAAGGATGTCTCTGAATGCTGGACACTAATTCGGATCGATATTCTAACTTGTATAAAATTGCCCTTTCCACCCATCATTTACAATCCTCTCATGGTATTGTTCATCAGTCCAACTGACAATCCATTAATCTTTATCTTAGAGTGGCCTTTGGGCTTTGGTAAGGGGTGACTCATTAGTGTAAACGAAATGAAAAAAAAAACAGAAATTTAATGTTTCTTTTGTGTTTCTCCACTTTTTCTCATCTTGGGTTTTCTTCTTCTTCAACTATTGGTCCATTTTCATTTCTTTATATTGTTTATTTTTCGTGGTTTAATTTTGGTATAAACTGGTTTAAGTCAAGCTGAACGAAAGCCTTGCAGATCTGATCTATATATAAATAAAGAGTTTAAGTGCAAAATGGGATAAATCCAATTTCTTCAAGTTGAAAAATTAAACAATGAAAAACTAAAATTTCAATTCTGTCATTCGATTCTAAAATTGAAATTAGGCCGATATCACATTATGTAAAAAAATGAATTTGAGATGTTGTAGAGTAATGAAATCGTACACTTTTGTTAGAGTTTAATTAAAAACTATGAAATTCTAGTTCATCATGTTTTGCCCTCAAACTCTTCAAATCTTTATGGATAAAAAAATTTGAAATAGTTCAAAGGTTGATCAAACATCCACCTGTTTGTACTGATCACAGATGATTCCTTTAAGATCTAGAGTTAAGCTCGGTCACATTTCAATTGAAAAGTTTTGGAGGCGATTTACATTTCTCGTTGAAAATATTTGTTTTGTAGATAGAAAGAATTTGTTTATTCTTTGAATCTTTTATGAACATTATATATAAAAGATTTCATCAAATGTTGTTTAATTTTCATGTTACCTTCAAATCATATTTAAATTTAAACGTTACTCCACTGATGAATGCTTGTCAAATAAATATCTTCGAAGACAATTTAACTTAACAAGAACTAGATAGACATGCATACATCATATTCGGTTTAACGCCAGTTTTACATGCATACATATGTTGGACAGAACGTTGATATTAACTGAAGAGAGAAATTCTCTTCACCGTTCAAATGTGCAATTTCACATGGAGCCGGCATATGCATTAAGACAAAGAAGCGTTATGTAAGCATTATATAAGAACGTTTGCAAAGTTGTACAAAGTTGAAAATGTCCAGTTTTTCATAAAAGTTGCATATTTAGTCAATTTTCACAAAAAAACAAACATTTTTGATAAAGGACGGAGGATCGTCTGAAATATAAATATTAAAAATTACAATAACAAACGTTAAACCAAATATGATGATAATATACATTATAAAAACACCTAATTTATTTTTATGTTTTCTATAAGGCTATTTTTCTTTATTTCTCAAATGCGAAGAAATTCCTTTTTAGCCAAGAAACAGATACGCGCACAGATTATATATAATAAATATTTGTTATTGTTTATTATCTATGTACGTATATGTTTTATCCTTTTTTTAATCGGGACTCATCAGATATGACTATTAACTACCGGTCATGCGATTCGAAACCCCGGATCATAAGTATTTTTCAACTCAAATCCGACGTCTTTAACCACTCGGCCAATTTTAAATAGTGAATAAACGGTGATAATTTTAACACTTTATCGGCGGGCTTAACGTCCAGAGCGTTTTACTTCTTTTAAGGGAAGGAACGAACGATGCATTTTAAAGCTAGTGACGTCAAGCTGTGTTAATACTACACTTACAGTGCTCTACTTTTTTGAGGAGCGACAAATAATAATAAATATTTGTTATTGTTTATTATCTATGTACGTATACGTTTCGTCCTTTTTTAATAGGGACTCATCAGCATAGAGATATGACTATTCACTACCGGTCATGCAATTCGAAACCCCGGATCACAAGTATTTTTCAACTCAAATCCGACGTCTTTAACCATGTGTATATGTTTATGTATTTGTATGTATAGGATTCACTCATAAACTAGTAAACTAATAATTATGAATTTTGAAACAGAGCTACTAGCTGCTTGGAGTAAGAGGTCTTAATGTGGGTTATATTTAGTTTAATTTAGTTTTATGCAAAGAGAGTAAAAAGGGGATGGAAGCCCTTCGTAAAAATTCTGATACCTCTGATTTTATTGAAATTATTAACAATAGCTATTAGATATCATTTGATAAATATTCCCCAAATTTCAGTTTCTTTGGAGTATTGTAAAGGGGTTTTAGGGAACATAATATGGACACAATCTCCTATTCGAAAATTCAAATATTTCAGATTTACATTAAATTTACTCAATAGTTATTAGACACCAATTAAGCAAGATTCTCTGAATTTCAATTTCTTCTTAAGACCTCATAAGCTTCAGTTTTAAATTTGAGACATTTTCTAAAATCAAAATCATGGATTTTGATCAAAATTCGAATAAGGATTCTAGACATAAGGTTTAGTATCATTATATCCTGATTTTAATCTTCATAAGGGAACATAAAATTGGCGCAAAACTGTTTTGTTTGGTGAATTCATTTTATCCATCCTAGAGCGGGTATTCTAATTTATACATATAGTCATCCATAGAAAGTTGTTCCACCATATCACAGCTTTTCAGTGTGGCTAGACACGGTGAATGTTTCAAAACCCGGCCGTTTAGACAACAGTCAGACACCTTACCCATATCCTGTCAAGCTTGCCACAAAAGTAAGGGAAATCATGTTTTCATACTTGTTTACATTACTGAATGCCTGGTTAGCTCAATTCTTTTTACGAAGAGTAATGCTTTACGTTAAGTGGAAACTGTTACATCTCTTATTAGAGAATAAAATTTAGTCATCCAGTGACTGCTGTTTAGCCGTATCACGGCTCTTCAGTGGGGCTAGACAAACAATGAAAACTGTTGGTCTGTCTTCTAACTACTTTTGTATTATTAAACCTACAAACTACAAATTTGCTAGAAATGATCACCTACCTATACAAATTCTCATGAAGGAGTCACATTTATCTTTTGTCCTATAAAGGGGTTCCTACAAGGGAGCATGACCCCCACTACATTTGAAACAAATCTACCTTTGATTTTAAGGAGATTTTGACCATAGTTATATTATACAAAATTAAAATAATTTTTCATAATTTAGCCATTTTTTTTTTATTTAGCTATCTTAATACCACAAGATCAAAACTTATCTAATCCCATAACTTTAGTTATGTAAGCTCTATTTTAAATTTTCGTATGGCAGTATGTTTTTTTATGGAAATATTTGGGACTTGACATCTTGCACTTTTTAAAGAGGTCCTTTTAGTATCATGTCTCCCCCCCCCCCAAAAAAAAACGAATTTCTTTTTACTTCCGATTTCATTTAGATTTAAGCCATAAGTAAAAAGATTAAAAGAATATATTTATTCTCTTCATTTAACATCACTTTTCTCTTGTCCAGGGGTCGGACGCTTTTTGATACTTTGCAAGCTCACTCTTCAGTTTTCACGGTTCAGCAGGTCAACTGTCTCCAAATTCCACTCTGTAAAGTCTTGTCTAATCATTTGTTCCAAGTTTTTGTTGGCAGACAAACCTTCCTGCAATTAAAGACATCCATACTTCTGCAATGGTCTATCCAGGAAGATAAATGCTCCACGTGACCATACTAGTGTAACCGATTCGTCTTTATAATAACCTCTATCCGGGGCAAATGTAGTGCTTTCAGAAAAATCTCTGACCTAATCTGTTGGGTTTAGTCAGATTTCATATTGCAGATCCATCTGATCATGGATCTGTCATTATGCTCCAGTCGAGTGAGAGATGACTGTATGTTGGCCCAATATTCGCTGCCGTATAACATGACAATCCTTACACAGCTGCCATACAACTTACCCTGCATGTAGAAAGGAACACCTCACGATTTTATCAGAGGTAACAGCTTACAAAGTTTTGCTCATGCTACCTTTATCCTTGTGCTTGTACTGAGTTCACCGTAACCAGCTGTGCTCAGCACATCTCCTAGGTAGCAGAAAGAGTCTAGTACCTCCAGGGTGTTATAATCTAGTACCATCTCTTACAGTTGAAATTAGGATTCAGGGCCAACTTTCTCTTCAGGTCATTACACTTTTTGTAGACCGACAATAAGCACAAGTTATATTGTATCACATTGCATTCAACGCCCTTTCGGCACCTAGAACAAGAATACCAATTAAAGTCCCTTATGGAGTGTAGCCCAGAGCCACACACCATCACTTTGGTTTAGGTAAGTTCACCCTGAAACCCTTGGCCTCCAGACTGTTTTTCCATATTTTCAGTTTATCCTTTAGCTGTTCCAACGATTCGTCAATAATACCTAAATTACCAACATAGAGTAAGTCACATGTAAAGCCCAACTGAAACTCTCTTGACAGCTTCTAATACTATGACGAAAAGTAGAGGGCTAAAGACAGAGCCCTGGTGCACTTCAACATTGTCACTGTGTCATTCACTCATACTCTACTACTAGCGTTCCTATACGTACATTATTCTAAACATTTTAATGAATTTCCGTAATTAAAGCCTCCCCCTAATGACAACTTTTTAAATCCACAACTTCAGTCATATAATCTATTTCCAAACACTTTTTTACTACATTAAAATATTTTTTATTACTTTGAAGTATTTTTATATCTGATCCTTTGCACTTAGTAAAAGTGTCTCAGTGTGTCATTACGAACCTGTATTGGAACAGGTATTACAACTAGTAGAATTCATTTTAATTACTTAATTTGTTTTTTTATCTAATTACAGAACATTATATTTTTGTCTAAAACTAGTTTGTAGTTGAATTAGAAAGAAGAAATAGAAACTCCAACTTTTGCTAAACCTTCAAGTGTAAGAGTCATAACTCATCTCAAACAAAGACAGCTAAAACACACACACACACAATAGTTTTGTGTTCATTTTGTCTCTGAGTAATGTGTAAACAAAACACTACATTCTTTGATAAGGTCATTTATGCTTGACCTATGTCCAACAAAATCAAGTTTGATCCGAGTTATGTTCTGTACAATGGGTGATCTGCTCTTCAAGCTAGGAGGAAGAAAAAGGTGACGAGCTAACAATGCCACCCCGTGCACTGCCGTTAAAGTTGGATACAAATTATCAAACTAGAATGGTTGTAGACAGTGGATATGCGTTACATATTACAGAGGGTGATATGCGTTACATATTACTGAGGGTGATATGCTTTAAAAAATAAGTATGCAGCAATATTGCACGTGGGTGTGTTAAAATAGTGTTCAGAACGGAATTTTCCACATAAAATTAGCTCAAGTAGAAAAGCGGAAAATTCTATTAGAAGTTAAAGATTAGAATCAGAGCTACATGTCAGGATATGACGTCATGAATAGGAATTCCGAAATCTGAGCAAAGAGGATAGCAAAATCTTTCTCTTTGCTTAACAATATGATCGGGATAAGACGACTTTTTCAAATTTCTATCTCTGCCGCCGTCCGAAACAAGCAAGAAACAGCTTACATAATATGTTACTTTGCAGTGCTGTAAAACGTTTAAATAACAAAAGAATATAATACCAAGTAAGAATTTTGTTGGTATATTTTTTTCAAATGTTACCCTATTACAAGTTGAAGAGGAAGACAAAGAAGCTTCAGCTGGTATATTTTCACTACAACTATGCTGTTAACAAAAACGAAAGATAGAGAAAGAGAGATGTCTGAACTGATTTAGCCGACTACATACAACGTGTCAACAAGGCTACAGCTGTTTCTGTTGATAAGACGATGATGGGTAATCGGTTGACGTCGAAAGTATTCCCCATCTAATGTTACACGTGTAGATATGGTAGGCCAAATGTATTGTATTATTGACAAGGTTTGACCACAGATTCACCCATCGTCAGTGCCAGGACATTTGTATAAGCCATTTGTATCAATGCTATGATGCAGTAACTCGTTTTGATAGTAAGCTAGGGGTGATAATGTAATGAATAAGTCGAAGTATAGTAATTGATAAGTAACGGAAGTCAGAGTATGCTTAAGAAAGCTTTATTCTACCAAAAACAGGGTGTTTCTCTGATTGATCAAGAGGGAGGCTGGTAAGTGTGAATGACACATGACGTGTTGGGAATTAGGGAAGGTGGGTGTATTAAGCATAAAATAGAAAAGAAAAAGAACAGGAGAATGAGTGGAAAAAAGAAGAGAAAAAGGAAAAGATAGGTGGAAGTTTAAAGTGAAATAAAATTTAAATACTGACATAAAGAAACAAATGGGTCAACACATAAACGGTCGTCTGTCTGGTCAGTCACCATGACAACAAGGGTTTTGATTGGATGACATAAATATAGTTTTATTTTAATGGGTTTCATTGTTTCATGATATGCATATGACTGCACAATGATATTTATGTGTATGAGAAGGAGGGGCACATGTATGTTTACATGTGTATTTATTTATCAACCCAACTGATCACATCTAATCTAGTATATTCTGAAATTCAAATATTTTTCTATGCTACTTTTATTTCTACATCTCATTTTGTTTTATATTTTTTTCAGAGACAACTTTATTTTGATAAAAGTTAAAAACCTACAAAATTGCTATATTTTATTTTCTAGCATATAATATACACTTTTTTTTTCAGACTATGGGTGAGGGTAGGTCGTAAATCTAAGTTCCCAGAAATGTTTATTTGAAGTATTGATGAAGTGAAACTCGTTGGTAATACCAGTTTATTGTGTACATTGTGTTTTTTTTTTGTTTTTTTTTATCTAAATAATATTTATATATGTCAAAAAACTAAGATTAATTTGTTCCAGATTTAGTTAATGGCTGGGTTCGCTTTTTGAGTAGAGATTTATTTTGTATTTTTGGTTTTTCAATACTTGTAATATAACACCGTCGAACTAGATAAGAAACAAAACATAGTTAACTTAAGGCAAAGTCTGTAAACACAATAAAAGATGACTCTTTTAATGATGATATACATATAAACAAATAAACATAGCAGTTTTCCTGCAATTCTCTAAATAGCCCGTTGTATACATGGCAATGTAGCATTTCATTCATTAAATAAACTCTAGAGCTGACGAACCAAGATCCTGTTGAAGACTCCATCTCTATAACATGTACTGTGTGTCCATCATGCTCTACAATAGCAACAGCTGGGTCATAACAAAAGCCATGCTTGATAAGCTGGATGTGTGCCACCACAGACACCTCCGTTCCATCACAGGTCACTGCTGTCCGAAACAACTTATCAGCAACAAGGCACTATACGAGCAGTGCAACGAAAAACCCTCTCCACAAAGGTCGCTAAACAAAGATGGTCTATGTTAGGCCATGTCCTACGAATGGACCCTGACACTCCCGCACAGAGGGCACTAGACTTTGCCGTTACTGGCTCGCAAGCCTACCAACCGCAACTAGGACAACACTGCACAAATCTGCTGGGCACACTACGTGTTGACCTACAGCAGGCGGGACTAGGACCACTACGTACAGCGAAACAACTTGATTGCCTACGACAACTTGCGCATGACAAGGCCAGGTGACGTGAGACTAGCATGGAGGACTGATTGTAGCTACAGGATGTCATTTGACTACTGTAGCCGCAGAACAGTTTTAATAATAATCTCTATATAGGTTATCGATCTCATGTTATGAGTTCCTTAAGTTTTGTTACCAATTCAGTTCAAAATTAATGTACGGTTACTATGACAAAAGGACCCTGAAGAAGACCGGAGAGTTCAACGGTCGAAACGTTATCAATATAATAACCAAGATGAGAACAACAGTTCAAAGCATCAATAATTCTTCTCAGAAATAGTCAAACAAAGAATTTAAAAGAAGAAAAAAAAGAAGTGAATGACATTAAGCAACATTGATCCTGGTAAGTAAATAGATGGGTCCTCATGTTCTGGTGCAGCACACACCCTGCACAGATTCAGCCAGCTTCCTACAAAGGAGGAATTTTCTAGCAAATATCAAATTCACAAGCGGTCCCCAGTCGCATGTGTATTTCACTCAAGGGAGATAATTTTAACGGCGTTAGTTTTTGTGCAGGGATGTGTTGCCATCCTCTCATATACAGTGCCTGGTATTCCTAAATGGTCGCTCATCTGGTACTATGTTCAACGTCGCTTAACTTAGTGATTTAATGAGAACCGACATGTCGACATGATTATGCTGTATATAAACAGCAGTCTAGAATACTAGGTGCTGTAAATTTAGAAGTTGATGTTAAGTCATTTTTCAACTACTTTTGGTTAAGGTATTAATCCATCTCATTTTTCTTAGCTATAAGTGAAATAATAGGATAGACTAGACTCTCCAGCCTTGGTAGAGCAACTAGTCTATGAGAAGAAAAGTTCCAAAATAAATCTTCATCTGCTTATCACAGTATTACTTCCAATCATCTTGGAGTTCTCCTTTCCATTGTACTTGAGCAATGCCAAATCAGAAGAAGTGTGGTTTGAGATTGTACAACCTTTGTCTCAGTATAAACTGCTCAGTAATAACAATTTTACAGGCGAATTAAAACTAGTCACTAATAATGATTCGTTTTGCCTTTAGAAGTTGAATGGTATAAAATATTTGGGACTAAAATGTTTTATATAAATCAGTGTTTTGTGGCATGTTACTGCACCAATAATTTTTTTCTAACAATATGACACCATTATTTTTTTATGTTTTGCAAAGTGTTTGTTTTATTACTTTCTTTTCACTAGTAATTTTCACTTGTTTGTACTTGAATAATTTACTAATAAACACATCATGGCATCTTCATATTAATTATCAGAAAACTTCTTTTTAATAAGTTTTTTTTCTTTTTAGCTTATTTTGTATTGGATTTTAGACCTTTTTTTTACAGTCATACTTGTAAATGTGGGTGTCGGTCTGAGGTAAATCTGATTTACATACCATGTTCCAGTAGGGTTCAAGTCACTTTTATTAATGCTATACGTAAGAGTAGATAGGCAACTAGTCTAGAAGAAAGTAAAGTTTGAAACAACATCTGCAACCAAACAGGTGTCTGCTCCTGGCAAACATTGTGCACCTGTACAGCCATCACTTGCATGGTGAAAAGAGTGGGTCAAGTTCATTACAATGCACAATCCATCTTAAAATAGATTCACGTGTGCAGATTGTCTGATAATCTGGGCCATCATCCTTGTAAACGAGAGATTACCATACTAGGTAGGAGTTTTACAAACGAATCTGTGTGTTTGTTTCTTTGGGTGTACATATCTGGGTATTTAAAACGAACAATAACAAAAAAAAGAAAATGAATTGCATACCCTCTACAGAGGGCTTCGCCACATGATTAAGAACATAATTTCTTTTCTTAGCGGCCGGTTATTCCATTGTGTCAACACGTGTGGATTAGCGGGTTATACCGAAGTACTTAAGGCATCTTCATGGCTATATTTTATTTTCACGGAGGTTTCGGTGTCCTCACACATACAACACCTGGTATTCCCAAATGGTCACCTATCTGTTACTGACCAGATTCAACGTCGCTTAACTTCTATTGCATTGAACTGTATAATGTAGTCACTAATCAGGGAGAATCAATTTGAAAGTTGATTTTTTACATAAACCTTCGACTTGCTACACTTGTCTACTATTATAAGTGTTTGATTTTGTTCAAGTATTGTATTATTAAGTATCCTTAATGGAGATCATGAATATTGGCGAGTATTGAAGATCTTTTCATAAAGGAGAATATGGTGACTATTACCATTCCTTGTGTTTGAATCATGGGTGACCACCTAGTAGAATTTAAGTTACTTCAACTATATCCATTTTTTCAGTAATAAACAGAACATAAGAGCTAGTTTATCTGTCTAGTCAACAGCATATGAAATGATGAACAAAGTTCAGATTATGGATAGACTGAAGAATTATGTAATTAAAAAGTAATCAGTGTACATCTAGACTCGAATAACCACTTACGTAGGACTAGTATAGATAAAAACGCTATATATGGAAGCCTCTAATCAAGAAGAAAAACTCAAGAATAACAACACTTGATTAGACTATTGGTACATATTCTTAATGAAGACTAATGTTCTGATGTTCAACTTTTGTGTAAAAATTTCTCCTGACTGTGTTTGCCAGGGGAGGGTATATTTTTGAAGAAACAGACAATAATTTTCAATTAAAATATATTTTATTCACTTAACTAATGGCTATCCATTTCCTAAACTCGCAGTTTCTCCTAGATCAACCATCCACACAAAGGGTCTACATTTATCTCACTTCTAAAACATTAATGCAGCAATTCTCAGATATCTTCTGAAGCCTTCCAAACTGAGTGGAGTGCTGAAGAGATAGATGCATTTTTAAAAGGACTGATTATCGAAAGGTGCTGGGTTCACCAAATTAAGAAGTGGTTATATTTTTCTGATTAAACTGCTGCTCTTCCTTTAGTTAATGCAGTCAGAAATAAACTTATTCACTCCTAATAATAGAAAAGCCTATTCTTTGGTAGGATGTGATGTGTCTGACAATACAAAAATATGTACAGGTTTAAGTATCTAGTGTCTAGCTCTGAACGTGTGACGGCAGTCACATGACTATCTTTCTTTCTCTTATATTCTTGAACAGTCGAGGTGAACAGACGTTTCTTGAACGTCCCCCATAAACACTTAGTAATATTTGTGTGTTTGTGTTTAACGATTACTTCTTAGTAATGAGCCAGATAACAAAATATATGTAACACACTCTCTGCTATTTCTTTACATGCATGTGTACAACTTTTTCTCTCTCACATCACACATTAAGTAAATGTTGTTATTGTAAAACATGCTTCATTGTTTCACCTCTTTAGAGGATGTTTCTCTTTCAGCTTCTCTCAATCCACCGATTCTAATATATCTTCCACATTCACTATAATAGCAGATGGTCCTTTGCCTCTTCAGATCCTGTGAGATAAATGACCATTCCGTGTTCCACAGTGTCACAAGGTTGGGTTTATGTGAGAAGACCCAGCATTTTTGGCGGTCAGAATCATTTAAAAAATATCTCGTCTTTTCAGCATTCCCCTCATTTTGGAATGTGCCAGATGAGACGGAACCAAATATGAACACAGATACAACACCTTGATCTGAGCCGGTAACTGGTGGACCCTTCTTATTCTCGACTATATTAAGTAGCAATTTTTATCAATTGGACTATTGAGTTTTAATTGAACAAAGCCTTTAAGCCATTTTTTATACAACAATAGGATTATGTAAAATATAGGTATGGGGAAGGTATTGAAGACAATTTAAATAATGGTCAAAAATGAGAATTCTTGTATTCTTTCAGAACGATATAAGAGGATCAGGCTCCAACCTTTCCAATGCCAGTAGTGAACATGGTAGCCATGATGATAATCTGCAGAGGAGAATCACCATTGGTAAGTATATTTTATGATTGCAGTTTAAGAGCAACGTCGTAGCATAGGAGCAAAAGTCGGCAGGGGAGATAATCAGAACATTACAGAAGCAAATCAGCATGCAGGGCATTGTAGCAAGACTGGATATGCGTGTGTAAATATAATGTTAAAAACCTAAAAAAAAATGTTTCTCTTCTTGCTGAACCATGAAAGAGTGGTTGTGTGTTGGGGGAGCTGTTTCCTCCCTCTATGGACAATGGGTTGGGGGGGGGGGGGGAAGATCCACAAGGTATTATTTAATATCAAGGTTCACATGTTTACTTTAAAGAAAAAGAAAAACTCCAAAAGAATTGTTAAACACCAATGATTTTGTGCCGTCATTATTCTATAAAAGAGAAGACGAAACTTAACACGCATCACAACATACGTTCAATGACTGTTAACAACAAAGAAAAAGAAGAGGAGGAGAGAGAATGATCTACTGCTATGTGTCATCTACGCAACAAGACTCCAGCTGTTTATGTGATAAGACACTCCTATTTATACTTGTCTTTCCACGAGGGCAGAGTTTAACACAAGGTTGATTTTTTTTTTTACATGGGGAAAATCCATCTTGTCAAAAAGGGGTAATCTGGATTGGGACTAAAATTAAAATTGCTACAGTCTAGAAAAATATTACCTTCGCTGACCATGAACAGAAAACATGAAGTGTAACATCAGAAGAGATACTACACTTTGCTCCTAACCAAAATGCCACCGTTTGGATAATCTGCTGAGATCAAAGAACTGCCCCACTGTAGTGCTACAGCATGTGTGTGCTCGGTGAGACCCAATTTGAACTTTGACACGTATATGCAAATTATTGGGCGCTACATAATCAGCCACTGTTTTGGCCCACTTGTATCATTCAGTAGTTTGCTTTTACTTCTTATGGTCAGGAGAATGGTATGCTGTTCTGTTGTACCAGCGCTACCTTAATGCATTCACATGCCTAGCAGGGGTCTTCATGAGCATAGAGGCCCCACATGCTATTCTGTGTATTTTATGACATGCTGTTGCAAATGTTTGTGTTGAACACCTGATTAATAATAAACAATTCATAGTAATGTCATGCTGCATTGTTTACTAATTAAGTATATGTTCAAATATTTTGGGGCGAGAAGAGAGTTTAAGCTTTGATATACAGCATGTTTTTTTTTATATTTAAACAGTGTTATCAATATAAGAAACTAGAAGAATACCCGTCTCAAGATGGGTAAAAAAAATTGCACCACTTTTATGCACCCTGACAATGGTTAAAATCGAAATATAATGCTATCAAACTTTATGACTAGAATCCTTATTCAAATTTAGATCAAAATCCAATACATGATTTTGATTCTAAAAAATGTATAAAATTTAAGGCTTAAGCTAAAGGGGATCTAAGAAGAAATTGAAATTCATGAAATCTTGTTTATTTAGTGTCCAATGACTGTGGGTGAAATTCGATGCAAATCTGAAATATTTGAATTTTCAAATAGAGGTTGTGTCCCTATTATTTCCCCATAAAACCCTTTAAAATACTCCAAAGAAACTGAAATTTGGGTAATGTGTATTAATTTATATCTAATACCTATTGTTAAAAATTTCACAAAAATCAGAGTTATCTGAATGTTCTTCTCCTTTTATACCCCATTTACCTGAAACTAAATTAAACTAAATATAGCCCACATTACGACTAATTATGCCTCACAGCTGTGTTCAAAAATTCATAATGATCGGTTAATTAGTTTACGAGTGAATCTTGTACACACAAATATATACACCTTTATGTAAATAGAGATATAAAACTAAACAGGAGAAATGAATAAGCGCATAAGATCTTTGAGAATCATTGATTGGATATAAGGATGTTATTTATTGTTTTAACTGAATCAGATCAACAGTGAAAGATTTGTGACAAACAATTGCATAATTGTTCTTTTTAAAAGATTGCATAAGGCATGGACTGTGTATAAATACAACAAAATAAGATTTGTTATAATTTAATATGATCACTTTTCTCCATTTTATAAATTAACATTTTAATATATTGAATGTTTATTGTAAAAGATAAAAATGAATAATGAAAATATTTGGCAACATTTCACAGTGAAAACCACCTATTGTATAAAAAAAAGTCGTATTTCCATCTATCTGTCTATCTGTTCGGCTAAAACGCTAAAACTTTCTTACAAATCTTACATAGTCTGATTTAGTTTGACCTCAAGCTGGTTAGGGTAAATAATATTCTAATATTCATTCGCTTGGGGTGAACAGAGATGAAATTGGTTGTGGTGAGAAAACAATTGCTTTCTTTCATTCTTACTGGTAGTTGTTCGAAAAATAACACAGCAAAGATTAAAACTATTTCAAATACTATTCAGCTACTGGTTACATCTTTCTTTCTTTTTATATTAAAGCAGTTGCGACAGAGAGCGTCGGAGGGGAGGTGTGTTCAAAGAGACGGAGAGAAGTTTTTTTTTTTTAATGTTAGCGTGTCCTTTTTTAAATTGATCTTTTTGCTCTTATCAGACGCATCTTTAAAAGTAAGGGAAAAACATCAGCATACACAAATAATAAACAAGATTGAATATGGGGAAAACATCACTGTAGATGAGCAGAATGACACATCGGCCGAAACAATGCAAAAGATCTCACTTGAAACTTATAAATCAAATTGCTTATGTCGTGACTTTGCAAGAATTACAAAATTAAGGTCAACATACCCATTTTATTGGATTTAAGTATATATACAACATCAGCCTACACAATATACAAATAATCAACAACCAGGGTTGCAGAGTTGGAGGTTTGGGAAGCAGTCGAACTTGTAAGAATGCTAGGAGTGAAAGTTGTATTTTTTCATCTCTGAAAAAGCCACGGACTGTCTGAATATTGGAAGACTTTAAAAATAAAGAGTTGCAGTCGGAGGTTTCAGAATCCTACGAGTCGCAGTCGGAGGTTTCAGAATCCTACGAGTCGCAGTCGGAGGTTTCAGAATCCTACGAGTCGCAGTCGGAGGTTTCAGAATCCTACGAGTCGCAGTCGGAGGTTTCAGAATCCTACGAGTCGCAGTCGGAGGTTTCAGAATCCTACGAGTCGCAGTCGGAGGTTTCAGAATCCTACGAGTCGCAGTCACAGATTTCAGAATCCTACGAGTTATCTGATTGTTCTTCTCCTTTTATACCCCCTTTACATGAAACTAAATTAAACTAAATATAGCCCACATTACGACTAATTATGCCTCACAGACATACATTTAGACTCTGCAACCCTGTCAACAACAGTTGTATTAGAAAAATGCCAAAGAATGCATTGGCCGAAACGTAGTCAAAACATAAATATCAATTATGAAAAACGTATTTCAACTTAAAACAATGTAAATAATGACAGCTCTTTTTTAATATTGGGTTACCACTTATCAAGACCAAGAGCCATTCGAGGATAAGGGTTAATAATTCTTTCTTCATCACAAAACTACAGACAAAAATTGAATTTAAATTTTTACAATTTAACGTTTTTATTTTTATTCATTTTTTCAGAAGATTTTGGTAATGAGAAATCTAATCATCTTGGAACGTTGGCTACAAGAGCAAGCCACTTTTTAGAAACAATCGGCCGCAAACGACAATCAAAGAAGCCATCCGAGTTAAAGCTAAGCCGTTTATCATTAAATTCTTCACCAAAGAAAAAACTTTCTACGCCATCATCCGACACGTCACCAGAGATTTTTAAGTCAGAAAAACTGACGCCTGTGTCTGAAAGTGACCGGTGGAGGGATATCACCATCAAGTGCAAAAGTAAGAACCCCCCTCCCATTTCTCGCTCTTCTATTTAAGAAACAAAACTGTTTTTTTACTGTAATAAAAAATAATGCAGCATTTATTTATTTATGTATAGGTATTAATATGAATATAGTAATAAGCAAAGAGCAAACTAACTAAAACAGGAAAAATAATAACAGAATCAGTTATGGAACTTTGTCAATAATAGTATTTATTGAACAGAGTCAGATTAAGTATACAAAACATTGGAAGTGGTGGTGAAAGAGGGGCAAGCCTATCAGGTGAGTGGGTAAAGTAAAAGAATGTGTAATCGTGGGAAGAAAGTAAAGTTGGTAGTAGATAGAATGTTGCATGTGTGTGAAAGATGATTAATGGAAGATTATGTAGTGAGTGTGTATTTATTACGAGCTGTATTTACTCATCTTGTCGGGTGGAAGGCTTATAGAAAATAAGTCAAACTATGTTGAAAGTCACATCTTATTTCAGAATACACAGCACTTTCACCTCTTAATCGTGTTATCAGCTCCCAGGACGTAAACAGAGGTTAGATTTTGAGAAGCATAAACATTGTGCCAGTTTAAGTTGTTAAACGAACCAAAACCTTGTTCCCTGGAGATACAGTAAGAACATCATTTGGAAATTTCCAGCAATGTATTCTGGGAGCAATCTCTTCTGAGAGAAGTGTGTTCTGAGAGCAGTGTGTTCTGAGAGCAATTTTCTCTAAGACTAATGAAGGCTCCCTCTCTGTAAAATTTCCTTGTAAGAGTAATGTTCTCTGGGAGAAATGTTTTCTAAGAGTAATGCAGTGTATTCCAAGAGCAATCTATTCCAGTAATATAAATAATTATCCTACTGATAAAATTATATTTGAGAATTTTATTCTGCATTAAATAACCCATATATGGTTGATATGCTTTAAAAAAAAATTCCATTCTGGAATAACAATAAAAGTACTTATGGGATTGCAGCAAATCCCTTACATACACAATGTTCGAAGTTTTACCTTCTGATGTTAAAATATAGACGAATTTTTAATGAATAAAGGATATGAAAATTGAAATCATGAGGAGTTTAAAGTAGACTTGTGAAACGAAAATTGTGTGAGGAAATTGAAAAACAACACTAATAATTTAAAGTAAATTTAATTTTAAAAAAATCAACTGCGACGAAACAAAGATTAGAAAAAGACAAATGAAAAAATTAAATTGAAACTTGGAATCAACAAACGAAAACGGAACCGTAAAAGTTATTTTATAAATAATGAACTATTTTTGTAAGTCGCGTTCAACATTACAGTCTTAAGAAGCTATTCATAATTACATTTTTTTTTAATAGGAATTTTTAATAATACGTTTTAGTTTTCCATGAATATTTCATTGCAATAAATATTCGATTAATAATAAATAAAAATAATAATTCAATGCGTATTCATCAAAGTTACATGTAAGTGAGAAAGGCGGGATCTTTTCTCATAGGTTTTTATTAATACAGAGATTAACTTTTGGGTACCACTTATTTCAATCAATCTCATTTGAATTCTTTAATAAAAAAATTAAAAAAACAACGAAAAATCACTGATACACACACAATATATATAATAGGAATATACAAATAAAATTTTCTAAAAGATTTCATCAAATGGATCCCAAAAATGTAATTGCAAATTCATTCTTTTGCCATTATTTCTAAATTCATCCAGTTTGTTTTAAAAATATTTTATACCAGTTCTATTTTTAACTCTATTGGATAATTCGTTCCAAAAATATATTACTCCATCAGAAATAAGTATAAGCGTGTAGTAGATTTTGAGAATGTCCATTTTAAAAATGGATCATTACTTCCAGGTATGGGAACTCTAGCTGCTACAAACTAAAATAAAATTAATAATAACAGTCAGTTTACCAATTTCAAACAAAGGGGAATTTTAGTTATGGAAACTACAAACCATGATTTGTCGATATTTTCTCTCAGAATTGACTTGTATAGAGTTTACTTTGAATTTAGGTACGTTTGTTAAGTTGCAGTGAATAGTTCAGTTGATTGAAAAAGTTTTATCTCGTTTGGATAAGCGTAAATGTAAAAAAAAAAACAACATATGAGAACGAAAAGGACACATGTGCACATGTTATTATGTATGCACATGCTAAACATGTTTACTGTGTGTGTGTGTTGGCATTACCTGTTTGACAGCAGTAAACTACTCAATAAAAAGGAGGAGATGTAAGATGGTCACTTTTTATTAAGCTGACGGTTGGGGTTGTGTTAGGACACCTAACGAAAATGGAATTACCTCCCTTGAACAATTTCGGGAGTTAAGAGTTATCGCCGAATGTGAATATATCAATCGTGAATATATCAATCGCATCCAGCGGCCAATTAACTCATTAATTCATTCTGTGTTCAGTTTTAATAAATCTGTTAAACGTTTCTCTTGATAGTTCATCCATTTATTTACAAGTTATTATTTATAATTAACCTAAATTACGAGGTTATAAAAGGTTGTAATAAAAATCAGTCCAGAATGATGGAATCCATAAATATTACACACTTATTTCTCATGCAAAACAGCTTTTTTTATCGAAACATGATATTTGTTGTGGGTCAAAATTAGATTTGCTGTTTTATACAAACAGAATAATCGACTTATTTTCAGAATTTCAGTAAATACCCACAATGTGTGCTGTTCTTCCTTCGTGTCTAATATACTAGTTTTTCAATACTGAAATAACCAGGTGGCTGGATGCAGTACAAGTTTCTTGGCCTTCTGGCAAGGAGCAAAGTGTAGTATCTGTTTCCGAACAGCTTTTTTCCTATATACTTTAATAACACAAAATACATGCTAAAATATACCTTAGTTCAGTGATTGAGTTATGTTTTAATAAACATCTGTTTTAATTGTTCTAATTAGCCGTAATTTATAATTAACTGAACAAGTCACCTATCTCTCTCTTAGCTTTGTATTTCTCCCGTCCCTATCACTATGGTATTGATTCAACCACTCTTTAATATTTCTTAATGTCTCCTAGAGAAAAAATGACTATTTTCTTCAGTATTGACATCTAATTTACATACCTATGTCTATAAACACCTCAAACACGTATGTAAATTAGATGGATAATTACATAACGTTGTAATTCTTGTTTATTTGTTTGTTCACTCCTCCTAAGGTTTGGGAGATAAACTTCCATAACCAAATCTATTTTGAAACTGCATTATCCAATATATTTGGATGAGAATACTTTGATCAAAAAGGATACACAATTATTTTGGAGTCTGTATTTGCACTTGACATCCATAAAAAGGAAATACAACGTCTTAGATCATTTTATTTTAATTTAAAAAAATGACAATAGAAATGTCATTAAGGGATTCAGGGCTTGGAGCAAAAGTATTATCTTTAAAGAGGGGTCAAAGACTATAAATCTACCGAAAATTATTTCAATTAATGTTCCTTAACCCCTAAGTAAATGTTTACTACACCCTTCGGCCCTATCCCCAAAATGGAATATTATAAGATGTAGAAATAAGAATAAAAGTTATATTGTGTTATGGGCTAATGGCAAGGGGACATTCACTCCCAGACAACGCTGGGTCTTCCTGCTAGTGTACATCATGAACTTTAAATAATGTTGTTACTTTTTCTTTTCTTATTGACAATTTCTTTTTTTTCGTTTTTCCTGATTCAAACTACTGTCTTTATTGTAGGTTATTTGAATGTGTACAGCAGCTTTAACAAGAGGCCATGGGGTAAGCGATGGTGCTTGGTCAAATTGCACACATTCGAGTGTTATCAAAACAGCAGCAGTAATATCTGTGAACTGAACTTCTTGCTCAAAGATTGCGTCGTTCGGTGGGCAAAAGAGGAGACAAAAAGCGATTTAGGACTCATGATTTTAAATAACAACATTGAAAAAATTACAGTAGAGGTCAGTGGAAGATTTTTTTTCAGCTTTTTAAAAATTTATTTTAAAGAAAAGAAAAGAAAATTCTAACAAATTAACAAATTTTTATTCCTACATTCAGAAGAAAAAAATACAGCTTATTTTTTTTAGTTTGATTCAGCTTTAACCATGTTGCATAATTACAAACTTCTTCTATATTTTCTGTTTTAATAATCCTATACTATTTCTCTTTCTACTGCTCTTTACTCCTCCTTCTACTATCCCCTTCCTAAATTCTTTACTCTTACTACCCTCCTGTATCATCAGTATAATCTCCCCCTTCTACTACTCGTCCTATAACCTTTTCCTTTCTACCTACTCGCCCTATAACCTTTCCCTACCTACTCACTCGTCCTATAATCTTTTCCTACCTAGCTACCCGTCCTATCATCTTTTCCTACATACCTACTCGTCCTAAGATCAAAGTGTAGTATCTGTTCCGATGGATACTGCACCCCATAGACTGGTATTGTCTTGGCCTTCGGGTCTTGATTTACGCCGGTCTATGGGTCTGTCCTGTGCAGTTCTAGGAGGTCCAACCTCCCAGGCTTCGCCTCCCCTCTTTGGGAAGGAGTAAGTTTATTGCTTACTGCCTGAGGCGCCCCTACCGGGGAATGCCGACGGGGCTGCCCAGGCAATTTTTAAACCCCACTTTCCCGACCCGACCTTAGGTCACATCTTACTTGTGGGAGTAAGATAAAAACTGGCCTTGTGCCTAACTCCTGGAGAGGAGTAAATCAATACTCGTCCTATAACCTTCCCCTTTCTACTACTCACCCCACAACTACTGCCGTTTTTGCTATCCTTTTATTTCGTCCTTCAACCTCTTTATAACCTTTATGATTCTTCTCTCATTACTATTACCATATGCACACTTACAACATTTTTGAAATACAGGGTCGGGCAGATAAATTGGAACTAATTTAAAATGCTAATATCTTTTTTATTTTTGATCATATGATTACGGTTTTTTTTACTAAGGATCCTTAAACACTTTATTGCAAGATAGCATAATTATATTTACTCAAATTTGTTTTAATATGGCGGAATTAGCACGAAGAATAACTATATGCGAAATGAGACGCGCCGGGAGTTCTCCTTCGGACATTGTTAAGAGCACTGGCTATGCAAAAACGACAGTCTATCGGGTTGTGGCTAATTTCGATGTCGAGTGTAAGGTTGAGAGAAGTCAGCACAGTACTCGTAGTGATCGAAAGCGTACAAACACTTTCCTGGTGGGGCTAAAAAGGTCGATAAAGGAAGACCCAAGTCAGTCGATGTCGAAATTGGCAAAAAAGCGCAATGTGAGTCGCAGAACTATCAGCAGAGCAATCAACGAAGACCTTGGGATGAAGTCCTACGTTAGGAGACGCCATAATCTCCTCACTGCCCGTTCAAAAGCTATCAGAGTTGAAAGATTCCCCAAGCTTATCAACCATCTGAAACACAAAGGAGGACATGTGCGCATTTTTATTGATGAGAAAAAGTTCATCGTGGATGAGGTTCCAAATCGCCAGAACACTTGAGTTATTGCCCGTGACCCTTCGGAAGTTTCTCCTGTGATGCAGAGCAAAAATCCTGCTTCTGTGATGGTTTTTGCAGCTGTGGCAAGTGATGGAAAGGTGAAGCCTCCTCATTCCATCGAAGCGGGTCTTAAAATCAACACAGCGGAGTATTTGAACATTCTTAATAATGTTTTATTGCCTTGGATCCGTAGAAACTACAACCCTACGAAAGTCATGCTCATCCAAGACTCGGCACCAGTGCATGGATACAGGAAAGTCCAAGATTTCATGAAGGAGAATCTTCCCTTGTTTGTTCCGAAGGATATTTGGCCCAGCAGCTCTCCAGATCTAAATGTTTGCGACTATTATCTATTCGGCGTCGTCGAGGGACAGACTAATGTCAATCCACACCCAAATACAAACTCATCGAAGACAGCCATTCAACGAGCATTTCGCAATCTCGATCCCAATAAAATAAAGAGGAGCTGTTCACGGTTTTGTCAAAGAATCTCCAAAATAATTGATGCAAAAAGTGCTCATATTGAATAATTTTGTTCAATAGACTGTAATAATTAAATAAATAAATGTTAAAATGATATTTTTCCATATTTAATCCTTTAAATTATGAATTTTGTAAAAATAAAAAAAAGTACCAATTTAGCTGCCCGACCCTGTACATTATTTACACTTGATCTGGTTTTCATCAACCTCCATTTTTATCATTACAATGTTTCAAGCATTATGAGAACACCAGTCCAAATATAAGATGGTAAAATTTTAAGTCCTTAAAATAAAAGATGAAATCTGTTTCTCTCTATAAATTCTCTCCCTGATAAAGGGCGCAATATTTTCTTTTAAAATAAACTTAAAAAGATAAGAGCATTTGCATAAAAAGTTAGAACAGGCAAAGGAGGACTTATAAAAATCTGAACGTAGAAATTCAGTGTTATCATAACGGATGAAAGCAAGAAGCAAAAAACTACAAATGCTGTGGACATGAACAAACTGTACAACCAACCCGACATTACGCTTCTACCCCCCCCCCTTCACACACACAAAATAAAAAATAAAGACATCATTTTCTGGGACAATCAGAGGAAGTTTGGGTCAATTTGTTGGAGACATTTAAACTGACATTAGTCAGTCGTTTGGCACCAGAGTGACGGAGAGCAGCCGATAATAGCAGAAAAGAAACAATTCTGGGAGTTTGGGATTTTAAATGGCATCAATTGGTCAGTGATTAAACAGCAATTGATCCACCTTGTGAAAATGAGGGATATTATAGCGATTAAGTCTATGACAAAAAACAAAAACAACATATCTAACATATTTGGGTAGCAATCATTCCTTTAGACATGTATTAGTAAGTAAAGTGGGCGATCATAGTCGAGGGCGATCCAAAGGCTCCTTTTTCATTAGCTCTTACAACAGGGTGTAGAGGAGACCGCAACTCCTTTCCCATAATTACTCCACTTACTCTTGAACCTCACCTTATCATGGCAAGGGAGTATCAAGTACCATTTTTTTTAGTCTTTGGTATGACTTGACCGAGGATTGAACCCTTGTTTCCCGATCCATTGGCGAACACTCTTACGATTATGCTAAATGGGGCAGTCTTGTATTACAAACACTAAATATCTTCCGCTATTTCATTCTATATACATTATATACGAGAGTACCCATAACCCGTTGAGTCACAGCCACTATTATTCTATTTTGATTTCATTTGAAAATTCATAAACTGTGATATATCTTTTAAGGCATTCTTCCTGTATAACTAAAAATAATTTCTCTTTACTTCTATGGATAGTATAGAAATAAAGAGATTTATCATTTTGCTGTTTAATTTACATACGTGTTTCCAATGTCTACGAACACAATATGTAAATTAAATGGCAAATCAAAGAAATTAAAAAGCAACACAGAAATAAGAGTCTTTCTCTAGATACAATTTTCTAATAGTATTACAATGCAAATGAATGCAATAGATCGAACTCTATTCCATAGTCGGCATCGATATTCATTACATCACTTGTGCCTCCCCACCCTCTCCCACATCCATTGTGTTAAGTTAGGCAGTAATTCTACCGGGGAAAGGTATGAACCCAATTTTCTGTTAGCTATGGATTAAATAGCGACGTGTGTTAAACACACGTTCCTATTAATCATATCCAAGAAATCGTTTCCAATAGATATAATGCTTTGGCATACTCCAAAAAGTTGATATGCCATAAAACAAATAAAACCAAGTTATTGTATGACTTCAATCTTTGACAAATTTTAATTTTGTGTGAAAGCGGGAAAAGAAGGAAAGGCTACAAGAAGGGAAAAGAAGGAAAGGCTACAAGAAGGAAAGAAAGGAATGCAGAAAGAAAGAAAATAAGACAGAATGAAAAGGAGGACACGGAAAGTAAGAAAAAGAAAGGAAAGAACAATTATTCGTTATGACGCTCCTTACTCACTGCATATTTTGGCAAACCAATTTATTTGTAACCTCGGCAAGTCTTTAATGATGACCCCAGGGATTAGGGGTAGGCAGAGGAAAACATTTGATAGGTGGATAGCATCAACCGGTATGTTTGTATGACTCAGCGTCCATTTAATAGCAGACCAGTTTATTCAGTTACCTAACATTTACTGGTATGATAAGTGGCTTGAAACAGTCACTGGCTTGGTGCCTTGAATAACTGTAACAGCAATTCAGAGTCAGCTTTAAGGCGATTGGATCAACAGAGATGGTGTTTGGTGTGTGTCTTGCATCCACAGTGCATATGGACCTAAAAGGAAACTCCCAAAATCTCAATTTTCTCCTGAAAACTAATACATTGCACAGAACACATAACTTTGGACTTAAACAATTTTCAACAGAATGTTAAGTTAATATGGACAAGACTATTTCTCAGAAACCTTTGTGTTAATTTGCATTTATTTATAAATTTAAAACTCAGAAACAAACTCTCATTTATACATTTATAATTCAAGAATCCACTCATAATATAAGGGTCACTTTCTGTGTCTGTCTGTCCGTCAGTCAGAATTTTAGAAAATTTAAGAAATACATTTTGATACCGAAATATCTAAACTTATTTTAGAAATGGAAAATATTAATTAATACTAAATAATAAATTCCCAACAAATAAAGTAGATGCCATGACCCGAAACCGAAACCTTGAGATCTTCAGTCTGATGTTCTACAAACTGAGTTTGCTATTTAGATTTTTTTATAACCATAACAAAATAATTATAGCTTTGATATGACGTCATAGATTTATGATTGACGTCATGTTTCAAAAAGATATCTATAAATATATATAGTGTGTCAACATATAGTTTTTACATAAATAATTTGTATGAACATTATATAATTCTAAAAATGACCCTTATAGTATGAGTGCCTAGTAAAAATATGTGACCGGAATGATATTTGCTAGTATATAATAATATATGGTATCTATCTATCTAGGTATACAATTAAAAACAAAGCTTGGTAGATCAAACAATTTTTTAGTAAAATTTTATGAGGAATTCAACGGCGATATTAATTTTGTATTTGGGTTTTTGCCATAGTATTGTAGGGTCTGCTTTCATGCCAGACAAGCATAAACAGCAAAAGACAATATTATACTTTAGTTTCTGTAAAATTATAAAAATTAAAAAAAAAAAGAATATGGTAGTATTGCGTTTGGGTCTGAAAGCAAGAGCACACAGTAGTCCTAATTCATTCCCAGGCAACACCGAGTGTCTGCTAGTTTATAACAAAATGGATGTTTCAGATTACAAAGTATCATCATCACGTTCGTTTTACATGCTGATATGCGTTGGACGGCTTTAAGAAATTGATTTCCAAACTAACCTATCTCTGGTCAGGTCTTTATTTATCCCATTCTTCTCAATTCCTTGCATGTTTTCCTTGGCATTTCCATGTGAATCGAACCTGCTACCTCAACTGTTCTTCATCTACTAACCAAAGAACACTCACCCATTCTTTCTAAGTGGCGATATCATTGAATTCTCTTATTCTTCACACATCTCCTTATACTCTCCAGATTTAATCTTCCTCTGAATTCATCAGATCTGTGACCGTTTTAAAGTTGCTCAAAACCACTGCAAAAAGGTCATAGAAAACACCAAAGATTCCTATGATCAAGCTGTTAGATAATGAAGGGGGACTGGAAGGAGGGCGTTCCACGGGAAGGGGGTAGTTTAAGAAGAAGTCGGAAATGACGTCACTTCCGCTCAGGGTCGATTCTCTCTCTTAGCTGCCGACATCCGAGCTGAACAGATGTGAGAGCTGATCGTCCCGCCAACCCTGGCAGGGGGGGGGGGCAATAAGCACTGGGGCCAAATGTCTTTATAGTCTCTCCTGCCAATTCACCATAGACTCTCTTCCTCTTGTACACAATAGAGTAAGTTTCTGTCTCTGTTTAATAGAACCTTTAAAAACGAAATCCGGCGTTCATGTGTCGTCGATCACGGCTGAGGGAAAGGAACCAGCAGCAACTAAGCTCAAGATACACAGAACAACAATGACAAAAACCTGGGTGTATACCCAACTGTAAGGAGCAATACAACAAATCTATTGAATATAGAGTGGTGGATCAGAGGCTTGGCTGCTATGAGTTTTGGAGAAAGAGTCCTAAACAGATGTAAAACCTCTATTCTAGCCATCAATAATGGACCGGAGATAATCGATCTCCTCAGCATCTGATGAAACCAAAGTTTTCGCAAAGAAACTTTGCAGCAAATTCCATCATTTGCAATCAGGGCCAACCAACTAACCCCAGAATTTCTTATGTTTAAAAAAACTCTAGGCGACATTTGAATAACTGTCTGGAACGTTGCCAAACTTATCAAGAACTTCGATGCCAACAAAGCAACTGGTCCTGACAACATTCCAATCATAGTAATCAAGAAATTGTAACCCGAAATAGCTCCTATCCTTGCAAAGCTGTTCAATCGTTGCTTAAATGAGAAATGCTTTCCATAGCTTTGGAAGACTTCGTAGGTCTGCCAAGTATTTAAAAATACTGGAGATCGATCCTCTGCATCTCAGTACAGACCAGTCAGTCTCCTGTGTATCATGAGTAAGTTGCTCGAATCTGTAATAAATCAAGAAGTTGTCGACCACCTCAGTAAAAACAATCTACTTAATGACAAGTAATATGGATTCCGTCCTGCACGATCAACAGCTGACGTGCTGACTGATATTGCACAGAATCAGTGAATATATTGATGGGGGATTTGTTTTTAGGGTGATAACTCTTGATATATCAAACGCCTTCGATAGGGTTTGACACAAAGTTTAGTTTCAGAAGCTTGGTAGCTATAGAATATCTGGAAATATCCTCTCAATCCTTAAATCCTTCTCTCAGATAGGTCTATAAAAGTAGATGTTGATGGACAAAAGTCCAAAGCTCATAATATCAATGGCGACATTCCTCAAGGATACACTCATAATATCAACCGATTACAACATGATCGTCTTAGCATCTAATGGTTTTTTTTTTCTTTTTTTAACATATTTCACCCCAAACAAGGCAGGCTGCCACTGTAGACGTAAGGGGCTACTGAGAATTAGGGTGTAGGTTTTAGGTGTCATCCTAAGTTGGGATACTTGTTGAAACGTCCTCTCGGATAATCAATTCCTCTAAATATCCTGCCCATTCCACCCATTGTTTCCAATCTTCTTGTGGTAGCAATCATAGTCCAACTGATAACCTCTTTGATCCCTGAAACTTGATCATCAGTGACCCATTGGATGTGTAATGTAATACTTAAAGATAAGCTTTGATCTGATGACCTCAAAGGAAGGTTTATAATTAATTGAAATTGCTTTGGTTGTCATTTCTTTCTTCATGAGCATACAAGTGTACCTTAGGAAAGGAACAAGAGAACAGCTTCAACCCTGGCGCTCATGTCAGATGATATCTTTAGCCCTTACCGATTATATATCCCAAATTCTTTTTAATATTATTTTTTTTAACTGAGTTATTAAAAACAAATAACATTTTTTGGTCTTTTGTAGGCTTTGAATGAGATGGATATGGGGACTTGGCTGTCCGTGCTGATGGAAGAGACAGCAACTGAAGAGATCCCAGAAGGTTTGGATAAATATTTCGATGAACAGCCTTATTCGGACATTTCAATGAGCAGGCAATCGAGTATCAGATACTCACAGCCTCATGAAAGTGTACGTAAATATCCAACAATTTTTTTTTCTGAACCAAGTTTAGATTCGGAACAGATTTAGCATGACGTAACCCAGACTCCATATATCCAAAATTGTAAACAAAATTTTCAAGTTAACTTATTCTCAGAATAATATTCTTTTCCTTAAAACATTGAAAATAATTTACATTGAGTTCTTAAAAAATTATTTATATTTCTTTATCAAAATACAAATGATTATTTTTATACAAAATTATTTTTAAAAAAGCAGAAAGATGTCTCAGATTAATAATCCTTTCCATTAAGAAAAGTGTATAACCTGGTTATTATCTTTTTAGTTCTTTGCTGTGAGAAATAAATTTAACAACCGAATGAACAGTAAGTGGTGGTATGGTTTGGTAGTTTTGTTTTACGGCATATCAACCCTTTTTGGGTTATTTAATGCCGAATCCGGCCATTATAGTAAAAGATTTATGCTTCAAGTTCTAAAAATAAAATAAAAAAGGGGAGGGAGAAAGGGAGAGGGGCTGTTGTTTTTGTTTTTGGTTTTGTAGAACATAATTAAGTTTTACAAAAAAAAAAAAAAGAAGAAAAACAAAAAACGTCAATGTAGGTGAATTTCGTCTCAGGGAGCCACAGGGCAGCCTGATCTGGTATCACCAGACACTAAGTGGAAGATTTATTTCTGCATTAAAATAAATAGATAACCTCTTGATAATGGTCTCAGCAAAGGCTTCTTTGATTGGATAATGGGCCTAATCGGTGACCAATCAGAGCAAGCATGCCATATTTTATTAGGTTTCATTTTTGTTGCTCAATTTTCTTTCTTATTCTTCACGTCGATTTTGAACTAACCAGACGTGCCAAACATTACTGAGGATCAGAGCCAATGACTATGTAAAGCAGTGGTGTGCATGGGGTCTGGTGATGCCCTGGCCTGATAAGTCCAACTCATTAACTCTTCACATTCAAGCATGGATAGCAAAAGTAACAAATACATTACGCAAAATTATTTTACAACAAACCCCATCCACCTTTTTCTTTTTGTTAATACATTGTTTTTAAAACATACATCATCTTTGTTTTACTTACTGCTTATTTTTATCATGAAATATCTATAGCATATTTTGGTGAGGAGTCCAGCAGGATTTGAACATAAATCTACAAAAGGGCTGCTATAATCGTCAGAATATGATCTTTAACTGACTGATCTATGAGTCATATTTGTGAGAGAATTTTCCCTTGGATGAACATAACTTTTTTATCTCAATGTTATGAAGTGGTTTATGAGTGATATGACACAATTATTAAATAAAATGGATGAAAATGATTTTATGTAGATCAACAGTAATAAATTATTTATTAAGCAATTTACAACTGAAAGGAATTACTTTGAAATTGAGGTTTACTAAGCCGATATTTCTTGGCAAGGAAGATAACTTTGGGGGTAAAGTTATTTACCTTTAAATAGAAAAATACTTAAAAGTATAATAGTTGGCATGTATCAACCTAACACTCCAAAATACAAATATCAAAGACTTATTTTCCCGTTTTCTTATATTTTTTTAGAATTATGAAAGCTGCGAAAGGAATATTTACCAAGACTCAGTCTTTGACGAAGAATTAGAAAATGATGCTGAAGATATTACTGAACTCCAAGATCAGAAACAAACATCTGCAGAATCAGAAGAAACGGCGAGAGCTGCTCAAATTAAACAAAAGAACAGAATTAATAGTACCGAACAGACGTCGGTTCCAGCAGAACCTGAAGCGGTTAATGATAACAATGCCTTGATTCCACAAAACGGTAAATCCGAGCTGTCTGATAGCTGTGGCAGCAACCTACTGTCTGCTGAGGCATCAGGCATTTCTGCTGATCAACTCTCAAGACCCTTACAAGACATTCAGGAACATTATAGTACAGACTCTTCAACAAGCGATCGGAATATCAGCACGCCGATTTCTTCATTTACGACCCCAGAGAAGTCTTCGAGTACAGATACCAATGAGGATGTTGACCCACTTTATTCATGGAATCCACAATATCGAAGTAGTGAACTTATCTCTGAAAAAGACATTGAAGCTTTGATGGAGTCGTGGAACGTTAAGACCAAAAGTATGCTTGAAGAGCAGCAGCATACCGACATGCATTCCATGCCAGAAGGCAACCAAAATGGCAGCTCACGGCACTCAGTTGGGGCCCTGATGAACTCCCCAAACCAGAGGCCGTATGTCACGACCTCAAGGTCCGCTAACTTTTTGAGCAAATACTCTTGGGACATGGAGGAAGATTCTCAGCCTTCTTCATGCTCACAAACTAATAGTTCACATTCACCTCCTAAAAACTTGGCTCCTAACGGGTTCTCAACTGGTAAGTGAAACAATGCACTAGCACGTATATATATATATATATATATATATATATATATATATTAGATGTATTTACAAAGTTCACAAGGAGAATAGAAAAATTGTTTTAAAAACCAATGAAATCGTATTTAAACAGTTTATTATAGTGCTGAATGTTATAAATTAAACGATTATATAACAGAGCTGATACACGTCCCAACATTACATATTTGACGATTGTCTCTTGGGGACATGAAACCCGGTGTAATGTTGGGGTCTCTGAGTTGAACTGGAATTTTAAGAATTATATATATATATATATGCAGGTGTATGTATATATGGAAGGGTAAACATGTATTATATATGTGTGTGTGTGTATGTGTTAGTGTATAAATAAATGTGTGTGTATATATATATGTAATCATCCACAGACAGACGATTTCGCTGTATCACAGCTCTTCAGTGCGGCTAGACTAGCACCTTGTCCAAGCCAAGATCGAACCTACGACCATCTAGTTGATAGTTGGCGATTCTAACCACTTGACTACATGGCAGGTATTTTGGCAAGTGATATCTCAATGTTTTATATAAACATTGTCAACTACTAGACAGTGCTCTATTTTTTTATATTTGCAAAGAGCTATACGTTGTGCTAATAATAGCTGTTGATATCACTAACGACAGTGCTCAACACGATATATATATATATATATATATATATATATATAGTGTTGTACTTCTCTATCTCACTCCGATCCATTTCAAAAAGCCTATTCTTACCCAATAATTTCAAGAAAAGCATGAAACAGCTGTAGTGAGATGCTGAAGTATATATATAAGATACATACATTTATATATGTGCACTCTAAAAGATATTGAGTACTGTAACAAGATAAGGAATGCATAATAAATATAGATATTCACACTACATACATGGCATGAAATAAAAAAAAAAGTTACATTCTGAAAATACTCAAAACGACCAACATTATGATGGGTGAGCCTAAATGTTTTTCCTTTTAATGGAAAGATCATTTTGTGTAGGGTGAAGATATTTGTCATGAGGGAATTTTTCCTTGGGTGAATAATTTTATGTTTGTTTTTTATTTTCACCATGGGATATGTATATATAATTTCGTTGAATATGATAGACATTCTGTTGATCATTCTTTCCAGGATGTTAACAAACTTTCGCAAGTCAGAGTGTAAAATAAATAAAAGATTTCCACAAATTCATCTTGTTGTCTGGCACTTTATTTCTCAAACTTTCCACTCTCTTTTAATCATCTTCAGGAGGGATTCTAATAACTTACTGTTTTTAATGTTATTTTCTGTTTTACTAAAACATGGTTTAAGTAAAAATAAATTATTTGGGAGTAATGCCAAAACCCATTTCACTCTAAGTAATTTGAGTGACTGAAATAGAATTTAATCAATATTTAAATAATCTATGTAAAAAAAAGGAATAATGACGGTTAGCTCTCTAATTAGAGATGGCTTGTATTTAATTTGTTTATCGTCCCCCATCGCAATAAAGTTAGATACAAGATCAGACTGAGAACCTGGGTGTGCCAGGTTCAAATCCAAGTCATTCCACTGAAAACGCTTCCATCAAACCCACATGACACTTGTGTCTAATCTCCTGGAGGGGATAAATAGAAATCACATTAACACTTGTCCACGGGTGACCTCGGCCTTGATATAGTGGTGGTTTTTGTTTATATTAAAAAAAAAAAAATTTTTTTAAAAGTTTTATAAAAATGACGATTATATTTTCTGGCCTATTTTTCATTTCGGCCTTTCAAGTTTACGATGAAACTTATTATTGCTTAATATTTTTTATTAAAACATGGTTTAAGTAAAAATAATTTTTTATGTTACTGAAATAAAATTTAACCAATATTTAAATAATTTATGTAAAAAAAAAGAAAAATGATATATTCAAAAGTTGAGCTATATTTTATTTTAAGTTGTAAATATAAAATGGTCATATTTAGAGAGAATTAAATAAAGAGAAAGAATCGAAAAAGATGACATTTTTTAAAAGAGCGGAATTAAATAAAACAAACAATTTATTACTTACATTTGGTAGGATAAAACTTCAGAGGCTATTTTTATTACTCTGCATGCCAATGTACAAATTCTAAATTTCTTTGATTTTATTGATTAAAAAAATTTAATAATATTTATTAAAATTAATAAAAAAAATGTATTATTTATTTTAATGATTTCAAAATTAATACCATTTTCTGCAGAGAACCAAGATGGCGTCCATATGAAAAATGTTCCCGGTGTGTGAAGAGTAGTGGTCACAGTACTTATTTGTGTAGGAGAACACTAACTCCTACTTCGTTTTCATTAAACAAAAATATAATATCAATCTGGATAAAGTATGTTCTCGGTTAAATTGATTCAAAATATATATATTTTAAGAACATGGCCCAATCTGCAGCAGTTGATTATGATTGAGGTTGTATGAGCTAGGCTATAATGCAGAAACCATCACACAGAAAAGTTTGTATTACTTTATATATTATATAGATTATTTGGAATGTCTATCATATTCAACGAAATGTGCCTGAAGGACCGAATGCTGCCTAAATGCACTATATATATATTAATTAAACAAGTTCAAATATGAAATGAATTTAAAACCCATACTTTTTCAAAAGTGCTCCATACTAGGTAGAGCTTTATAAATATTTGTTATATAAACATCTAATTAGGTTTACAATCGCGTTTCAGTGATTATGCGTCATCGGAGCTCAAAAATAATTATGAACAAATAAATACGAACAATGATTAAATAAGAAAAACAAACCGGAAATCAGAAACAATCCCATCAAAGCAACAATAACAGCACAGCTGGTTATAAGGAGTTATAACCAGCTGTGCTGTTATTGTTGTTTGTTTTTCTTATCTACCCATTGTCCAAATTTATTCTTTCATAATTATTTTTTAGCTTCGATGAAGCATTATGTCTGAAACGTGATTGCAGTTGAGTAAGTCAAATCAAAAGTATATAAGTAAATAATGGAATATATTTCTGACTACTTTATGTATATCACTGTTTTTTGGTGAACATTCGTATTTGTATATGTAATACTATTATTAAATGAAACGATTGATCATCTACGGGGCTGGGATTTTTTCCCTTCTACTCAATAATAAAGAACAATGTGTATTTATTTGCACTATTAGTTCATCAAGCAAGCATTCAAATTTCACGGGACCTTATAAATATATGCACACATATATGGCTCACTTAGACCAAAGCCTGTCACACTTAACTGAATTTTGATATAATTTTTTCGGAAGTATAATGTTTCATCTATGTGATTAATAGAGATACACTAAGTTAAGTACTCTGACAAAGAAGGAGATTATGTTGAAATATAAGCTTTCGTCTTGTAAAATAAATCCTTTTTGATCAGCAGGCACCACATTAATTTAGTAATATATATATATATATATATATATATACTAATAAAATGTTATGGTTTATAAGATGCATTGAGTAAATAGATAATATAGGTTTGTAATCTTTGGGAATTGTTTCAACAGATAAAAACTAAAAAAATATTGCCTTTAAAACACGGACTTGATACCACATGCTAAATCAGATATCCAGTAACAATAAGTGACTGTCATCTATTTTATTTGAAAAGGAGATTTACCTTGAAATATCACAGGAAAATATACTAATAACTATTAACATCTGAGTTATTGTATTTCATTTTATTTTAAAATATCTATTTATAAGGTTTACAAACACGCACACATACATAATATTTTATGGATTCATAAACCCAACATTTTATTTAATAAAAAATTCTTCAAGTTGATATCTTATATTTAACATGAAGGTTCGTTTTTTTTTGATATACGTGAACCTGTGTCTGTGTGCATTCATTGCACAGGCTGTGATTGTTTGTATCCAAATTCAATGCTTGCTTTCAATACAGCCATATTGTCAATCATCTTGTCTCAGTATGTAACAAAGAATTTTCTATTCCAAATAAAATTACAACTCAGGTTTAAAACAAGCGACGATGTTTTATTTTGAGGTTGTATTGACACCCAGTTGCTCCACCGAACAACATATTTGAAAAATGAACAAACATCTATTCCAACCAAAAACAAACAGTCCTTGAGCTCAGGGCCCAGAACCCCCTTTCTCAGACCAACAGAGACAGAACTGACTCCCTTGTCCGCCCTGCTTGAAAATATATAGATATCACTTTGACCACACCACAAGACCACTCAAGATTTATCAGCTGTTAATATATGGATATAAAAACTAACTGACCATGGGACCCACCATCTGGTATGAACATTATTTTTGCAAAATCTCAAGTGGCTCATAATCAGAGCATGGGAACTCGAATCTAAGAAGACATTATTATTTCAAAGACACCAACCCATTTCTTATGTGATCTTTTCTCTCAGCTAAATATTAGTTTATTGCAAGTCAGCCGTCTGCAGCATGCATCTATGAACACCACTAAACATGCAGAATTGTGCATGTTTATATTTATTAACTATCTAAAACAACCCGAGACTCAAGTAGGAGGTAAACATCAGAAAAGAAAATGTGAATCCCTGACAGTATCCAAGCTTGTTCAACGAAGTGCCGACCTTGTAACAAGATATGTTATTTACCGCTCAGCTACAAGGAATAAACAGAAAACAAAACTAAGTTTATACTTAACATCTCTAAATTCAGCCTCGCTTTATTGCTTATTCCCCTTGGCTGGACAGTAAAAGTATACCTGCCTTCAAAGTGGTCACTTTCTTACACAAGTTCGAACCTTGTCAGGGGGTTAATAAATGCATACATAAAAATTCACATTCCCACTAAATACAATGTATCAAATTTAAGAACGTTTCATAAGAACATTTCAATGAGATTGTTAAATAAAAAAAATGTTTAGGCTATTAATAGCTTTATTAGTCGTTTGCTTTGCGCAGAGGCTAGGCTGTTAATCGCACTCGAGGGTACTTTCTGTCAGGCTTACGTATGGTTCTGTGCAGTTCTAGAGGTCCACCCTCCCAGGCTTTACCTTCTTGCACTTTGAGAAGGGATTAGTTTATTGCTAATCGCCTGAGGCGCCTCTACTGTGGAATGTTAATGGGACTGCTCAGGCATCTTTTGTGGATCTAAGTATTGGCTTTTCAATCCCCAACTTCCGACCTTTTGTCACATCTTCGTGCAGTGGGAAGAATATTAATACTAGCTTTATTAGTCTTTTTTGATCCAGAGTTTTATGATCAAAACCAGTAATTAAAATTCTACAATTAATATTATTTGGAGTACTTTCCACACCACCTGGAGTCATTTTCAAGGTTTATCATGAAAAAGAATCTAAGAAATCAAAATGCATATCTGAGAGTGATTTGTCACAATTATCCATGAAAATAATTGTGGAAGACGTCTACAGTACTTGGAATCATTAGTTATAGAACCTCTGCAGTGGCGTGCAGAGGTTCAATGATGCTCGGACGAACTCCTTGATTGTATGCCCCATAGACTTAAGTATAAGTCCTAGTATTGAGAAATAGTATGAGAAAGGGAGATTTTAAATATAATTGGACACCCCTTCCTCTATTTGGAGGCCCGGACCCTCCACCAATTCTTTGTTAAGGATTTTGATCCTAATATTAAGAAACAAATAAAAAATCATGAATGGACTAATGAACGAATTAACTGGTTAACCATGTCTGTTTTATTAAAAGACATGTTAGTGTGCTTAAAGAAACCTTAATTTTAGATAGTTCCTGATCAATATTCCCAGAATTATAATTTTTACCATTCAGGCATTAAAAAAACAACACACATATATATATATATATATATATATATACAGGGTGTCTCAAAAAAATGTACTCACTCTTAGAATGACGAGAAAACCTTTATTTACCTTGGTGCGCGTTATCAGCTTTGTTTGAACAATAATGGTCATTAGTTTGAACATTTGCGAACATCATTCTTCAATTACATCTGTCTCATGTATTCGATGCTATTTCATTTCACTCTATGTTCATAAATAAAAGTTTTCTCGTCATTCTACGAGTGAGTACATTTTTTTGAGACACCCTGTATATGGGTCGAATTTAAAAGTATTAAAATATTACCTTCAAATTATTCAAGTCGATGGCTTGAAGAGATCTGTGATGAAAATATAATTGCATTTGTGTTGGCATTCACCATAATTGTTTTTATCAATTTTATAAAGCTCTATTATGTATTGAGCACTACTGAAATGAATACTGAAATTTTTTCACGAATGTGTTTTAATATATTTTTTAGATGTTGATATGTATGTCACATGCACACATGGTTTATAAATATAAATGTGGTGTCTGAAAAGTAATGGGACTGGTGTCACAAGCAATTTATTTTAATTCCAGACAACAAACTAAATGGTTCCACTTTAAAGTAAGCCCCTCCCTGAGTCTAATGCACTTTCTCATCATTCTATGCCCTATGCTTCTATGGATTGCTTGAAGGATTCCTCTCAGCTTCGTCATTATGGTTTTCATTCAATAATGGCTACTGATCGGACCGATGAACTTTCAATGAAAAAGTCATCAGTCCGAGGAATTACTTTTCTTCTAAATATCTTCCACAGCAAAAGAAAATCCAGATTACTTGTGTCTTGAATGATATTTAGAGGATATTCACATAACACCAGCTACTGGCAGTGATACTCTTTCAGAGTTTTTCGTCTCCTAAACTAGTTGCTTCAAAACGGGATCTCCGTGATTATCGCCTTGAGCTTAGAGATAAGTAAACAGTCACATGGAGCAAGATCAGGTAAATAGGGAGGAGCTCCAGTATTGTGATATTCGTTGTTTATTGTTCGTTCCTCAGTGTTCATAGCTGAACAACTTTTAAATAAAAAGAATGTGCTAACAAAAGCATGCGGAAATAAGATGCAGTAGTTACAGAAAACTAAAATTAGTCATGTATCGCAAGAAACTCGGAAACGGCGGTTTTAGTAGTTCTCTGGAGGCCTCCTTAATTTTAAAAACGATATATACCTGTAAGGTATTTAACGACATATTTTGATATCTAATAAAACAAATATAGGGTGGGCAAAAATAAGGGTCCTATTTTTAAAAATTCATAACTTTTTTATTTATTGATTTTTTTTTGATTTTTTTTTTAGAATAAGTAAAGGACCCCTTCCAAAGCAAGCATGAGCCGTATTAGCCCTAAGGAACGTACCCTCATTTAGAAAACATTATTTTTGCTTAAAAAACTCAAAACAGTGTAAAAAACAATACTTTAGTTTTTGTAAGTTTTAAGAAGTGTTTTTCGGCTAAAATTTGTTTTGTTTATTTCAAACAATCTCGGAAGGGTCAGTCTACACACACATAAAGTTTGGTGAGTTTAACTTTTATTTTGTGGAAGTTATTCAAATTTAAAGATAGGACCCTTATTTTGGCCCACCCTGTATATCTGACAAAAATCGAAAGGTATTTGTTCATAGCTGAACAAAAAAAAAGATGTGCAAACAAAAGCATGTGGAAAAAGATGCAGAAAAATAAAATTATAGTTATATACTCCTAAATTAGATAACATAATCCGTTAATCTCTCTTTCGCCTATAGGCCACGCAGTACACCCGGTCCTGTTTATTTTCAGATTGATTTTGTATATTATATCTACACAGGGATTGCAGGAAACACAGAAAATATATAAGAGTGTAATATACATAACAATTGAAAAATGTGTAATAAACTTTTTTCAGTTCATCTGACGTTTCAATATTTTTGTTTTCATAGTGTTTTCTTTATATTATGTGAATTATTCAGACTAGTATTCTCATCTTGGGTGTTATTCTCACAACGTTTTGGCCGATATAACCTCCAAATTTCTTCAGGTGCTTATTGTTGAACTCTAGAATCTGTTTAGAATTTCGAACTGAACCCTTTTTTTAATCCGCAAGGGTAGATTGTTCTCGTTCCATTAGCCATGACCAGGTAGAAGTCTGAAGTAATTTTTATTTCATACTCAGTTAATATCGCTTGTAGTGATGATTGAACCTTCAGCCTCTAGAAGATTATCACTTCGAAGTGATTGTTACTTAACATATGTCCTAGATACATCTGTTGGAGGTTATATTAGCCAAAACGTTGAGATTTTCCAGTTATAATTACTATTTCATGAATATACACAAAATATTATAAAAAAAATATATTAGGTATATATATATTTCCAATATTTACTTCAATGGTGCTCAATACGCAAGTAGAGTTTAGTAGTATGAAAATATATTTATGGCAAGTAAGCTTCACACAAACGTTTAGGCTTTATTTTGGGGAGAAATGATTTCCCTCAAGAATGAAATAAGCGTTTCTGTGTAGCTTACTAGCCATAAATATATCTTCCTACTTATATATATGTGTGTGTGTGTGTGTGTGTGTGTGTTTTCAGTGATAAAAATTATCTGAATTGTCTGATATTTTTAATTCGTTTTTCGTTCCTGAATGGAGGAAGATATATTGGATTGCAATCGGTGCCAGATTTACCCATAATCTACAAAACTAAGTGCTTTTGAGTGCACATTTCAGTTTTGATATTATTTTTTCTTTGAAGAAGCAATCAGATTTAACTCAGTTAAAACAAAACAAGTAAAGCAAGAGTTGTCCTTCCTGCGATCATTATTCCTTTAATAATATAAAGTCATTAATCAAGACTTCTGATAAATTTGGAATTAATGATTGTACTTTTAGATATTTGTGAAAAAGTGCAATTATTTCCTAATTTGGAGGGCATTTTTCTTTCAAGATTTTCTTGGAGACCACCGTTTTTTTTCCTGTTTTTTTTTTCCATATAAATCTATTATTGACCCTAACTTTTTTTTAATAGATTTTGAACAAAAACTGACACAGAAAATCTTAGATATTTGCAAAAAATGTCATTTTGGGTCATTTTAGCTCACTTGGACAAACCAAATTTTTATTGAGAAATCTGCCGCACTAAATTTTCTGCATTCATGGTTCACAATTTTGGGAAAACTTATAAACCAAATTTTAAGGAAATTTGGAGACTAACGGAATAATGTACTAAAAGACAGTTACAAAAATATAAGTCATGGGAACCAAAACAAGCCAGAATTATTATAGCACTGAATATACTTGAATCTTGGATATAGCAACTTCTGAAATTGATAGCAGTTCTGGATTCATTCTAACATTCATTTTTATATCAAGATTATCATAGTTGGTTTATAAATTTTACCTGCTGAGGGACAGTGTGTACCCTTGACGTTCTGTTGCTCATCGTGCTTGACAAACAAAATTTACCTGTCTCCCCATGAGGGATGGATGTGACAAAGTCGAGCTTAAAGTGAGGCATGGCTATTATTGAACATCACAACGACGTTCAATAATGGCTACTGATTGGACCGATGAACTTTCAATGAAAAAGTTATCAGTTCGAAGAATTACTTTTATTCTTCGAAATATCTTCCACAGCAGAAGAAAATCCAGATTACTTGTGTCTTGAATGATATTTAGAGGATATTCACATAACACCAGCTACTGGCAGTGATACTCTTTCAGAGTTTTTCGTCTCCTAAACTAGTTGCTCTAACAAGGATTAGGGGTCAAGTCTAATCTATTTTTATCATAGCTTATGGGGAGAGAAATTATGGATTCATACCTTTCCCTAGAGCATTATTGAAAGTAAAACAATAACTCCAATATTAGAACTATAACAAACATGCTAATAAACTCAACAACCAAATGAAAGCAGCCAGTATAAATATAAACTATGAATGAGCTTCTAGAAGAAACGGAATGAAGGCAGTGTTACATAGAACTTGATAGTAATATACTTTCAAAGTGTAGATATAAGTCATCAAGTGCAATGGGTTATATAGTATTATTAATGGGGTAGCATACTGTAGGGAGGGATTAGTTTGTTAATTTGATCATATGACATAAAAAAGCTTTGAAGTTGGATTTCAGTTGCTGCCAAGATTTTAGAGAAGTTAGACACCATGTAAGGCTCTATATAAATATGGCTGCTAAGCATAATCACATTAGATCACAAAAGTTAAACAACGTTGAGCCTGATCATTACCAGATGGGTGACTATTTGGGAATATCAGCCACTATATGTAGGAGGAGAACGCCACACCTTTCTTGCAAAAACTAATGTGATCAAAATGATATCTGCAGTTAGTATTGGTTCGCGGTGGATGCAGAGTAGTAGGAGGCAAGTTAGTGATCCTATCATGGCTTTTGTACTACATGAGATGATGTCTCAGAAAATCACCTGAGAAAAAACATAAAATTGTAAACAAACTGGTTTGTTCAGGCACGGCATGAACTGAAGAACCTCTCGTTCATCTTGTGTGTGATGGTCCAACCAAAAACAAATCCTATCTAAGGTAATGAAACTTTATTAGTTAAGTTGCGTAAAATATAAACGTTAGCATCGTCGTTTGCTTTTTCTATGAATATGAAAGCCTACTCGAGAAAAATATCAGAAAAATATCTTCAAAACACCTGGTCAATGAAAGATGGATAATATATAATTGTACTTATCAAGGATATACAACAGCAGTATAGAATTTAGGTATATGCTAATTACCAAGCAACAGTTTAGTGCCTCAGAAATCTGAAGAACCAAGATTGGATTTTATACCCATTTTTAAGCGCTGAGGAAACAGAAATTGAATGACAGGGGAAAAAAATGTATTTTAGCCCCTTTTTTAGATCTTTAATACTAAAATACAATAACTATTAAAAACATTCATTGAACACCATATACTTTGAATAAAATTTAACAGGGCTCAGAATAACGCCCTTTACTGTGTCTTCAGACAAAATAAATGTTCCTGTATGTTTCTGGTAGGGAGGCCATCTCTTTCATAATTTGCTAAAATGTTTGCAATATAAAGTCAAATGCAATTTGCAACTGTTTTTTTTTTTCAATTTAAGAGACTTGCAAACCTCCAATCAAACATTTGGAGTTTCGTACAAAATAATCTGAAGATTTCACCAAAGAATTGGAGGTTTCAGAATGAGGCTAGAATCAAAAATCAATCAAATGCCGGATTCAATTCTTTAATAAATTTAAATTAAATTCAAAATATCTATTTTTATAAAAATTATTGTAATTTGCAACTGAGATGTTAGCTCCTTTCAAAAAATCATCTACTTGCCACTCATGATGTAGACACTCAGACTCTTCATCTCTGGATTTCCTGGCTAAAATGTATGCTTTTTTGTTGATATTTTTACTTTTGTTTGCCCCAAACAAGGCATATTGTCACTCAAGCATAAGGGGCTACTATGGTAGGGGCCAGATTTATAGGGGTTCGAAATCTGGATTGCGAGTTGAGCAGCAAGATGTTTGTTCACATTACATTTAAATTTCTGCATGCGGCTGGGGAAACAGGGAGTAGGGAGGGAAATCTAAAAGCAAATGATCCTAGCAAAGAGGCTATTGAAGTAGAAAATCTTCCAGCATCTAAGGACCTCTGCAGTGAAGGGGTATGATTTTGTTGCTAATCAAGGGGTATTTATGTTGCGAGGCTACAAGTGCAGTTAGAGTGTCATCTAAGGTAATTTGCAATCAATTCTATCTTATTTTTTCAAAAAGTATTATAGAAAGTAGAAAGTTGACCCTGAGTTTACTTTCGATAGCTTCGTAATTCTCGCATCCCTTATTTTGTCCCTTTTGACCTCACATTCCATGAGCGATGTTTCTGACAAAGAAGGAAGAATTGCTGGTTTTTTTCGATCGGAATCTATTCACCTAACACTTATCGTTGGCTAGTTTTTAATCTTGAAATAGTTTTTTTTTTAGCTCTTTACATCAAGTGTCTTCTATGCCTTCTCTGGAGCGATTTCCATTAAAAGAAAAAAGTATCCTCATACTATATCAGTGCCACAAGATCTGATTTTGTGTGGCTGGGGTGATACCTGACAAGAGAGAAATCTCATTCGTCACCAGTCTGGACGATCCTCTAAAATTCTGAAACCTGACCGATGAGGGTTGCCAACCAATGGAAGCTCAAGGTATTCGACGACTATTTATAACATGCTGTTGCAGTAATAGAGTGTGAGTAGCAAACCTGCATTAATGACTGAATCTGCAAACACTCCTCTGCACCGTTGCAGCGACCTCTTGCTGGTCTGGTCATGCAGGAGAATTGATCAACGGCATTCTCTTCCTGCTGCCTCTACTTAATAGGTACAAATGTGTTAGTGAGCAGCTGAAAACCTGCGCAAGTACTATGAAGGAAGACCTCAACAAAATGTTTGTCCCGTTGATGGAATAGGGAATAGCGTTCCTTCTCAGCATAGCTCACACACAACCAGCGTGCATGGTGAAAGATGCTGTGCGAGTGAAGGAGGCAGTTGACTCAATCTTCTGAAAGTTAATGCCACACGAAAATAAGACCAGAAGTCTCCTCTCTTCTGAATTGCATCACTTAGTAATTTTAAACAGATTAGGAAATTGTTAAAAATTGGTTTCAAGGCGTTTCGTGTTGACAATGAATCACCACGATGAAAGTGCGGTTTTCACACTTTATTGAAGAAAAGTTCATATCCGGTTAGTTGCATTTTTTAGTATTGTTATATATTAGTAACATAACATAACATCTACTATTCCCATTGCTGTCGGATTCATTTTCTTTTTTTCTCTTCATTTTCGATTTCAATACAATATTAACAAATTGTAAATGATACTAAGATGAATTTAACCAGAAATAAATATTCACATTTTAAATTTATTTTAAAAAAAACACGACAGAAATGGGCACTTAATCTTGAGATCTAAAGATTAAAGTAAAAACTGTGAAAATTGGCAGGTCTTCATCGTTGACCCACGGAAAGCGGACACTGTCCAGAGTTCAAATTAGATGTAGAAAACAGAAGGTTCTAGGTTGGATTTTATACCTCTTTAACCTTAAAGATGTTTCAATTGTTAAGTCACATGAGATTATGTACAATGGCATTCATTTGGTAGATGACACCTGTAGTTAATCATGTGTCCGGTATTAATGTATTAATATTACAAATGTTATTTTTAAGTTTTCTTTCAAGGGAAAGTAGTTTTTTCCGACCTGCAATATATTTCCACATGGGCAATGCGGGGTGAATACTATTGTATATACATATGCACACACATATATATATAATTCACTGAGGAAACCTTTTGAAAAAATCTTGAACTTATTATCAAGACAAAATGTGCGTTTTGAAATGGGCAAAAACAATTTTATGAATAAAGATTTTTTAAACAAATTCGAAACATTTACTAAATTATTATATTTTGAGCTCTAGTAATATAACCACGATTGAGCTATTAACCCAACTTTTGTGTGAATTTAAAGGAATTCAAATAATATATATATATATATATATATTATACATATATATATATTTATTATACTAAATGCGAGTTGGTCAATGTTTGTTTTCTAAAGCTTTTTTCTATATATTTTAATCACACAAAATACATTTTAGTTCTGGAATTGAGTTATGTTTAAAATAAGTCTGTTTTAATTATTTTAATTAGCCGTAATTTATAATTAACTGAACAAGTCACACATCTCTCATTTAGCTATCTATGTATTACTCTTGCCCCCTCTCACTCTATTTTGATTCATCCACTCTCTGAAATTTCTCAATGTCTCCGAACATTTAGAAAAAGAGTGATTCTATCTAAGTTACATAATGTGTTGTTAAACACGTATGTAAATTAGATAGCAAAATTGTAGGTAGTTTTACTTCTATATTATTCATAAGTATAATATAGGAATAAAAAGACTTATCTTTAGTTATGCAAGAAGAACTTCTTAACAGAGATATCACAGTTTCTGAATTTTCGAATAAAATCAAAGTGGAACACATTGTGGTAGTGGTTGTAACCCAATGGGTCATGGGAAATCTAGTAATATACACACACATCATATATATATGCACATTTTATTGAATACTAGCGGAACCCGTCGCCCGGCATTGTACGGGAGAAAGTACTACCTATAGCATGACGTCGAATAAAAAAAGAAACGGCCTATTGTTGTTTCGCCCCCCCCCCGCTCTACCGTGTTGGCGAATGCTATAAATTTAAAAAAAAAAGAAAAAAGTGGTAGAGTAGAATGGGATCGAACACTGAAAGTGGCGAAATTAAAAAAAAAAGATAAAAGTGGTAGAGTAGAATGGGATCGAACGCTGAAACTGGCGATCATGAAGCCTGCCTTCCTAACGACTGCGCCACCGTTTCGAGTTAAAACTACATGTGAAAATAGGTCAATTAAGCTAATCTTGATTATGGGCATGCGTGTTATGTTAAGATTCAGCAATGACACGGTTTATGTCATTTGTAGATGATGAAAATGACTGGATTTGGGCAAGTTTTCTATAATATGCGTGTTAAAGGTTTATGATTTTGAAAATGTAAATCGGGTCTACCAGTATCTTGGCGCTTATTGAATTAAATAGGATGTCGATTCGATCAAGAAATTGTAGCCGCCATGTTGAATGAATAAATGGGGTAGGAACTGTGTTCGTTAATTTAATTCGCTTAATTCCAGAATGAATATAAATGTAGAAGTCATAGGTAGAATTTGAAATAACTTTGATATTCGCGGAAAATCATCGGAGTGAACGGGAGCGGTCATTAAGTCATTTTGTATTGCTTTATATTATGTAGTAAATTAATACCAGACAAATAATAAATAAGAACGGGTGTTTTGTGAAAATTAAACTGTGTGTATTAGTTCCCGGTGTCGATGAGTAAAGTAACAGTACAGAATTGTTAGGGAGGAAAGTTTTTGCTACCACCTATATGGAGTTGGTTTTTCGGAGAGACGTGGATCATCATCATCAACCGGTTTATTTGTTGAATCAGGCCACAATTAATCCTCTGATGAGGGTGGGGCCTGATTGTCTAGTCTCGAAATCTAAGTCTTCCTCTCCACTCCTGTCTTTGGCAAGGCTTGATAGAATCCATACCTATGGCCTTCCTATCACGTTTGACTACGTCCTCCCAAGTCAACTTGGGTCTGCCAGTGCTGATGTTCTCTGCTGGCACATTCAACTGTCGGACTTTAGCAATCCAGCCATCGCTACGCTCAATGTGACCCAACCAACGCAGTCTGTTCTTCCACATGATGTCCGCAAGGCTTTTCAAGTCGACCTGTGAGAGCAGGGATTCAAAAGAAACATATTTTTGGTGGGCCAAATGTAATATTTAGTGTTAGGTAGAAAAAAATAACAAATTTACTAAAACACGCTCGAGTGAATAAGTGTAGTATAGTGGTGAGTTTAGTAGCCTGTGATGCATGTGGTTATTTTTCTATACTCCGAGAAGGTACAGGGGAAAAACGTCTCTACTTTATATATTAGATGATAGACATTCAGTCAAATCTGTTATTCATCTATATAATACTAAAATTCTGATACTCTTGCTTGCTGGATTTGTTGTTTGTACATTGAATGTTTTAGATAGTGAGAGGTAGGTCGAATGAGAAGAAGTAGGAGCAGCAGTGTAAGAGAATGAGAGGATTATATAAATTAATAACATAAATAAAGAAATGGGTAGTAGTAGCAGCAGAATATGTTTGGCAAAGAAGGGCGAAATACCTATTTACTTTCACAGTTGGTTAAGAGCACTATCTGTAGTTCTTTTCAAAATTATAAAACGGTCGTAACTCAGAGTGTAAGATAAATTTTTTAAAAAATTCAAAAAGTGTTGTCCGGAATGTTCTTTATTTTTTAGATTTTGACCAGAGGAATTTTAAAATATGCCTCTTGTGTAATCAAACAAGAGGATCCCAGACATCAACTTGATCTTTGAACATTTTTTACTTACTTTACACTCTGATTTGTGAAAAATTATTAGAAAAAAAAAAAATCAAATGTTTTTTCTCTCGAAAATAAAACGCTGCTTATATTAATTAATTCCATGAAAAATGCCAGTATACTGAAATCATATGCCCTTAATAGGGTTAAGATGAAAATTCATATACACTAAATGTACAAAAGCAAGGAAATTCCCAAATTTTTACACTTTTAGTGTCATTAAGGGTATGCGAGCACAACAGGGCTATGTATTTTACTGATAGGAATTTTTCTTCAGCGCACCTCACACACTTCATCCACTCATGCATAGAGATTTATACTGTAGTGATGTGATAATGAAATGGTTTGGTTGATATGTAGTCATACCCTTAATGATAATAAAAGTGTAAAAATTTGGGAATTTCCTTGCTTTTGTACATTTAGTGTATATGAATTTTCATCTTAACCCTATTAAGGGCATATGATTTCAGTATACTGGCATTTATCATGGAATGTCACTACTTTTGTAAAGGCTATGCCTCAATACAATGCCTTCTCATAAGGTTTTTTGGAATTTTCTGGAAAACTAAGGTATATGGTAAACTGAAATTAAAATGCCATCAACTAGACCCTAGAACCTCTACTTCTGCCAAAAATCAGCTGAATCCATCAAATAGTTGATGAGATACAGGGTGGCACATACGTACGTACGTACACACGGATGACACAAAATCATGCCTGACCTTTCTGGATCTCTGGGTTGCCTTGACTAATGATGCTGAAATTCTACACACTTATAGAACATATCAAATAAAAATTTTGTGCAAAGTTTTAACTAATTTCGTTTATTGTTTTTTGAGTTATGATTGATCAAAGAAATGAGATTTCCAGCATAGGCCATTCGTGGAGTCTATTAAGTGATAGAGCGCTCTCGCGCCTCCCTTAATTCCCTTCCACAATCTGACACTAGGGATTTTTTTGTGAGATGTCTTATTTTTCATATAGCGAAAAACGACATTACAAAGTATAAAATTACAAAATTTCTAAATAAACAGAAATTTAAAAAACTATCTAGATTTATTTATCATTAACAATTTTTTGTTAATTCAAAAACTAATTAACAACCACTGGAATTTTATTCTCTTGTAAGTCACTAGATTTCAAAATTCCTGCTGAAATTTGTATGACTCAATTTCCTGCAGAATGTTGCCCCTACTTTCTCATCTCGAGAAATAGAGGTTTCATTTTAAATGAGAAGTTCTTATCCAAGTAGTATGCTCATAGTGTATTGGCAACACAGCCGTCTGATTTTGTTAAATGAATTCATCAACAAAGTCATGATCTCTTGTGGTTTGAGCTTCATAAAATTTCCACAATAATCTCTTACCATTCTGTTTTTAATGTAGTCATTCTTTTAGATGGTTTATTGATCGCAATGTCAAGAGTCATAAGCAGTCATACCTGCGTTAATCATGATTTGATCTATTCCTCTTTCTGCAAAGTTATTCGTGCCTTTGGCACAGTGTATGCTGGTTAAATCCCAAACTATCAAAACTCTTTGCCTTCCTCGCAAAATTAATGGAAGCACGAAATCAATCCACTTCCTTAAAACTGCCTGTGTGTATCATGCCTTTTTAGTTTCCAAAACGCAGATGCCTGAAAAGCATTCAATTCTGTTCTTTCTGACTTTGGTGATGATTAAAGGTGGGTCTTTTCTTTCCATCGACATGAATTGCCAAAATACATATAACATGCACTTTCGTAGCCAATGGAGGAAATATAAGTTGACGACACCCCCACCCCCCCTTTGATCAAGTGTATTTTAACATGTATTTGTGTTATTAACGTATATAGGAAAAAAGCCTTAGGGAAACAAACGTTGATTAACTCACATTTAGTATAATATTTTGGTTTGTTCGAGTACTTACTTAAAAGTACTTAATATATGTATAGAGTTTGATGAACTCAGTTTTGAAGCGAACCACAAATGATTCTGTGTAGCTAGCTTTATATATATATATATATTATAAAAGGCTATTAACAATCAAAGTGTAGTATCTGTTCCGATGGATACTGCACGCCTGTCCTGTGCAGTTCTAGGAGGTCCACCCTCCCAGGCTTCGCCTCCCCTCTTTGGGGAGGAGTAAGTTTATTGCTTACTCTCTGAGGCGCCCCTACCGGGGAATGCCGACGGGGCTGCCCAGGCAATTTTTTAACGGCCAGAGTGCTCACCTCTCGAGCGCTGGCTTTTAACCCCACTTGCTCGACCCGATCTTGGGTCACATCTTACTTGTGGGAGTAAGATAAAACTGGCCTTGTGCCTAACTCCGCGAGGAGTAAATAAATATTAACAATGCACAAATATTCTGGGTGGATAGAAGCAGGACTGAGAACAAGACGAGGGTAAAAGTGAAAGTAAGTTGAACTCGAATCTTGTACGATACATTAAAGTTGAATGGAATAATTATTTCCAGAAATATTATGACATACAGGCTCCACAATTACATCTACAGTGAGTGAATTGAAATTTAAGGCAAGTAAGATTTATAAAAAAAAATTAAAATAATTAAAATGATATAAACAAAACTAAAAAAATGTTCACTTTTACCCTCGTCTTGTTTTCAATCCTGCGTCGATCTATCCGGCATATTTCTCCACCTGGCATTGTGTTTTAATAAGGGTACCCCCAAAGCCTGGTGTAGATTAGGGATGCACCAAGTTTGAATCTGGCATCGTTTGGCAGTCAAATACAACTGGCAACAAAAGAAACTTGTACAGAAAAAAAATTAGCATAAAATTGAATAAGAAATAAAGATTAAAATCAAACTCTTGAGTGAATATATTTTAATCAATTGCAAATGCAGACATTTTTCTTATGAAGCTTCCAGATTAAAAATTACTTAAATCAGTTTGAAAATAAAAACGTTTACCATTGCATGATTGATGCAACATCAATTATGTACATCAATAATGAAGTTTATTTAGTTATGTTTTCGTTAAAAGGAATTCTCGAGTCTTTATTTTTCAGTAGCTTTTCATGTGCAAAAAAAGAAAGACTAAAAATGAAATATATAATAACATTAGAAACCTTCGTTATCAGCAAGAAAACATTCCAATGCGCCAATAATATCTTGGCCAGATTTAGCAACTAATTTTACAAAAAAAAAAAAAAATTACACCAACTCTTACTACCAGAGCTACACGTTCTAAAAGGTTTTTCCCCACTGAAAGGGAAGAGAAGGGAAAAAACGGTACAGCAACATAAATCTCTTTAATTACAATGACTTCCCTGGCATTGTGCGGGTGTCAAATATGTTGACATGAGCTACTAAAGATAATTCCCTGGTTACTTGCCTCTCAACGAGGGCAGAGTTAGACACAAGTTCGGTTTTTAATGTGCGAAAAATCCACCTCTCTAAAAAGGGGTAGTCTTGATTGGAACAAAAATAAACATTGCCTCAGTCTAGAAGGATTTCCCCTTGACTGACCGAGGACACAAATCAGAACAGATAATACACTACTACAGATAAGTTAATTCAAGAAAATGCTGAATGTTAACTTTTACTGTTTCTGTGAACTAACCAAACCTTTTAATTTGCATACAAAAAGACAAAGCAATGAAAAAAAGAAGACTATATCTTCTTAAATAGTATACAAACGATAGATATTGCTATTGATAATTATTCTTTTAATATATATAATTCCTTGAGAATGGTTAGTGAAATGGACGAAAGAACTGGGACAAATGGAAACTATCATTGAAATATCAATTAGGAATTTTATTTATAGCATTGGTCAGAAAAAAAAAATCAGTATTCGTGAAAACATATGAAAAACAAGAACATAAGTCAGTCGTGAGACTGCATAATTCCATCTGACAACGTAAGGATGGACCAAAGTCTTATCTGGACCTTACTTCTCTATACTGTATGAAGTATTTTCAAATTTATACCATAGAAATGTGTTAGAATCAAAAACTATTAATCTGATCAGGCTGAAAATTTGCATGGTGGTTATTCTTATTAAAGAGCATCTGATCCATGCATGAAATTTAGAAAAATCGGAAGTTTAAATTCCATCCAAATTTTGACACTGACCGACGTTTTCAAGGTCAAAGGGCATATAAGATGCAGAACTTCATTGGTTACAATATGGACCAAGCAACGCGTCTCTATGATGAACAGAACCAAAGTTATTGCCGCAAGTGTGACTTTCACTCTTTCTGTAATCTTGAATTTTTATCTAGATATTCCCAAATTAAATCAGCAAGTTTGATGACGATTGGTCAAGCGATGTAGACGTTAGACTATACACAAACAAACAAACATAGTTACAAACTCAACCGAAAGCATAACCTCTTTGGACAAGGTAAATAATGAAAATAAATGTCCAAAGAGTACCTTGCCGGTCTTATACAACGAAACTTGTTTAAAAGGAAAGTTCTCTGCCTAAATATACAAAGAATTTCACCCATGGGATCGTTAATAAAATTCACAATCATTTCTGCAATCCAAACATTTGATTTGATACAAATAAACTCTACTTGTCCACCAAGTTTCAGTCATGAATATCCAACAATCTTTGTTTTATCACCATTCAATGATAAACAGAGGCACAAAGTAAGAAAGCAGAAACCAAATCTGTCATTCTTATTAGATCTATAGAAAAAGGTTGTGGCTGTATGGTCAGTTTCTGTTATAAATTGGAAACTGGTAAATGCCAGTACATGTAACAACATGGATTTAAGACATTCATTCTTGAAAATGAAGTACAGGGTGATTGGAAAGTATCTTTCTATTAAAAAGTGCTCGTAATTCATTACTAAAATATAATACTCACAAGACATGAATGTGATAATGTCTATAGCATTAGACTTTATTTAGAATTCAATATGTGTGCCAGTTTTCGCCACCAGCTTCTCAAGCCGCCTTGGAACCACCATTATATTAAAGCAATTATTGATTAAAAGAAACAAACAATTTATGTAAAAATGTAATTCATGTAGCAACCAACAATAAACTATAATTAGTGTCAGTGTTTTAGTTTTTATTCTGTAATATCAACTTGCAACCCAGAACGTGTGTTTAATCAATTAAAATCAGTCATTTTGAGACATTTATTTTACCCGACATTTATCTGGCGAACCGGATGTAAAATAAAATTCGAAATACATATGTGCGTATCCAACATGACATTTATTTTGATATTAAAATAAATCCATACAGAAATAAAGTCATTTTAAATATTTTAACAGCTTATTTAAATTAATTAAATAGTTTATTAATAACATTAAAAAAAATATCTCTTTGTGCATTGTAAACATAAATTATACTCTACATTTCGAACAGATAATATTCATAAATTTAGTGGCAAAAGTATGTTGATTTAAAAGTAATTTTTGTTTTAAGTGTGGAGAGGTGAGGGCAGTTTTACTTGGGCAAATGGGTAAACTAGTATGCACACTAAAGTCAATGTTTGCTTGTACGTTATAGAAATCGACAGGTTATCAATTAGGGCATTCAATTAAGTGCCAATAAAGGTTGAATTTTTCACAGAATCTAAAGACACCATAGAAATGTTCCTTCGATTCCATCTGAGGTCACTAGGGACAATTACCAGTTAGGTCCATAAAATTATTGAAATATTTTAGAACGTTAAAGAAACGAAATTCATTGTTTAAAAATAAGTTTTCTTCGTTTCATAAAACAAAATAAATTAAACAAAGAATCTCGATGAAAAACGTATTAAAAAAGGTTTAAACGTGTAAATAATTATTTTTATTAGTATTTTTAAGATTTAAAATAATTAAATTCGTTTCGATTCGGTAAAGCCATTTGCCATTTTACAGCTGTCAACAAGTAAATTTTTGGGTTGTTTTTTTTAAAGAAAATACAACAGTGCTAACATTTTTTTGCAAATGTTATTTTTTAATATTTCTTTCAAGGCAAAAATTGTAAACATGACTATATTTGAAATTATTTTTTTTACTTGACCTCATATTACAAATGTTATTTTTAACTTTCAAGGCAAAAATTGTAAACATGACTATATTTGAAATTATTTCGAGCCGGCACTATATCTTCACAGGCAACGCTGGGTTAATACCACTAATATATAATAAATGATAACAAAATGTACTTAACTTAATACTTTAATGAGGTTTTATGAAAACACCGATCATCAGTAGTATATTTGACTGGCATCAATCGAGAAGTGAACCGGAAGTATTAACAATGCACATGACATTGCATTTCGTTCATTAAGTAACCTGGTATTTGCTCAGTGTAATGAGAGATTTCATTTTACTGGTAATATGAAGAATTTGTCTTCATCAAAATAAAATTGACAATTTCAATTTTGAATTTCTTTGTTGTTTTTTTTTTGTATCATTGAAATTTTTCTTCATTTCAGACTTTTATCTATTTTTTCTTCTTATTATCTCTTTCTTATTGTTTTCTATTCTTTCAACTTTAAATCTAATTGATTTCTTTCTTTTCATTTCTCCACTGCGTTTTTCTTTCCTTTTCTATTTCTTTCATATCGCTTTGCATTCTCTTTCTTTCCTTTACCATTTTTATTACGCCCTTTTTTTTTCTATTTCCTATTTTTTCTATTTCCTTTTTTTTTCTATTTCCTTTTTGTTGCTTAACTTAATTTTTACACCTTATTTTTTTTTTTTAAATCTATTGACTTTGAATTTTTCAGTCCATTTTCATAATTCAACTGGTCAAGTCGATAATCAAATTGATTTGCTGCAAGAACAATTGGATGATCTACGCTCAAAACTGGTGCTTCTCAAACAAAACAGGTCGGTGGCTCCCACACTCCGATGCTTGTAATGATATATTGCATAGATGTTTGCCATTCAATTCATAACCCTAACCTTTGATCACAGCTTTTTAGCAATTTGTGAGCAGCATTGTCACTTTTTTTGTAGATCTAGATTTTTTAAATTTAAACAATTTTTTTAAAACAAAGTTCCCCCCAAACAAGGCATGCTGCCACTATAGACATAAGAGGCTGCTGAGAATTAGGGTGAAAGTATTGGGGGTCATCCTAAATTGGGAGCTGTGCAGAGAGATGCTTGTTCACATTAGTTTTAAATTACTGAATGTCGGTACAGTCATGAAGACAGGGAGGGAGTTCCAAAGGTCGGCAGCATGAGGAAAGAAGCTATCGGAATAGAAGGCACTCCGGCATCTGGGAACCTCCAGTGAATGGATGGGATTTAGTTGATTGTCGGGTTGGTCGAGTGAAGTTACGTCGAGGGGCACCAGAGCAGCAAGTTCATTGGAGCACATTCCATTGAAGTACTTGTAAAACAAGCACAAAGTTGCAACATTGTGACAGGGGTTGAAGCTTGGTAGATAGTGAGAGACCTATTAGATGAGTGACTCTTTTTTTGGACCGTGTCTAAGAGGGAGAAACTAGTGGATGAGGCACCAGCCCAGATGTGACAACAATACTCCATGCAAGGACAGATGGTGGTTTTGTAGAGATATAGAGTGCTGTCAGGTGTGAGAAGTTTTCTAGCACGGTATAGGGAGCCCACTTTCTTTGCAGCAGCCTTAGCAATGTCTTCCATGTATTTGTTCCAATTTATGCTACCTGTGAATGTTAGGCCGAGGAGTTGGAAGGTTATTTACATGTTTCAGACTTATTGTCCGTATCTTGGTTGTTAGTTTTGCAATATTTCTACTGCTTATTCTCATTCCGATGCCCTCTGTCATAATCTGTCACCTTCTAGGAATTACAAACTGAAACTTTTTATTTATTCTACATAAGAATTTAGATATCTCGGGTCAGTTAATTAAGCATGCATTAAAAAGTAACTAGACGTATCTGTGACCCATTGGGTCACAACCACTATTTATTCTACTTTGATTTCATTCATAAATTCAGAAACTGACATTTTTATAAACATTATTTAAACTGTTTTAAAACAGTATGATGGTGTATGGAAGTGAAATCTGGTCAGTGAGGGTTGAGGATATGTGTTGCATGGAAAGAAATGATATGAGAATAATATGATGGATATGTAATGCGAGTCTTAAAGACAGGCTTAGATGTGATGAGCTCAGAGGAAGATTACATCTGTACAGTATAGGGAGATGTGTGCAGACAGTAGACTTCAGTTGACCACGTTTAAAGAATGGATGAGAGTTCTTGGGTTAGTAGATGTAGAACAGTTAAGGTAGCAGGTTCAGTTTACAGGGTAAGGTCAAAGAAAACATGTGAGGAAGTGATAAGAATGAACTTGAGAGAAAGAGAGATAAATAAAGAGTTAGCCAGAGATAAATTAGTTTGGAAGTCAATTTCTAAAAGCTGTCCAACACATGCCAGCATGTAAAATGGACGTTAAACCGAATATGATGATGATTAAGATTCTTGCATAACTAAAAATAATGTATTTTTTTTCTCTATATCATTATTTTAATATTAATTATGTTAATGAGATTATTAGTTGGATGCTGAAAAATACGATGAGAGGATTGGAAACACTAGGTGGGATGGGCAGAGTTTGATTACTTAAGAGGACGGCTCAATATGCATTTGATGATATTGAACTTGAAGCAGACCATGTTGTAGTCAACAAGAAAGCAATTACATGGTAATGTGTTCCACAGATGAGAAATCCTTAGAAAGAAGCTGTTCATTGCAGAAGGTTCTTTGCAGTGGTGGTAGCTAGACAAGTTCTTGCTGTGAATGTTTTATGAGGGGAAACCGGAGATTGGGGTTCAGTCGATTACTTGCCATGGAAATAATGAAATGATAGGGTAGAGAAAAGACTAGCAACCTCTCTTCTGTGAGAAAAGGGGATGTAGAGAAGAAATCATTCCCACGAGATTGCATAGTCGATTTTGTATTTAGCAACAGATTTAATGTAAGTCTTCTATTTCAGGTCTGGAGTGAAAGTCAGTCCTAGGAGCTTATCAAAGCAAAGGGTCTTCCTCAAGGAAAGAGCCATTCGTTTCCATTGATGTTCGTTTTATCTCAGTTGAAATAAATGGATCTAAGCGTTGGTGGTGAAAAGGAGAGAATTTTGGTTTTAAAGGTGTTACAAGTAATAAACCACTTTTTCTCCCATGGCACCACTGATGTTCTTCAAAGTCCTGCTATAGACAATTGTGTCTTTTAAATAAATGTCAACGAATGATCTCAGAATATGATTTGGAAAATCAGTGATGAAGATCAGGAAGAGTGTTTATGTCTGATTAGAACAATTCAAACAGTATCTTTTTTCACACATAACCTAATCCCCGAACTAAGGTATATTTTAGCATGTAATTTGTGGGATTAAAGTATCTAGAAAAAGGCATTAGGGAAACAACGGTTGATTGACTCATATTTAGTATAATAATAAATTATTGACTATCTCATAACGAAAGCCGTTATTCACTTAGCCATGTTTCTAGAAGGACAATCTTGGATGATTTTTTAGAGAAACGTGGGATGAATATATAAACCTAATGTCTCATGATTGTTTATGTTCACTCTTATTGCATGATCTATGGTTAATTACTTAGTGGTAATATATTATAATTAATTAGTTGTTTTTATTACCATTATTACTTCTAATTCCAGGATTATCTCCCTTTTCTTTCTTAGTTGTTTCTATTTCTTAGAACATTTGCTTTTCTTTCTTAATTATTGGTTATCATATTGTGCAACAGAAAAAGGTATTTTCTCTTGTTCAGCAAGCACATCTATTTAATGGAAAATTATAAGTCTGTATCCAAGAAGTCTAAATGACATTCTAAAACATGCAAGTAATCCTCTTTTTTTTAGCAGATACCGGAACATGCTTAGATAACTCTGGTTTCGTACACATTGTGACCCACTGATCTAACCTACAGTGTCAAAGCAAACTACCTTTGAGGACGAAAAAACTTATTTGTTTTGCCAAGCCGTATGCTCTCCAGAAAATCGTATATGCTGCGAGCCTCAATTTTGCTTTGTCACACATGCACCATATTATTACAGTGTTGAAGCTCATGCGGTTCACCTCACCAGTTTTACCTGGGGCACAACGGTTAAAAGTGCTGAGTTATAATCAGTTCTAAGTGAAAGTCTTCTGGGGGGTTGCATGTTCAATCCTAAGAATACAATTGTGAATTACTTAAAGCATCTACCCGGTCATGGCTGAGGGTACAGGAGCAAGCTACCCTGTGTATTAAATAAAGAGTTTTGTTCGAAATTCTGTGCAGATTCTTGAGTTCAACAGAAAGATTTCCGAGTTCAACAAGATACACTTGAAGATGGTCGGAGGTTACATCGACTGAAGCGTTGTGAGAATAACATCCAAGATGAGAACAGTAGTCCAGAATATTCGAAATGATGCAAATCCTCATTCCCCAAATTTCGAAACACACCACAGTTGTTTGCATAGCGGTTAACATTAACTTAATCATAAAAAAATTCCACTGACATTATTTTAAAACAATATATCGCATGAAACAATTAACAAAAAAAATCTGTATAATTTAATAAAAAAAAAACAATTACAATCATGGTTTCTCTCATCATAGGAGGCATATTCAAGATGAAAGGTTCTTTGTTGTTTCTTCTTTACCAGCTGACTGATGCATTATGGGTTGTTTTTATTATTATTATTATTATTATTATTATTATTATTATTTATTTTTGGTTAAAAGTCTTTGAAACACTGGGAGTGAAATAAAGTTATAATTGCTAAAATTAAGTGTTCTAAAATTTGCAATTAAGTTATTTTTAAATACTGCAGAGCGGTATTTCGTTTAGGATTCTCCTAAAGTTAATGTTAACTGTCGCTCACACAGACTCATCGTCACATATTGTGTTCACCTTTACAGTCTGAAACGTGTAAATAACAACAACAACAAAAAACAAAACAAATATCTCAAAATGTAATAGTCTTACACAAACAATTGTTGGAATGAATGTCTTATACCACGGCTTAGCAAAAATAGAAACTGGTTTTATGGAAATTTGCATGCATTCTGAAACCATATGCATTAAAAAAAAACCCTCTGTACAGCAGAACAAATTTGATTGTTTTCAGAGTTGCAGAGTTGGAAGGAATAAGGTCTGACTGACGATTACAAAATATCCAACTCTAATATTCAGACCGTCTGTTAATTCTTTAGAGATTAAAAAATCAGACTCCAACCCCGTTTCTAACATTTTTACGAAACCGATTCCGATACCTTCCAAAACTTCAGACTCCCACTCAGACTCCGCAGGTCATTATGACTCTTTAATTATCGCCCCTTTTTTGCTATTTTCTTTATTCAATCCTTCAAAATCATTTTCTAATCAAGCGTCCTTATTGGGCAGTAGTTTTAACATGGGTGGTTATAAAACAAACAATACCTGAAAAATAAACACTTGGTATACCAGGCTAAGCAAGGTTCTACTGTATACAGAACACATATCTGCTGTGATGGTCATAAGTGGCCGATACCCAGAAGTGCTACCTATGATAAACTCAAGACTCATGGTGTCAACCAGTTTAAGTTTACCAGATATTTGAGGGTAAAATCGGTTACCACTGAAAATTCCTGTGAGTGGTCAACTCTTACCTAGTCCCTGAATATTCTAAGTTCAACTTTTTTTTGTTTATATCATTCAGATCGACCCATTCCACAAATCAATCTATTGTGATTCCAAGATCAATTGGATTTGCAACTATGTTTACAAACACAGAGAGATGAGCTGGCCATAGATCACATGGTCTCGGCTAGCAAAAAACTACTGGAAACGCTGGTAGATCCTTTCTCTCTGCAGATGATGATGAACTTATAGTCTGTGTCAAAATACATCTTTTGAAGCGTTTTTTTTAATTAAAAAGAGTATTTTTGCATTTACACTATTAATACAATACAAATCCAATTCTGTTAAATATTTCATCTGATAGTTTCTTCTAAATTTAGTTTTACCATTTTTCAGGAATTCATGTAATTCCATCTGAAAATCTTTTATGTTGTTCTTATTCTGATCTGGCAATATGTTCCAACAAAAGAAAAAGAATCTATTGGTTAAAATCTAATTTTTGAAATTTCCTTTGAAAAATCTATCAGCTAAATAGTATTAGCATAAGTATTCCTTTTTGTTTATAATGGACTATTCCAATCTTGAATTTTATAGTTTGTTTATTAAAGGTTGAAATGAATATAACTGAGAGAGAGAGAGAGAGATGGGGAGGAAGAAGAGATGGGGGAAGAGTGTGAGAGAGAGAGAGAGAGACAGAGATGGGGGAAGAGTGTGAGAGAGAGAGAGAGACAGAGATGGGGGAAGAGTGTGTGAGAGAGAGAGACAGAGATGGGGGAAGAGAGACAGAGATGATGGAAGAGAGAGAGAGAGAGATGGGAGAAGAGTCAGAGAGAGATGGGAGAAGAGTCAGAGAGAGATGGGGGAAGAGTCAGAGAGAGATGGGGGAAGAGTCAGAGAGAGATGGGGGAAGAGTCAGAGAGAGATGGGGGAAGAGTCAGAGAGAGATGGGGGAAGAGAGAGAGAGATGGGGGAAGAGAGAGAGAGATGGGGGAAGAGAGAGAGAGATGGGGGAAGAGTGAGAGAGAGAAAGAGAGAGTGGCAGAAGTGAGAATGATAGTGTATAAAATAAGATCGGGGATGTTAAACAACATACAGTGAGAGAGGGTGAGAGTGATAGACTTAGTAAAAGATAGGTCATTTGGTGAGTTATTGCAAATTACGACTAATTAGAGAAATTAAAATGTAATTTTTTTTCAAACATAACTCAGTCCCAAAACCAAGGACTATTTTAACATGTATTTTGTTTGATTAACATATATATATATGGAAAAATGCATGTGGAAACAAACGTTGATTAACTCAACTTTCCTTAAAAACGGATGAAACGCATGTGTATATTGATAAGAATTAAATAAAAATATTTATCATAATATTATTTGTTATATATATATATATATATATATATATATATATATATATGCCTATCTGGTACCAAAGGAACTTAAGCTTTCTTTTAATGCATTTTTAATTCCTATATAATTTTATATGTTAACTACCATAGCGCAGAATGGTTCTTGGGTGTAATGTTTATATAGTATTATTATTATTGTCATAATTAGTATTATTTGATATGCAAATTACCATATCACACTGTAGTCTTAAGGGTAATGTTTTATTATTATTATTTATTTACTTATTAGTGAAATTAAAACTAAATTGTTTCTACATTTGGTTATTGGGAAAGTGGTCATTTGATCAGTACCACTGGAGAGCCATGCATTTTATAACTGTCCTGTTTTTAAATCACCGAAACAGTTATATGGTAAACAGCTGATGATCCCCGTTTAATATTTCACGGTTCAAGTTAAGGTCTTCTGTTTGTTTCATTGTTACATACTTGAATCCCCTTTTTCTATTTGTAAATTTTCCAGCGGTAAGTCGGCAATATTTTGGATTTAGTATCCCTGGGAATTTAAACTGCATTTTCTTTCTTTGTTTAAAATGACTCAAAGCTTCTTTAGACTAATATATATATATATATATATATATATATATATATATTAAAAGTCACAAGCTTACTATGAGATAAAAATCACTTGTTTTTAAATAGCTAAACATCTTAATCATATCATACATTAGATGAAATCAAATGCATAAGACACCAAATTCCCTTCCACATATGCACACACAAACAAAAAGAATCAAAATGGATAATAAAACTAACCACACAAATCAGGCATACGTTCTGACTTGTGTATTTTTAATACATAAATATGTTATTAAAAAAATACATTTGTAAAAATCTGTGACAAGTTTTGTTTTATAGTTATAAACAAATTCTTTATATTGACTGGGCATAACATAGGAGATGCATATTAAAGACAGTGTTATAAGTTGAAGACTATAAAAAAGAGAGAAATTATCTTTGCAAGTAAAAAGTTAAAATTTCATGTAAACACTCCCGACATGTGAAAACAAAACGATTTTTATATAAAATCAGTTAATACATGTGTTTATTACAGTAAAAGAAAACAAGACACACAAAACAAAAGGGGAAGCTTGTAATGAAAAAGTTTTGTAAAGCTTTTTGATGTGTAGTTGTTGATAAAGAGTTTCTATTTGTGTTTATCAAGAAAAAAATTAATAAAGAACAGAGGACTGTCCGAAATATTAAAATAAGTTTACATATTATTATGTTTTCCATGAGGCTCTATATTTTTATATGAAGAAATTCATTTTAAATCATGAAAGAGACACATTATCCCTCTCTCATATATATATATATATATATATATATATATATATATATATCATATTGTAGTTAACAGGAAGTACTATCTACTTATAAAGACGTTTTATGCAAAATATGGGATATTTATAAACGTTAAACATTTTACGACATGTAGAAACACAAAATGTCTTTGTAAAACAGGATTTTTGATCACGACATTTGATCTACCTCAATTGGATAATGATTGTAGTTTACAATGAAAGACAATTAAAACATGCTAAGAACACGTCATATGCATACACCCAACCCTACTTCACAACACGCAAAACGTGCAAACCTGCTACTGTATACATATGCATGCAGACAAATACATTTGGACATACACACAAAAGAGAGGTGAACTCATCAGCAAAGGATGAAAGAAATAGTTTGAAGCACCGCTAAAAGAACACACATGTTAATCTATCCTTTGCAGAAAATTTACAGTTAACGATAATTTTTTGGTTGACATTAAGTTATAGCAATTTGAATCGTACACGTGAAATGCTGTAAAACATCTCATATTTGAATTTTAATATGGCCGATAAAAACATATTGAGCAAGATCAAAGGGAGTTAACTCTGCCCATAATGTTATAAGGGATATAAACCTAATTTCCTAATATTTTTTACAAAAGAAAAAAAAAAAAGAGATGTTTTTTATTTGCATGTTTATTACTTACGGAGTTATCTCCCTTGTGACATATTATGAACAGAGTTAACTCCCTTCGCATCCTGCTCAATTTGTTTATATCAGCCATGTTAAAATTCCAAAATGATGAGATGTTCTTCAGTGTTTTGCATGATACAATTTAACTTGCTAGAACTTGAGTTTTCTTTTTTCTTTAAATAAGTAAATATGATATTTTTATGCAAGAATAAATTGTTTTGAAATAGTTCTGAGTGGCATTTCTAATGATCCCTTTTTTAAAAACTTATTTCACCCCAAACAAGGTATACTACTACTGAGACATAAGGGTCTACTGAGAATTAGGGGCCATATGCATAGGGGCACTCTAAATGCGGAGCTGTGCGGCGAAATGTCTGTTCACATTACATTTAAATTTCTGCATGTTGGTACAATCAGGGAAACAGGAAGGGAATTCCAAAGGCTAGCAGCGCGAGGAAATAAGCTATTAGAGTAGAAAGCCCCACGGCATCTGGAGATCTCTAGATTGAAAGGGTGGAATTTAGTCGGTTTGTCGGGTGTATTTACGTCGCAGGGGCACCAGAGCAACAAGTTCGTTGGCACATATTCCATTGAAGTGCTTGTAAAACATTCCATTGCAGTGATGGGGCTGGAGCTTGGTAGACAGTGTGAAACCTATACGATTAGAGACTCTATTTTGAACCTTGTCTAAGAGGGAGAGAGTAGTGGCTGGTGCACCAGTCCAGATGTAACAATAATACTCCATGTATGGGCGAATGGTGGCTTTGTAGAGATATAGGATACTGGCAGGTGTGAGACATTTTCTATCATGGTAGAGGGAGCCCACTTTCCTTGCAGCAGCCTTGGCATTAGCTTCTATGTATCTGTTCTAATTCATGTTACCTGTGAATGTTAGGACGAGGAGTTTAAATGTTGTACTCTCGTATAGGATACTATTAGCCATGTTTATTTACTCCTCTCCAGGAGTTAGGCACAAGGCCAGTCTTATCTTACTCCCACAAGGTAAGATGTGACCCAAGATCGGGTCGGGAAAGTGGGGTTTGGAAAGCTAGCGCTCAAGAAAGTGAGCACTCTGGCCATTAAAAATTGCCTGGGCAGCCCCGTCGGCATTCCCCGGTGGAGGCGCCTCAGGCAGTAAGCAATAAACTTACTCCTCCCCAAAGAGGGGAGGCAAAGCCTGGGAGGGTGGACCTCCTAGAACTGCACAGGACAAACCCACAGACAGGTGGAATCAAGCCCCGACAGACAAGACGATACCGGTCTATAGGGTGCAGTATCCATCGGAACAGATACTACACTTACTTCCTAGCGTGCCACGTATGATAATCGGTAGTTGAAAAGGTCTCTTATAATTGTTGAAGGAAAGGAACTTTGTCTTAGTAGCATTAAATGTTATCATCCATTTATGTCCCCCATTACACTACAGATTGGAGGTCATTTTCTAAGGATACATCCATTCTCTTGTATATGTGCGCATTCGTTTTACCCACATGTCAAGAATAGAGCATGGTGTCATCAGTAAATATATATCTGCTTGCATATTCTACTAACGTTCATACACAATAATATGTGTTTACTGTGATGGTTGGAATGGTGGTGAACTAGGGAACATGAATTGGAACAAATACATTGAAGACATTGCCAAGGCTGCCACAAAGAAGGTTGGCTTCCTCTACCGTGCTAGTAAACTCCTCACACCTGACATTATTCTGTATCTCTGCAAAGCCACCATCCACCCATGCATGGAGTATTGTTGTCACATCTGGGCTGGTGCATCATCTACTAGTCTCTCCTTCCTTGACAAGGTCCAAAAAAGAATCGCCAACCTAATATTCCCTCACTGTCAACCAAGCTCCAGCCTCTGTCCCATCGCCGCAATGTAGCATCCTTGTGCTTGTTTTACAAATACTTCAATGGATTATGCTCCGCTGAATTGGCTACTCTGGTGCCCCCTCGACGTAAATTCACTAGACTAATTCGACAATCAACTAAATCTCATTCATTCACTGTGGAGGTCCCCAGATGTCGGAGAGCCTTCTACTCAAATAACTTCTTTCCTCGTACTGCTGGCCTCTGGAACTCCCTCCCTGCCCCCTGTTTCCCCGACAGTACAGAAATTTAAAACTAATGTAAACAGACATCTCGCTGTGCAGATCCCAATTTAGGTTGACCCCCCCCCCTACCTTCTCCCCTTTTCGTTTTCTCGGTAGCCCCTTATGTCTACAGTGGCGGCCTGCCTTGTTTGGGGTGAACTATGTTAAGAAATAAAAAATAAAAAAATATATGCATACTTCTAAATTAACTGCAATTTATTTTGAGTTTTATGTAACCCTGTTTGCAGCAGGTGCTAAAATAACTAATGTACGTGAGAAGACCGAAATTATTTTGGACAATTTGTAGTGAAACAACGCTGAAGACATGTGGGGGAATTATATTCAATATATGTGAGGAAACTATGTTCAAAACATATAGAAAATCTGAAAAATCAGATTTAAAATTCATGGCTCTCAATCCTCACTGGTGCCAATTTTTTTTTAGATTAATCTATGTGGAGGCAACAATATGGCCACGTTAAAAGAATGGGTGAGAGTTCTTGAGTTAGTAGCTATAGAACAGTTGAGGTAGCAGGTCCAGTTCACAGAGGAAGGCTAAAGAAATGCAGGAGAGAAGTGATAAGGATGTATTTGGGAGAAAAGGGATGAATAAAAACCTGGCCACAGAGGTTAGTGTGGAAGTCAATTTTTAAAAGCCGTCCAATGCATACCAGCATGTAAACCCAACGTTAAACTTATGACGATGATGATGACGATGATGATGATGTTGGAGACTGGTGGATTTAATATTTTGCTGCACATTTCCTAATTGTACGAAGTAAAATTGAATAACGAAATTGTCTACAGAATGTAAAAAAAAAACTACTTAAATCGGTGCATTGGTGTTGCTCTGATGGGAAAAGAAAGTCTTTTTACACCGGCCACATGCTTAAATGGAAGAAATAAAATCCTGGGAAAAAAGAGATAATTTATTGGGTGAAGATCAATGTATTGGTGAAACAAAAATGAAAGATGGCAATCTTCAGGTTGCATTGCAGTGAAAATGGATGTGGTGGAAAAAGGAACAAAGATATAATGAAAGGAATGAAAGGAAAAGGAGGAGGAAAAGAAACCAACGTAAGAATGTAAGAAAAGAAACCAACGTATATAAAATCTACTTACATACAAATACAGAAAATAGTTAAGAAACATAAACTGACGACAAGTGTAAATACGGTTTCTGGATTGGTTTTGAATTTCAAACTTCTTAGTTTTAAGTATAAATTTATTAAAATCATTGTTTTTAATTTTAAAGTTTGTATATTTAAAATTCGAATGAAAAATAAATATAAGTGTAACATGTAGAGAAGGAGAAAAGTATTAAACAGTATTGTATAAAAATGACTAAAAAATCATTTTCATTTAAAAAAAAAAAAAACTTTATTCAGTTCATATAGTGTTCAGTAATCAGAGATAACATTAAAAATGAATAAGGAAAGATAATTGACAGGAGAAGAAAAAAGAAAGGAAAATAAATTGATTTCTGGTGATCTCCCAGAGTTATAATTCAAAATGTATTTATGTTGACTCTTATTTTATTTTGGGTAGTTGTCCCATAATTCTTAATGCCTATTTAAAAATCATTTTTTGAAAACAGTTGATTTAGAAATCTACTTCGCCGCTACTCCAACCGGCACAGTCTATCCATCCAGTCATGCTGTGGCATGGATCTGCTAAACTCTTTCATGCAATCCGTCTGATGTTTTGTGTATGAGTCATAGTCAATCTTTCAATAGCTGTATTTTTTGTCTACGTTCACCATTATTATAGAAAACGCAGTAGTATTTTGTTGAACTTGAGTGCTTTACCATTGACTTTATCTGGAACGTTCATCTGCTGAGAACTTAGTTGTTCAGCCTAAAATAATAGGAAAAGAAGAGTTATCTCTCTTGCACCAAAAAACGGAGAGTTATCTGCCCTTGAAGCGTGGTTGGCGATAACAGTTTCGGAGATAAACAATAGTGTCTTGCAAACACAGGCATCATTTTGCATCTAGCATCTTTAAGTTATTTTCCAATTTCTAAATTTGCTGAATGGTTCATTCATTGATTATTTTGGTCTGTTATTAAACCAATAACTGGTTATCATCAGACATAACAAGAACACATATCCACCAATCTGCTTTCTATAGCTCCACCGTAACCATGGCAAGGTGGCTTCTGAATGCTATGCCTTGCCAAATAGTAACCAATGATTTTGTCATCTCTAGATAAAGCTCCTGTATTTCTAAATGGCCACTCATCTGATACTGACCAGGCTCAATGTCTCTTAACTTCAGTGATCTAATGAGAACTAGTATATCAACGTGATTATGCTGTATACAACCTACACAGTAAACACCGCTAATCTTGGATGGATATTAGTAAGGATTTCGATACAGTCTTCTAAATACATACTTACATACATATACTGGCTTGCTACATGAAAATTGTAATTTTAATAATTTGAAATTAACGCAGCTTCTATATTGGAAGAGGAAAGCTTAAATAGTTTGGAATTGCATTTAACCAAGGTAAGTATGTTATGTTTAATTGCGTGTATGTATTTTTATTTTATTTAGCTTTATAGAACATTCTGAAGTGAATTTTCCTAAAAACAAACTAGGATGTATCATAAATAAGGCACAATCTCTTGCCAAGTTACTTTGGTGCCGTGACCAGAGTTAAAAAGTATCTAAGTTTAAGAGACCTCTCCATAATCGTGTAGTGGATTCAGGGAATGTCTTACTATACTTTGTGGACAGCTCTCTCAATTTAAATTAAGTGCAGGCTGGAGAAGATCCTCATTTACTTGCCACACCATGAGGGAAAGTTAGACATATGGTCGGTTTTTAATGTGGGAAAAAATCTAACTTTCCGAAAAGGGGCACTCTAGATTGGGACAAAAATAAAAATTGCCTCAGCCAAGAACGATTTCTCTTCCTCTGACAGAACAGATACTTTATGTCGATCTGAACCTTAAAGCCGGACAGAGTGCTGGATAGAGTCTAATAAGCTGACAGGCCAATTGAACCTTAAATGAGGTCTTCTATAACTAGTAAGATAAGATATAAGGTATCTTCTATATAATACCTAAATTGTCTGTTTGCTACTTTAGATTATTACACCTACAAACTACAAATTTGGTACGAATTATTCCTACCAATGCAGTGAAAATGTGTAACCTTTTATTTTAATAAGATATATAAGGTTAGGGTTTTCTTTTTCCTAATGCATGTGACGACAGGGCAGTCTCTGACTGGTTGATTTAACAATGTAGTCACCCATTTAAAAGTCATGACACAAAGTTCACTTTCTCTTTTCTCCCCATTTCGTTTCGACTGATACCAAAACATCGTTGATCAGTTACTGCTTCCATCCAGACTATCTGACGTGGTCAGTCTTTCCTCTGTCTAGACAAGTTCTTTTGACATGCTTTTGAGAAAGATCGACATATATTGATAAGTCCACTTTTCATATAACCATATATTAAGAAGCTTTGACATATTTACATATTTTGGTGTATTATGTTTAAGTACAAATAAATGCTGTTTATATTTTGTAAAATTTTAAATTTTCTTTTCTTTATGTTCTACAACCAATAATAAACTGATAAATCTTATAGATTGTTAGAAAACACATTGCGTGGATTCTCAAAATGTGATAAAATTTTCATCATTTTAAGTCCCCTTAAAGGGAACTTAACTAAAAACGAAGAAAACCGGCCCTTTTTTAAGCCCATAACCTAAGTCGTATGTACTTTTTTTTTTATTCTTTTACTTTTATTCACTCAAAACAAGGCCCATTGTCAGTGAGATGTAAGGGGCTACTGTTGATTAGGGGCCAGATTTATAGGGGCATCCTAAGTGGGGAGTTGTGCAGCGAGATGTTTGTTCACATTACATTTAAATTTCTGCATGTTAGTGCAGTCAGAGAAGCAGGGAGGGAATTCCAAAGACTAGCAGTTTGAGGGAAGAAACTATTAAAGTAGAAAGCTTTCCGGCATCTAAGAACTTCTACAGTGAAGGGGTGGGATTTTGCTGCTTGTCCAGTTGGTTGGGGATATCTACGTCGAGGCGGCACCAGTGCCGCGAGTTCATTAGAGGACATTCTATTGAAGTACAAGCCCAGGGATGCAACATTGCGACGATGGGACAGGGGGTAGAACTTGGTTGACAGTGCGGGACCTATTAGATTGGAGATTCTTTTTTGGACCCTGTCTAATAGGAAGAGACTAGTGGTTGATGCTTCATCCCAGATGTGGCAACAATACTCGATGCATGGGCGAATGGTGGCTTTGTAGAGATATAGATTCACTCAGTTCTCACCATTGCAGTATTGTTTTGCTAGCTTTGAAGTATTTTAGGGGAAGGGCTGTGTGGAGATCCCAACCCCTTGTATTTGTTCAATAGCCATCAAGGGTATCTCAATATTATAAGCCCGTAAGAGGAGGGGCGGGTATTGCAGCGAGTAAAAGGAAAAATCGAAAAAAGAGTTTGAAACTAAAAAAGATAACATACTAATTCATGGAAAAAAAAATTGAGAAACTGAAATAGGATTTAACCAATTAACCACTTAAGAAAGAAAACTAAAGAATCACCACAAATGACATTGTCACGAGCAACCAATAACAGAGTCATCAATAGCCAACCTCTCTGAAATCCTGTAAATCTTTCTCTTCCTCTGGCGAAGACGATTTTATTTATATTCCCCAAAGTTCTTCATTTGGGTGTTCCAGAAATAAAATTTACATATGTACATACAAATCGCATCACTCTGAAAATGTTGGCCTCTCAGTTGTTTGCATTCATGCTATTCGGTTATATCAACCCCAGATCGTTTATGTAAGGCTCAGGTTACGTGAAATATGAGCACATTTTTTTTCACGGTCGCCTGTATGTCAAAGAAAAGCAGAATCTCTTTTATTGCAAATATGGAACATCAACTTAACCTCATCCACTGTCAAACTCCATCTCTAGTATTCTTTAGATGTTTCTGTTCAATCCGAGTGTTGACGCAGCTAAAAATAGTATTTCAAACTTAAGCGTGACTGACCCGATAGAACTTCTTCTAGAAATGTTTGGATACATCTCAAAAAAATAAAGAAAAAAAATTGAAGATTTGTTTTAATAATCTATATGCATTACTGATAGTGTGACACAAAAGGAAGGAAGAAAGGTACAGCCGTATCGATATATAGATATCTGCTTATATAATTTCTTTACATGTTCATAATTTTACTTATTTTATCTGTTCATATTCATTTTCTCTGTTTATCTCGGCATTGTTTCCAGTCGTCTTGAACTGCTTGCCATTGGAATCAAGCAGTGCCGACTCAGGAGAAGGGATTGCGCAACCCTTGCTTCATAATTACACACGCAGCCAGCCCCTTATAGGGGTATCCATAGTCTCTCTAGACTGAACGGAGGGCCTAAAGATTCATTTTCTGCTTTACGCGTAAATGTGTAAAATTTGTTCATATTTTTTAGAAATCGGTATTATTGTAATTATGGATTAAACATTTCTTGTGTTCTATCATTTCAAGGGGTTGGATCCCCAAATAATTCAAAACAATCAAAAACACACTGCTATGGTAAAAGCTGTGCGAAAATACAACTAAAAAGTGTAGTATCTGTTCTGCTATTATTACACTTCATCTTTTCTAACGTCGGTCAGTGAAGAAGAAATCCTTCTAGACTGAGGCAATTTAAATTTTTGTCCCATTTCAGAGTGCCGCTTTTCGGGAGCTCGATTTTCACCCCCCATTAAAACCCAACCTCGTGTCTAACTCTGCCCAATTGGGGAGATAAGTAAATAGGTACAACTTGAAAGTGTTCATTTTACAGAGTTACACCCACATTAGGTTTTGACGGATCGAAATTCGCTCCATACACAATCATGACGATAAAGATATGAATAATTTAAATTAAAATATTTTTCTCTAGCAAAATCACTCAGATTGAAAGAATATCAATAGTTTTATTTTTATTTTTATTAATAAAAACAGAAAGAGCCATTTACTTACATTGTTTTAAAGGGAAGTAACTTGTAAAATATTTCATCTTTTTAGGGTTATTTTCCTTGTTTTATGCTGAATTTTTGGATATTTTGTGCTGTTTGAATAACATTTGAAAGAAACGCTTGTTGAGTGTAAAATTAGACACAAGGTCGAGTTTTAATGCGTGGAAATTCTAGCTTCCCAAAAAGGGGGCAGTCTGGACTGGGGCAAACCGCCTTAGGTTATAAGGAGGATTCCTCATCCGAGGACAGAACAGATGCTACATTTTCAATTATTTATTTCCCAAAACAATATGGTTGTACACTTAAAAAAAAAATTAGGCACAAGGTCTCAAAAGTCGTGGTTATCTTCTGTCTGTTTTACTCTGAACGCATTAACAGTCACCACAATTACTCTGTAGGCCACCTTTAATGAAAATATATCCAATAGTTTGAATTTAATTATATATATATATATAATTTAATATTTCATGTATTTACATAATATTATAAGGTGATATAATATGTTGTGTATATATTTTCAGTATTTGCTTCAACAGTGCTCAATATGTGAGTAGAGTTTAGTATTAGGAGTATGAAAATATATCTATGGCACGTAAGCTACATAGAGGCTTCCATATTTCATTCCTGCAGGAAATCATCGGGCTAAATTTAGCCCGATGATTTCCTGTGGGAATTAAATATGGACGCCTCTATGTAGCTTACGTGCCATATATATATATATATATATATATATATATATATATACACGCATACAAATTCATTTTTTACCTTAGACCAAAAGGCTGGAGAAGGGAGAGCCCACATGATGCTAAAAGTGCTTATCTGGGCGCAATTTAAAAAATAAATTCTCGTTTGGCAAGATGTAGTTTAGAAATTCAAAAGTCCAGATCCTAATATGAATATTTTATTTAACCAAACTTTAAAGTAGCTACGGTAAAGGTGCGCCACTAAACCAAGCATTTTTTTTTCAAAGAGACAATTATTTTTAGTACGTACTGTTGAATTCAATGGGAAGCATTTTCTGTTTTTGTTACGGATTAATAACTTCAGATTATTTGGTGCTACTTTAGTCTGCCGTAACGTTGTTTGCCTCTAATTGTAAAAGAAAACCTGTTTCATCGTCAAAACATTTATTAGTTTTAGAGGAGTAATACAGCATTCAACTAAAAATCATAGAAGAACAGAAGTTTTAATTAATCCAGTATATGCTAAATAAAAAAAATCTTTATGTCTTGTATAAAGTTTAAAAGAGATAATTATCTCCCTTACTCTTGATTGGTCTTAAAGTCAGGGTTAAGTGTTTCACTTTAAAATTGATCAATGCCACAACGCGGGAGAAAGTTAGTCTCTAGTATTTCTTACTATATACAATCCTTAGGGTACTGTGATTTATAATAAGGTTTGAATTAGATGGGGAAATCAGTAAAAGCTAACAGTCAATTTTTGTTCATATATAGATATATAGAAGTTAAATAATAATATTAAAATCAAGTAATTACGTGATTTTCAATAGAAAATTTAATTCGGAATGGTTTTGTTTTTTTTAAATCTGAAAATATTTAACGTTGACAAATCGATATCTTACAAATTTGATGGTACTTTAGAACGCGGTCTACCTGCATATATTTGCTTTAGTAGTACTTGTAATATTCTATTAGTCAATTTATTTGTCAAAGAAAACCTGATGTTGCATCGTTAAAATCTTTATTAATTTTAAGGTAGAATTCAAACATTCGACTAAAGTTATCATCATCATATTCGGTTTAACGTCCGTTTTACATGCTAGCATGTGGTGGATGGCTTTAAGAAATTGACTTCCAAACTAACCTGTCTCTGCTCAAATCTGTATTTATTCCTCTTTTTCTCAAGTCCATTTTTATCACTTCCTACCTTAAACCTGTAAACTGAACCTGCTACCTCAAGTGTTCTACATCTACTGATCCAGGAACCTTTATACATTCTTACAACGTGACCATACCATTGAAGTCTCCTGTTCTTCACACATCTCCCTATACTGTCTCGATTTAATCTTCTGAGGTCATCAGAAGTCTTTAAGACTCACATTACACATCCATCATATTATTCTTGCATCATTTCTATCCATGCAACGCATGTCCTCAACCCTCACTGGCCAGGTTTCCTTTCTATACATCATCACACTGCATACACATGCCTGACAGATTCTTGCCTTGGTCGATAGTGATAACGCTCTGCTTGTTAGTAATAGCAGAAGTTCCCATTAATGGAGAATCTTAACATTATGCCAAATGGGCCGATATGTTTCTTGGTAGATAACAGTAAAACCTATTTTCTTTAATGGAATCTGTTAGTTTACATTGCTATTTGATTGTCACGATTGCATGAGTGTTTTTTTCTTTATGAGAATATATTTTAATTTCCAGATTTTCTCAACATGAATGTCCTGTGCAAAACAATTGCAATGAAAAAGTGGAAGAGGAAGATGATGATTGGCCTGAATGCAACCATAACGACAATCGACTTGATGTGACGGGTCAAAATACAGACAGAGGTATGAATCCTGTGGGGAAGAAACTAAGGCGGGAAAGACAGAGTTGTGAAAAAGAACTGACCGAAACAAGGCAATTCGATGATACTTAAAACAATTTTTTTAATGGCGTGTTTCTCTAAATTAAAAAAGGTAAGTTTTATTCAAATATTCAATTTGTTTTTAATTTGAAACAAATCTATACATAATTCTTTTTAGTTTCTAAGTAACAAACAAAAACGGACATTCTTATTCTTGTCCTTTCCGGCATGAATTCCAAAAATAATCCGTGTTTCGTACACACATTTAGAGGTGCAACATTTTTCTTTGTTAATTATTTAAAACTAAAATATTTAGCAGATGAAAATTCTGGACGAATACCGTCCACACTCTTGTTCAGTGTTTGTGCATTATGCTAAAATTTATGTAATTTTTTTCTCAATTTTTTTACTTTCTTCTTTCATTCCAGGTTCTCTTAAACATTTTACATGTTCAGAAAATCATGTGGCCCCCAAGAAAAAAAGATGGACTACAAGTCTCTTATTCAAAGAATGACAACAAAGTAGAAAACTGGCCCTTTTCCTGGATAAGAATGGATATATATATATATATACCTTTTTACTGTAACTTATAATCTGATAAGTGATTATAAATAATTATTTTCAACAATCATTTCAGTGATTTCTTAATGTATGGTTGCGTATTACTTAAAGTAAAATGGATTTCGGCATTACTCTCAAACAACTTATTTTTAGTTAAAAATATTTTAGTAAAAAATATAAATATAACATTAATTAGTCAGAGTCAGTTGACTGTTATACTCGAAACAGTGAATAAAAACTGGTCATGTTCGAATAATCCCATATGTAATTGCGGAGAAGATTGCAAGGGAGAGAAGTATAAAATCATAATTTTAATAAAGGGAGGTAACTACCTATTATTTAAAATTAAAAATCTCCGAAATTTCAGGGTACAATATTTAATTTTTCGAACATGCCCAGTTTTTTTGTTTTTTTTTGTCACCGATTCATGTACATTAGTCGATTTGCTATAACTAATTTATTTAATCTAATTCATTTAATGAAACGTGATTTTAAGTAAACATATGTTGGGAATAATGCTGAAACCCATTTCATTGTAAATAATAAGGGATCATACATTAGGAAATTACCCATTTTCTTGCTAATATTATAGAAAACGAATGAAGGGAAGATAGCTTGACGTAAATGTTTGTGAAAGACTAAAAATGGACGAAATTAAATTGTAATGTTTATATTTGGTTATGCAACAAAGCAAAGTTTTCATTTACTTTTCATAAGTAAAGAACACTTGTTTTATGTTACAACAGACATCTTCAACGAGCGAACAAGTATCAGCTAGCTGCGGATGGATGTTGAACAGAAAAGGCAACAGATTGTTATTTCTCCGGTTTTTGTTCGAGATTTTATATATTGGATCAGCTTTATGTATGTTTAAAATATAAATATGTTAAAAATAAAATAAATAAAAATTGAAATAAATAAAGGGTCCTAAATTAAATAGTTCGATTGCTGTATAAGTTATGTGTATACGGACATTCAGATATGTCGTTACCTGCATTTTTGTAGTAGTGATGTTGGTATCTCGTCTGAAAGTTCACTATTATTGTTTGGATTCTGATGTGTCACAACTCAGTGTCGGCTGAAAGAAACTGTTGCTTATCAAGCTTGTTGATTCTTATTTCAATCGATTGGCCCCAGACTTGTTGCGCCGAATCATGCAGGAAGCTCTGATGGGTTAATCAACATTCGGTTGTTCCTATTTACTTGCCTCCCAACGAGGGCAAAGTTAGACACAATGTCGATTCTTAATGTGGAGAAAATTCAGCTCCCCAAAAAGGTGCACTCTGCATTGGAACAAAAATAAGAATTGCCTCAGTCTAGAAGGATTTCTCCTTCATTGACAGAGGATAGAATAGAATAAGTGTAGCATCAGAACAGATACTGCACTTTGTTCCTAACCAAAAGGCCAATGTTTGTTATTGCAATTTGTCCAAAATTTATTTTCGACAATTTTGCTAAAATTTATTTTCTGCAAAATCCAATTTCACTTGTTGGACCAAAGTTTTTATCAGAATCGATGAATCTTACTTTTCTTACTGAAAGATTTTGAATAAATTGTTTAACATTTCTAAAAAAAAATGTGGTCATAAGAAAACTCATGACTACTTTGAAACTGTTAGGGTATTTTTTTTCTAAGTTCACAAAGAAAATAAGATTTGTTAAAAAAGATTTCGTCAAATTTATTTTTCAAATGAATAAAATAGAAAGCGATCATTTACTACTTTCAAGAAATTTTTTGGTGTATGTTATATTAATTTTACTCTTTCATTTAAAAGTGACGAATTAAATTATGTCATATTGTAATTTAAAAAGAGTATTAATGCCATTTTGATTCATCCTGAAAATATTCAATATTATCTTTGAGAGACACAAATTATAATTCATATTGAATACATTGATCTGTTATATTGATTCTTTTTATTTCATTTTAATTATTCCCTATTGCCAAGTTTGGCATATAGAAGAATACGTGGGGACATGATTGAGTGCTATAAATTGCTCTCTGGAAAATATGATTTCAATGCTGATAAATTATTGACTAGAAAAAGTACAAGAGTGGGCAACAGGGGACACAGTCAGATGCTTTACAAGAAACAGGCACGTTTGAACCTGAAAAAATATTCATTCAGCCATCGCTGTGTTGATTTGTGGAACAGATTGCCATCAAGTGTAATTGAAGCCGAAACTGTAAAGATATTTGAGAAGCGGTTGGATAAGTTCTGGATTGACCAAGAAATCAAATTCAATTATAAGGCTGCTGTCGTCACTGGACGCATACAACGATGAAGACAAGGAGCTGGTGCCATAGGACGACTCATGTCCTTCTACCAGAATTCATCTATGTTTCTATGTTTATGTTTCTAATGCATAATGGCAACAGTCTATATTAATAATATGTAAGATACCAGTTATAATATTTGATTATTTCCATTGTAATAGAAAGTTACAAGTTTCCTTTTTTAGAACTCTTCACTGACGTCACACAAGAAATAGAAACGAGGTTTCACCCTCTTTCTCACCACAGACAACATCCAGTTCTAATGTATAAATGTACAACTAATTAAAACATGAACTGAACACCACATGTGTTTTCTAAATTTTTGATATCAGCCTTGTCTAAATATATTATAAATACCAGACACCCTTTAAATATATAAAATACCTTTTTACTGAAGAGAAAAAGAATCAACTTTTTCCTATTTCTAAGAAGATTATTATGCATACCGTCTTTGTAGAATCAAAATGATACTGACCACCATAAGAGCTGATTGTCAGTTGACAGACTCTTGCTTGAATGAAGCAATATTTATACACTAAAATATCCCCTCATGGAATAGCAACCAATTACAACAAGGAGAACGGACTTGTCCATGTAAGCATAATAGAGCATCCCAGCCTGCTTATATATCAACTCTCTAACTTCTGATCTCTATTTAGTTCTAGCTCAACTGGTCAGACATATGTAGTAAAAATTATCTTGAATTAGTTTTAGTAGTATGGCTTGTCTGATCATGTACTGATCTTCTTAAAAAAGATTGCCCATTCCCAAAACTAAACAGATTCGCAACTGACTGAAAAAGTAAACTGATCCATATATATATTTTTTTTTTTTCTGAACATGAACGAAGTAATGTTGCCAATTTTGTTGACAGAGAAAAAAAATATCTCTTTTTTCTCTGTCATTATTCTGAAATGATGGATGTTAACTCATCTTACTGCAGAGGCAGGTTTGATGAAACGTTGATTTTTTTGTGGAGTGCTCAACAACAGTTGCATAGCAAGTGTTCCCTAATGCCCAGATGCAAGACCAGCTTTGCCTCCCCCCCCCTCAAGCTACCTTTGTGATGTTTTTGTGATCATTTGTTTTGTAATTAGTTAACCACTTCAGTTCGAAATTTCCAAGAAGGTTACTGACTTTGATTAAAGACACCTGAAGAAAGCCAGAGAGTACAACGATCGAAATGTTATGAAAATGGCAACAATCAAAACATGAACAGTCCGAAACATGTGAATGATACATGTAATGAAAAAAAAATTTTAAAAATTGTAATTATTATTAACTGTGATTATGTTATTTTTTCTTTTACTAATGAGTCAGACTAACGAGATGGATAGATTGAGAGTTAAATGATGATGAATACTATGAGAGGATTAGAAATCTCCATACACCACTTGCTCAAAAAATAATAGCCGACCTAGAAAACAGCAATTCCCCCCCCCACACACTAGAAACATCACTTAATGGAATGTGAATAATAAAGAACAAAATAAGGAGAAGGTGCCGAAATTAAACCCAAAGTTCACTTTCTACTTTATGTTAAAAGAATTTGACCTGTCCTTATCTCTTGCACCCAAGGGGGTGGGGTAATTTTCCCCTTGTTGCCTCTGCCCAACACTTTTTGATGATCAAGACTGTCAGCAAATAAAAATGACTTCAGTTTGTGCAGTTCCTCCCCATGTGTGGTACTGCAGAAACTGAAGTCAATGTTTGAGTCTGGTCCTCTCCCTTTTGTGCAAAGAACCAGTCTTCTGGAGCTGCGGGTCTGATTTATGAGGCCACGCCCATAAAATGGCAACGGCCTAATTAATGATTTAAGAAAAATCATTAATATATCCGGTGTGTTATTCTTTTTGGTTTTCATTTGTTTTCTATGATTACAAATATATATATAGGGTCCGCCATAAGTAACTATATAATTTTCTTTCAACATAATAAATGTAACATGGAAGAATTATGCAACTGCAATATAGAAACTTACAAAAAGTACACTTACATTTTTTTGCAACATAAAACAATGTTGAGTAAGACATTAAAGCTCTGTGTGCTCTCCATGAAGCTCAATGCACATTGTTTAACTTTCAGAGACTGAACGGCATACTTTGGCGCATATCTCCAACGGCACTTGAGCAATGGTAGCTCTGATTATTTCCTTAAGTTCGATGATGCTATAAAAACATGCGATTTCCACTTTCGAACAACACATGAAATAGAATAAATGTATTAATAAATTTTAAAACAAAAGAAAATATATAGCTACTTTTGCCGAACCCTATATATGTTGTTGCAAATTAAAAATATATCCAAATTATGAGAAAAGAAAAAAATGAATTTTATTTTTTTGCCAACTTGTAAAAAAATGTAAATCTATATAAATGGACTGTACAGAAAAGAAAATGTTGATTTTTTGTGTTTATAAAATTTCAATTTTTTTTTAAATAAAAAAATAAAAACAAAAAAGTAATCATTTGATCTTGTTTTGAATTTAAAGTAACACGGCGGAGGTATTAAATATTTTCAATTAAAATGTACAAAATAAAATGAAAACGTTTTAGAAATGGAGATATTCTCAAGTTTCAGGCAGAACTAAAACTTGACTCTGGATGCTTCTTTATGTGTATATATATGCGTGCTATATTTTACAAACGTGTGCATGTGTGAGAGAAAGAAAAAAAAGATTTAAAAATTGATTGAATTATGTGATTAATCAGAAGTTGAATAAAACTCTGCTGGCTTTTCTTGTTATAATTTTTATTTTTTACTACAGATATACCACACTTTCACGAACTTACAAAATCACAGAATAACAAAAACATCTTTTGAAAATCTATATTAATATATTCTCTACAAATATTTACACGCATCCCACTGCAGCAAGGTTTGACATGAAGTCAGTTTAACGCAGCTGGGCGTGGGGGAATCAAGTTCCCTGAGAGGCCACTCTAGAAGTAGACTGAATCATTTGGAGTGTTGTGAGATTATACTGATTGCTATGAAAATAGTTCTTCTCTGTATTCTTAAGCCAGAGGCAAGTTATATGCCTGTTCATGCTGCAGATTATCAATTGACAGAGCTGGTGGCTGACCTTAGCGTTTTTGATGTTCGACGCTTGAACAGGGAATGGCTGAAATATGCCAAGGACTCAGCTGCCGATCAGTGGGGGTGAACCGCCTTGAAATAAGATGTGGTGAACTTATTTGGAGCCGGCTAAACCCACTCCGGGTTAATGCTGTTGCAGTTAATCTGGAAGTGTACAAAAATAGGCAGGAAAGGCCCCATTGGTATTCCTTGACAGGGTCGCCTCATGCGACTGGCAATAACCCCCCCGACCGAAAGATGAGGTAATGCTTGGGAGTGTGCACTTCCTAGGACCGACTCTTTTTTCTGAATGAAGTATGGTTCGGTTCTCGGAGGCCACCACTCAAGGCATCACCTCCTCTTCCTTTGGGAAGGGGGATTAGTTTATTGCCACTCTCTTAAGGAACCTCCACTGAGGAATGTTGACAACGGGTTCATTCTTTGTTCTTTTTATAACCATCCAGTGCCCTCTTGGGGAAGCTGAATTGCTCCCTCTCCACGTTAAACTGATTTCATATCTAATCTTGCTGCAGTGAGATGTGAGTAAATAGCCTTTAATATATTTATACTTTTTTTCATGAAAGCACAACACTTTCTTCCTAGCAAGTCAATGTGACAAATATCTTAGCATCAAATGATTTGTTTCAGTTAAGATGGAATGAAAATTAATAATTATTACAAGAGAAATGAAAATTAATAATTATCGCAAGAGGAACAAAAATGAATAATTATCGCAAGAACAACAATGAATGGTTATCGCAAGAAGAACAAAAATGAATGGTTATCGCAAGAGGAACGAAAATGAATGGTTATCGCAAGAGGAACGAAAATGAATGGTTATCGCAAGAGGAACGAAAATGAATGGTTATCGCAAGAGGAACGAAAATGAATGATTATTGCAGTAGGAACGAAAATGAATAATTATTGTAAGAGGAACGAAAATGAATAATTATTGTAAGAGGAACGAAAATGAATTATTATTGAAAGAGGAACGAAATGGAATAATTATTGCAAGAGGAACGAAATGGAATAATTATTGCAAGATGGAACGAAAATGAATAATTATCGCAAGATGAACGAAAATGAATAATTATTGCAAGAGGAACGAAAATGAATAATTATTGCAAGAGGAACGAAAATGAATAATTATTACAAGAGGAACGAAAACGAATAATTATTGCAAGAGTGACGAAAATGAATAATTATTGCAAGAGGAACGAAAATGAATAATTATTACAAGAGGAACGAAAATGAATAATTATTACAAGAGGAACGAAAATGAATAATTATTACAAGAGAACGAAAATGAATAATTATTGCAAGAGGAACGAAAATGAATAATTATTGCAAGAGGAACAAAAGTGAATAAATATTTGCAAGAGGAACGAAAATGAATAATTATTGCAAGAGGAACGAAAATGAATAATTATTGCAAGAGAACGAAAATGAATAATTATTGCAAGAGGAACGAAAATGAATAATTATTACAAGAGGAACGAAAACGAATAAGTATTGCAAGAGGAACGAAAACGAATAAGTATTGCAAGAGGAACGAAAACGAATAATTATTGCAAGAGGAACGAAAATGAATAATTATTGCAAGAGGAACGAAAATGAATAATTATTGCAAGAGGAACGAAAATGAATAATTATTGCAAGAGGAACGAAAATGAATAATTATTGTAAGAGGAACGAAAATGAATAATTATTGCAAGAGGAACGAAAATGAATAATTATTGCAAGAGGAACGAAAATGAATAATTATTGCAAGAGGAATGAAAATGAATAATTATTGCAAGAGGAATGAAAATCAACAATTATTACAAGAGGAATGAAAATTAATAATTATTGCAAGAGGAATGAAAATTAATAATTATTGCAAGAGGAACGAAAATCAATAATTATTTCAAGAGGAATGAAAATGAATAATTACTGCAAGAGGAATTAAAATGAATAATTATTGCAAGAGGAATGAAAATTAATAATTATTGCAAGAGGAATTAAAATGAATAATTATTACGAGAGGAATGACAATTAATAATTATTACGAGGTTTTAAATATAGTTTTATCATTTTTCTTTTTTTCTTCTGAAAGATTTTATACAGTTTATTTTTACTTTTTTATGTAAATTTTGTTTGTGTTGTGTTTCTTGGTGCAAATACGTCCATGTGTTTCATAGAATGTGTTACAAATAATAGAGATACTAAAAGCTTCAGATACAGATGCTACTCTATATCAAATATAAAATAAAAATGAATTTGTTTATCATTTGTTATTTTATTCTCATAGCTTTGTGTTGCTATAAAGTGTGTAATTAAAACACACATGTGTACACTTTGTTATTGGTTTATTTGTCTTGTACACAACAAAACTTAGTATTTTCCAAATACAGTGTTTAACATCGAGGAGATTCGAAATGAGAATTTTAATTTAAATATTATTTATAAGTTTAACTTGAATATTTTTAAATGTGAACATGTTAATGTTTTGTTGGTCTCATTGTTGTTACAGCTTAAATAATAAGTCGTGTAGTAACGCATTCAATTAAAGCTTTGGAACGAAATAGTAAAATGTACCATAATGACTTCTGCTATTTATAATGGTTAATGAAACGGATAGATTTACAGCTGAATGATGATGAATATGATGAGAGGATTACAAATAATGAATGGAATGAATAAAATTTAATGACGTATGAGGACGGTTTATGACAAATTTTTATCAATAATAGACGTGAAGATGACCATATTGTATCCTTCAGGGAAACAATCGTGTTAACGAGTTCTACAGATGGAAAGTTCTTGGAGAGAAACTATGTTCATGTAAATCCCTTTTGATGTTAGGCACAGAAAGAAGTTATTTGCAGTGCTGGTAGAGAGACGAGTTATTGCTGTGAAAGTTTTGCCAGGAAGAACCAGAGTCGAGCATGTTCCATACAAATGACGATAGAGTAGAGAAAGGCTAGCAACGTTTCTTCAGTGAGAAAGGGGCTGTAAAAAACAAAACACAGTATTTTTTTACCAGTCTATTTGGTGTAATCGTTTGAGTCATACAAAAGCCTAAAAGAAAAAAAAGGTACTTTGTGCTCTCTTGCTAAATACTCAGAATTATAAGATCAGTGTTAGGACACCTAACGAAAACGGAATTACCTCCCTTGAACAATTTCGGGAGTTAAGAGTTATGGCCCTTGGAAAATGGTCGTCTGCCCAGAGAGAAAGTAAACAAAGACCACGGTGTCAGACTGAATATATCAATCGCGTCCAGCGACCAATTAACTCATTAATTCATTCTGTGTTCAGTTTTAATAAATCTGTTAAACGTTTCTCTTGATAGTTCATCAATTTATTTACAAGTTATTATTTATAATTAACCTAAATTAAGAGGTTATAAAAATAAGAAGCAAAGGTAAGTGAAGCAATCCAGGGAAAATAGTGGCGCCCTCTTCTCCATCTCTGTCTACTAATCAATGAAAAGGGAGCTTTCAAGACACACTTGGCTATGGTCGATCCATTTATTTATTTTTTAATATTTAAATTTAATTAAACCGAGAGAGTAAACTTCTAATTTACTAGTGTTTATTTTTAAAATTTAATATCCTTTCCTAAAAAAAAAAATATAATTAAAAATGGTTCGGTTTACAGTTTTTTCTGTTCAAGAGGAATAATAAATGAAATAAATGAATCAGATGCAGCAGTCATTAACATTTATTTTTCTTCGCGGACATCAGCCCTTGTGAGGCGATTTGGTTATACGAGAACCAATCAGCCTCCAGGGTGCATTAATTTCACCCGACCCTTGTAGGACTACTTCCAGACTCCATGGGATTTTGAGAGCAGTCTCAGAGAACTTCCCAGCGCCAACGAAGAAAAACATCTTCTCTCCTGCCACTGGACAACCGAGCAAGACCATTCTCCATTGGAATACAGCTCGAAGAAAAGCGACAGTCGACCCTTTCTGACTTTAATTCCTTTCCTACACAGTCTTAAGTTTTGACTACCTACACCGAACGTTGATGTTTATAGAAGATCTTTGTTTTCCTTTCGTTTGACATCCGTTTTGTTACAGAATGTTATAGGAGTAATAATTCCCTCTTTACTTGCCTCCCCACGAGGGCAGAATTAGACACAAGGTTGGTTTTTAATGTGGAAAAAATCTAGCTCCTCAAAAGTGTACTCTGGAATGGAACAAAAAAAAATTCCCTCAGTCTAGAAGGATTTCTCCGATCGAGGACAGAACAATTTAAATTTTTTTTATGGAAGTCGCTCCAGAACAGGCATGAAACCACTTGATGTAAGAAGCTAAAACAAAAAGGTAAAAAACTAGCCAAGTGATAGATGGATAGATTCTGACCCAGAAAACAGCAGTTCTTCCCCCTTTGTCAGAAACATCACTCATGAAATATGAGGACTAAAGGACAAAATGTGTCATATCAGAACAGACACTTTGCATCTAGGCAAAAGGAATAATCAGTCGACAAATATTTCCATTCTAAAATAAGAGATTCGCCTAAGGGAGATAACTCTGGTACAAGGGATATAACTGAACGGAAAAAGACAAAAAGAAACAAAAAGTTAAACACGATATTAAGTTATATTTTTGAGATACCGATTTTTCTATATACAAGGGAAATAACTAAACATTCATTAACAACGAATTAACTCCTTTAAATCAATTCCTTCTTAAAAGTTTGTTTCCCGGGTGCCAAATTCATAAAATACGTCAATTTATTTAACACGCACATTTGATTTGAATCTTCAATCATCGACATCAATGCAACTGACATAAGTCGACAAAATACTGATGCTTAAATAGACCTATTAGTTTAATTAAAAAAAATGTTTTCTTGCTAATGAATCATCACTTGTCAAGACTAAAAGCTATTCAAGGATAAGGGTTAATAGAATGGACGTATTGTCAGTTGAATGATAACATTATTTGACTCGAGAGACAATGGATACCATTTTTATATATTGGGTAGCCTTGGATAGATCTGGGAGAGGAAGTAACGGCCGAAAATTCAAAACGATTAAATTTGACATGCATGAGAATAGGATAAGCGGAAGTCGCGTAACAAAAGTAAGAATGCCAAGATCAACGAACTTTGGTGAAATTTTAGGTCAGTTCCCATTTGGAAGCGCAGTGGAAAGATCTGTTTAAAGACGTAACAATAGATTAAAAAAAGCTGTCTCTATATCATTCTGTGTCACATGATTAATGCAGTTTTTATTATTAGGTGCTTGTTTAAAGATTATCCAAAAAGATAAGGTGCTGAGTATGGCAACAGACGCTCGGCCGTTTTGGTTCGATGAGGCATTTCTCGGGGCTGTTGGTGTAGTATTAGTTACAAACTGTAGTATCTGTTCTGTCCTTGGTCAATGAGAGAGAGATCCTTCTAGACTGAAACAATTTTTATCTTTGTCCCAATCCAGATTTTCCCCCACATTAAAAACCGACCTTGTCTCTATCTCTGCCCTTGTAAAGTAAATAAATACGTTGTAGCCAACACATGAAATGAGTAAAGATTAAATCTCAAAAAAGCAATATTAAGCGAGTGAACCTATTTTTAAAGCATAATTAATTTTTTTAAATATTCAAACTTACTTTATATCGATATTTTTTATTAAAAAAAATGCAAATGAAATGAAAAAGACTTGAAAAAGTTCTTTTAAAAGGAATAATTTCGAATTGCAAAATTATTTTATAGCAAATTTCATATCTGCTGGCCAAAAGGTCCATTGTCCAAAATGTCCGCCTATCATGACAACAAAAAGGTAAAAAGAGAACAATCTAAAATTTGAAATCTAATCAAACCATCAATTTACTTTTATCAAATTTAGTTTACGTTTCAAAATCTTCCCTTCTTCATTTATTATGAAATCATTCTAACAAATTTATTCTTCATTTATTATGACATCATTCTAACAAATTTATTCTTCATTTATTATGACATCATTCTAACAAATTTAGTCTTCATTTATTATGACATCATTCTAACAAATTTAGTCTTCATTTATTATGACATCATTCTAACAAATTTAGTCTTCATTTATTATGACATCATTCTAACAAATTTAGTCTTCATTTATTATGACATCAGTCTAACAAATTTAGTCTTCATTTATTATGACATCATTCTAACAAATTTAGTTTTCATTTATTATGACATCATTCTAACAAATTTAGTCTTCTTTTATTATGACATCATTCTAACTAATTTAGTCTTCATTTATTATGACATAATTCTAACAAATTTAGTCTTCTTTTATTATGACATCATTCTAACAAATTTAGTCTTCATTTATTATGACATCATTCTAACAAATTTAGTCTTCATTTATTATGACATCATTCTAACAAATTTAGTCTTCATTTATTATAACATAATTCTAACAAATTTAGTCTTCATTTATTATGACATCATTCTAACAAATTTATTCTTCATTTATTATGACATCATTCTAACAAATTTAGTCTTCATTTATTATGACATCATTCTAACAAATTTATTCTTCATTTATTATGACATCATTCTAACAAATTTATTCTTCATTTATTATGACATCATTCTAACAAATTTATTCTTCATTTATTATGACATCATTCTAACAAATTAATTCTTCATTTATTATGACATCATTCTAACAAATTAATTCTTCATTTATTATGACATCATTCTAACAAATCGGAGCTCACTTGGTAAATTGATTTTAAATGTTTGTCATCTTCTATCTTCATCTATATAAAGTTTTAGCTTATGTGTTTACATATTTGTATGTATAGGATTCATTCCTAAACTAATTAACTGACCATCATGAAATTTACAGCTGCTAGGCATAACAGGTCAAAATGTGGGCTATATTTAGTTCAAGTTAGTTTTATGCAATAAAGAGGTGGATGCCCTTCGTGAAAAGTAAGATACCTCCGATTTTTTGTGAAAGTTTTGTAATAGGTATTAGGCAACAATAAATATTCCTCAAATTTCAGTTTCTTTGGAGTATTTTAAAGGGCATAATATGGGCACAAAAATCTCATTTGAAAATTCAAATATCAGATATGCATTGAATGTTATCAAATTAAGCAAGAATCCCTAAATTTCATTTTTTTTTCAAGCTTAAGTTTTTGACATTTTCTAGAATCAAAATTATGCAATGGATTTTGATCAAAATTAGAATTAGGATACTAGACATAAGGTTTAGCATCACTATATCTTGATTTTAATCTTCGTAAGGAGACATAAAAGTGGTGCAAAACTTATGTGCAGGGACTTAATTTTACCCGTCATTGGGTGGTTGTTATTCTGGTTATTTAATAACTTTCTAATACATTCGTGTCATCTATATATATAAAATAGAGTTATAGTAGGCAAGAAAACTAATGCATCAAACAGATCGAAAGTTAACACTACCTAAACACCCTCATCTCGCCCATGTTTCCAGCAACTTACACATAATTTTAACATATAAAATTAATTCCTATAATTTATCTCATACGACTAACTTTTCTACCTGCATGTTCCAAAGAGATGGTAGCACGTTAATTTCTCTTTCTGAATAAACGATTTACACCAAAATAATACTTCGATAAACGAACGATTTATTACCCGTTCAACAGTAATTCACCAGTAAGTACTTTTTTCCTTTTAACAACTATGATCGATCATAGCATATCATAAAATATTACTGCTTCAATGTTTTCTCCGTAATTTTACCTTTTTTAAGAGAAACGCCCCGTAAAGACCTATTCCAATTTTTAATAATCCTTCCTTAACAATGTATACGAACGAGGAGGACCTTTTCTTTTTTTACTGTCCCTGTTTACTTTCTTCCCCACAAGGGCAGAGTTAAACAAAAGGTCGGTTATTAATGTGGGGAAAATCCAGCTCAATAAATACGGTCATTAGATTTAGACAGGAATGAAAATTAAATCAGTCTAGATCGACAGAATAGTTGAAGTGTAGAGCGCATTAACTTAAAAAAAACATTTTTCAGATTAGGCAGAAATACATTTTGATTTACATTTTTTCAAAATACAGTGGCCCAAAAATGTGTGCTTACCGAACAAAGCTCAAGAAAAACAGTGCTTCTACATTTTTTGAATTCGAAAAAAACCCAAAAAACAAACAAAACAGATCAAAACAAAACAACGAGTGCTTCTACAGAATTTGAACCGGCACCGTTAGATAACCGACTTTGACCGAACTAAACCATACGTTATGCTTAGTTTACAGTTAGGGTAATACAAAACGCCGAAATTAAAACTCGAACACACAAATATTGTAGACATCTTTAGAAAACTGGGGCAATTTCTATTTTTGTTCCTGATGTGACATATTTGCATTCTGTCCCCTGTTCAATTCATTATTTTATATTACTCTCGGGCAGGGTCGGACAACGGGTCCTGCTACTAATATATATATATATATATATATATATATATATAATGTTATTTATATTTACGATACGTATTATTGAAAAGTCTTCAACAGAACATTGCCACAATGCTAAGTGGAAATCATCATTTTCTATAGTGACGTAGTTTCATGTTCTTCTTCTTCAGATGATTCTGGTGTTGGCATTAGTTTCCCCGATGTTTTACTAGCTAGAAATCTTTCTGGAAAGACATCGGGTACTGACGGGAAGGACCACGAGAAGGTTGCCAACATCCCTAAGTGAAAGTGGTACTGTGGAACCGACTGGATTCGAACTTGGAACACCCAGGTCTTCAGTTCGTGTCGTTATCCACTTAACCACCGTCACCTATGCTTACAGGTGCAGACTGTGAGCTCAGCATGTCGAGACTACGGCCTCAATCCAGCTCTAGACTAAATAGTAGGGTAAATTGTACTGTTATGCATTGCATTGCATAGATAGATAGATAGATAGATAGATAGATAGATAGATAGATAGTATTAGCATGGTTCCTGGTCTTTGTAGGGTTATTTAGACGATTGTCGCGTCTTTGGGGATTGCGAAGAACCAAGCTGACATTCAATATAAATGTACTAAAATGGTATATAATGGCGAAGGAAAGAAAATTGAGATATACACAGCGTGCGTGCATATTAAAATAGAAATAAATGAAAGAATGGGAGAATAGAAGGATTACCAGTTAGTAAGTGTTAACGAAATATATGAACAGGGTTTTTATAACAAAATATCTATAATTTTATAAGTTATTTTCAGTTAGTAAATATTTATTTAGTACAGTTTACTCAAAGTTCAATAAGTAGACACGAGATGTGTATGTCAATATGTTTGTAATGTGAGTAATATGCTTGTGTGAGAATTAGGCAGTGTGGCACTGGTATGTATGGATCTCTCTTTGTTCTGTTAGTGTGTGTGAGTGGGTAGTAATTTACTTCTGTTCGCCTGACTGACTAGTGTGGAAATATATGTGTGCAAAGTGAAGAAAGTGGTGGGTGCGTCTGAGTGTTCCTTTCGCCCCCCCTCCACCCCGACAAATAACCCGGGGAGGTAGGGGAGGGTACGTATCTAATCTTCTTCCGATGTCTGCAAGCCTCAATCTCACCATTTCGGTCTTTGGCTCTATTCTATTTTGCTTTCAATTTTTACACCAGCTCGCTAACACTGTTCTTTTAAACATTAAAATAGAAATAAATTAAAGAATAAGAGAATTAGCTAAAAATGCTGAGTTAGCAACCGCATGTGAAAATTCTTACTTGCTTTTGGAAGTGAAGAGAAAAAGAGTATCCAAAAGAGCAGAATGTGACTATTCAAGACATTAGTTTTTTGGCGTTCGTTCGAATCGCATCTCCACTTCACAAGAGATAGATTGATAGTGATAGATAGATCGAAAGGGGCAGATAGATAGCTAGATAGATAGAAAGAGATTGATAGATATAAAGAGATTTATAGATGAACAGAGATATAAAGAGATTTATAGATGAACAGAAATAGAAAGAGATGGATAGATGAACAGAAATAGAAAGAGATGGATAGATGAACAGAAATAGAAAGAGATGGATAGATGAACAGAAATAGAAAGAGATGGATAGATGAACAGAAATAGAAAGAGATGGATAGATGAACAGAAATAGAAAGAGATGGATAGATGAACAGAAATAGAAAGAGATGGATAGATGAACAGAAATAGAAAGAGATGGATAGATGAACAGAAATAGAAAGAGATGGATAGATGAACAGAAATAGAAAGAGATGGATAGATGAACAGAAATAGAAAGAGATGGATAGATGAACAGAAATAGAAAGAGATGGATAGATGAACAGAAATAGAAAGAGATGGATAGATGAACAGAAATAGAAAGAGATGGATAGATGAACAGAAATAGAAAGAGATGGATAGATGAACAGAAATAGAAAGAGATGGATAGATGAACAGAAATAGAAAGAGATGGATAGATGAACAGAAATAGAAAGAGATGGATAGATGAACAGAAATAGAAAGAGATGGATAGATGAACAGAAATAGAAAGAGATGGATAGATGAACAGAAATAGAAAGAGATGGATAGATGAACAGAAATAGAAAGAGATGGATAGATGAACAGAAATAGAAAGAGATGGATAGATGAACAGAAATAGAAAGAGATGGATAGATGAACAGAAATAGAAAGAGATGGATAGATGAACAGAAATAGAAAGAGATGGATAGATGAACAGAAATAGAAAGAGATGGATAGATGAACAGAAATAGAAAGAGATGGATAGATGAACAGAAATAGAAAGAGATGGATAGATGAACAGAAATAGAAAGAGATGGATAGATGAACAGAAATAGAAAGAGATGGATAGATGAACAGAAATATAAAGAGATTTATAGATGAACAGAAATAGAAAGAGATGGATAGATGAACAGAAATAGAAAGAGATGGATAGATGAACAGAAATAGAAAGAGATGGATAGATGAACAGAAATAGAAAGAGATGGATAGATGAACAGAAATAGAAAGAGATGGATAGATGAACAGAAATAGAAAGAGATGGATAGATGAACAGAAATAGAAAGAGATGGATAGATGAACAGAAATAGAAAGAGATGGATAGATGAACAGAAATAGAAAGAGATGGATAGATGAACAGAAATAGAAAGAGATGGATAGATGAACAGAAATAGAAAGAGATGGATAGATGAACAGAAATAGAAAGAGATGGATAGATGAACAGAAATAGAAAGAGATGGATAGATGAACAGAAATAGAAAGAGATGGATAGATGAACAGAAATAGAAAGAGATGGATAGATGAACAGAAATAGAAAGAGATGGATAGATGAACAGAAATAGAAAGAGATGGATAGATGAACAGAAATAGAAAGAGATGGATAGATGAACAGAAATAGAAAGAGATGGATAGATGAACAGAAATAGAAAGAGATGGATAGATGAACAGAAATAGAAAGAGATGGATAGATGAACAGAAATAGAAAGAGATGGATAGATGAACAGAAATAGAAAGAGATGGATAGATGAACAGAAATAGAAAGAGATGGATAGATGAACAGAAATAGAAAGAGATTGATCATATAGAAAGAGATAGAAAAAGATTGATAGATAAACAGAGATGGAAAGAGATAGATCGATGGAAAGAGATAGATCGATGGAAAGAGATAGATCGATGGAAAGAGATAGATCGATGGAAAGAGATAGATCGATGGAAAGAGATAGATCGATGGAAAGAGATAGATCGATGGAAAGAGATAGATCGATGGAAAGAGATAGATCGCTGGAAAGAGATAGATCGATGGAAAGAGATAGATCGATGGAAAGAGATAGATCGATGGAAAGAGATAGATCGATGGAAAGAGATAGATCGATGGAAAGAGATAGATCGATGGAAAGAGATAGATCGATGGAAAGAGATGGATCGATGGAAAGAGATAGATCGATGGAAAGAGATAGATCGATGGAAAGAGATAGATCGATGGAAAGAGATAGATCGATGGAAAGAGATAGATCGATGGAAAGAGATAGATCGATGGAAAGAGATAGATCGATGGAAAGAGATAGATCGATGGAAAGAGATAGATCGATGGAAAGAGATAGATCGATGGAAAGAGATAGATCGATGGAAAGAGATAGATCGATAGAAAGAGATAGATCGATAGAAAGAGATAGAAAGAGATAGAGATAGAAAGAGATAGAAAGAGATAGATCGATAGAAAGAGATAGAAAGAGATAGAAAGAGATAGATCGATAGAAAGAGATAGAAAGAGATAGATCGATAGAAAGAGATAGAAAGAAAGAGATAGAAAGAGATAGAAAGAAAGACATAGAAAGAAAGAGATAGAAAGAGATAGAAAGAGATAGAAAGAAAGAGATAGAAAGAGATAGAAAGAGATAGAAAGAGATAGATAGAAAGAAAGAGATAGAAAGAAAGAGATAGAAAGAAAGAGATAGAAAGAGATAGAAAGAAAGAGATAGAAAGAAAGAGATAGAAAGAGATAGAAAGAAAGAGATAGAAAGAGATAGAAAGAAAGAGATAGAAAGAGATAGAAAGAAAGAGATAGAAAGAAAGAGATAGAAAGAAAGAGATAGAAAGAAAGAGATAGAAAGAGATAGAAAGAGATAGATCGATAGAAAGAGATAGATCGATAGAAAGAGATAGATCGATAGAAAGAGATAGAAAGAGATAGATCGATAGAAAGAGATAGAAAGAGATAGATCGATAGAAAGAGATAGAAAGAGATAGATCGATAGAAAGAGATAGAAAGAGATAGATCGATAGAAAGAAAGAGATAGAAAGAGATAGAAATAAAGAGATAGAAAGAGATAGAAAGAAAGAGATAGAAAGAGATAGAAAGAAAGAGATAGAAAGAAAGAGATAGAAAGAGGTAGAAAGAAAGAGATAGAAAGAAAGAGATAGAAAGAGATAGAAAGAGATAGAAAAATAGAAAGAGATAGAAAGAGATGGAAAGAGATTTATAGATAAACAGAGATATAAAGAGATGGGTAGATGAACAGAAATAGAAAGAGATTGATCATATAGAAAGAGATAGATCGATATAGAGAGATGGAAAGAGATTGATAGATAGAAAGCGATAGATCGATAGAAAGAGATAGAAAGAGATTGATAGTAGTTTGTAGTAGCCTTTGCTTATGGGTCGATGAAATTTTGAAAATAGTTAACTGTTAAGGTTCAACTCTTCTTCTCCGAACTCTCAGTCCCTGGTAATGAGTATTATTTTTATCAAAGGGGAACACATTTTAAGATCAAATGAAGCTATTCTTCTATCTGCTGGAATGTATTTAGGATTTCGATCGCCACCTGATGTATTATTAGGCAGGGCCGATTTTAAGGTCTTGATCTAGATTCCGACATAGGGTTAATGAAGGGTATGTTGCTATTGTCAAGTGGGTGATAAGTGTTCACTTGACGACTATCAAAAAGGTGTTTGGCAAACATAGTGCCGCTCTTTAAGGAGAAGAAAGTTCGCCGCCATCTTGTGTTGCTGCACTTCCAAGCAGATATATCAGCTCGGTTATTCGCTTGCATCTTGCAAAATTCTACTTTTGAAGTCAGCGTTTGGCTACGTGGTACGTTTAATAGAAGATCTTTTTCATAATTATTTTTTTTACTATTATGAAAATTGTGCGTATGGAACCAAAACTCTGAATATAATTTTAGATAGAAATTGTAGCCCCCGCCCCCCAATAAAAGAACTAGATTTTGTATAGTACGAGCATGAATTTGACTAAACTAATCACAAAATTTTGAAGAAGGGGTAAGTTGTTGTAAGGTAAAGTTCCCTTTTTAGAAGATACATTTACACGTAGTAAATGTGCGAATCCCTACAGCTGGACACAATTATACAGTCCAACAAGCTATCATTCAACCACAGCAAGACGGGACCATTTCTTTTTCAGTCCACTGAGCTGTTGTTCCAACGCTGTACAACGTAACAATTTCACTTCCAGTCTGTCAAGCAATCCTTAAACCGCAATGCGACGTCAACACTTCGACCATCATCATCGGAGAAGCATGTCTACTAGGCACTCAATAGCAACGTTCCTACAACGCTGATGATTAAACTAACTATTTGCAAATTACCTTTTTGCGAAAAAAATGCTTATTTTTACATTCAACGAACTTCCTGTGTTTGCCGGATTGCAGTAATGTCTTTGTCTCTCTTAAAGGTTCCATGGGCGACATCTACATGGCGTTCACACGGCACTGTTTTCTCGTACACAAGGCTACATAACAAGTTCCCCCTCCTTGTATTCGTCATGTAATTAGCACCACCTTAAAGTAGAGTAAATACAAGTAGTATATAAACGCGAAAAAGATTAGTTTTGAAATAATTTGTTTTATTGAAGTAAATTTGATATAAATGTTTCTATTCCCATATCGTTGACGACTGTCTTCTAGCCGTTTTGGTTAAAGTTCAACCAGTTGTTTGCGATTTACAATCATTCAGAATTTGTATCCGATGTTTTAATTTAATCAGGAATTAGAGACAAAATATAGATACATAAATTAACACGCATATGTTACTACAACAGATTTGCATTGATTTGTCTTGCCATTCTTCCCCGGGGAACGTAGAACAAGACGCTTTCAAACATTGTTGTTGTGGACGTGCGTGTGTGCGACAGACGAGGAATTGATTACAATTCTTTATGAAACACGAGACATAGATTAAGAGATTAGCGTGCAATAAAAGATTAAGAAACGCAAGACAAAAGAAAAAGCGGAAAAGAAAGAGATAAAAAGGATAGAATTAAAACGAGGAGCCGAAAAGGGTTAAATATGGATTTATTTAGGCAGCAATCATTTATTTTATGCGGCTATAATGATATTGACACACCGGTTCTTGTTAGATTACCGATGTTAAGCCTGGTCAGTACCAGATGGGTGACCATTTAGGAATATTAGGTGTTGTATGTGAGAGGTCAACGGTGTTTATATCTGTAACATCATCATATAGTACATATACAAGACAATTAGCGTCGCCCAGTTATTTCCCTTGTTACAGAGACAATTGGTATTCTCCTGTTAGTGTAAACTTCAGTCTAATAAAAATCTATTGTCTTATAGCACGTCTTTACATCCCCATCTCTCGTTCTCGATCTTTCAATACTATTCCTTTCCGTTGATGCTTGATACTATATATATATATATATATATATATATATATATATATATATATATATATATAGTAACAACAACAAACGGCACATTTACAAGACCCTCCATGTAAAACTAATGTTGTCAAGGATTGCAGACAACCGTTAATAGTTGTTATCCTCTACATAATATTAACTTTTTTTTAAATATACGACTACGGCTGTAGAAAGACTGAATGTAACTGTAGGATGTTAGAACGACTATAACAGCAGAAAACGGTTTATTTAAAGCATTCATTTAAACATAATGCATTGGAATCACATCTTCGGGCTAAAATCAAAGAGTAGTATCTGTTCTGTAGTAGAGAAATCTTTCTAGACTGAGATTTCTAATTTTGTCCCAATCCAGAGTTTCGCTTTTACTATGGAGCTGGATCTTCGCCATATTAAAAACATACATTGTGTTTAACTTTGCTCTTGTGGGGAGGCAATTAAATAGAGACATCTTCTGTGTTCGTTTTTGTTTCAAATATATGTTTAAGTGGAAATATCGTTCTTGTTTTCGAGCCAATGCATTTACAAATGTACCAAAACCCATGTTGAGCGACTAGAACTTTTTAACCCAGAAGAAAGGTAAAAAGGACAAATGTTAGCTTCGTTTCTGCAGATTTCTTTGATAGAATAGTAAAACTTTGGAACTCTCTCCCTGCTCCCTGTTTCCCCAACTGTACCGACATGCAGAAATTTAAAACTAATGTGAACAAACATCTAGATGAACAGCTCTCAATTTAGGATGATCCCTAAAATGTCACCCTAATTCTCGGTATACCCTTACGTTTACAGTGGCACCTTGCCTTGTTTGGGATGAACTCAGTTAAAAAAAAAACAACAAAAAAAAACTGTCGAATTTCAGGTATTAACATTTAACATAATTGTATGCACCGACCCAAAGTGACTGACTTAACTATTGTTTCATTACCTTACTGTGATATATATATATTTAAATGTTTACGATACATAAATAGTGACATACTTTAATATTTTTACTTGATTATCTGACTCGTATTTCACAATTTAAAGTAACATTTTTCCCCTCTTAAAATTACGACTTTCTTTCTGTAATTGCATTAGCGGCCACTGAACTTTCAATTCGACCCTTTGATTTTCAAGAATGATTAGAACAGTCCCGGTCTTATAATTCAGCCATTCTAAATGAAATACTTCGTGAAACTAGGTACTCGTGATTTCTGGAAAATCTACAACAGTGTGTTGAACAATGGACAATCGACAATTCCCCCGCTATCAAATCACAACGATGTTGTTTGCATGGCAACTGATAAGGCTGAACTACTTGCCCAGCGTTTTGGACTCGGCAAACCACCCCTCCCTAAATTCCCATTGCAGACTGAAGCCACACGTGAGAACCTGGTCATCACCCTATCTCAGGTCAAAGACACCATAAAAAAAACCTTGACACATCCAAGGCCTGTGGGTCTGATCTTTTACCAGTAATAGTAATAAAGAAATGCTCTGTTGAGCTGGCCCGTATCCTCTCCAAACTATAGAACAAATGCCTTGCTGAATCTTGTTTCCCCTGATAGTTAGGAAATTGCCTCTGTGGTAAAGTTTTAAAGAATTCTGGAGATAGAACTGATCCTCTAAACTAACGCCCAATCAGTCTACTCCCGATCTTTGCTAACATCTTTGAATCATTAATCAATCTAGCGATAGTCCGGTACCTAGTTAATGCTAAACTTCTTTCTGATCATCAATATGGATTCAGAAAAGCACGATCTACCGCAGATATCCTAATGGTCATCTCTGAACGCATATATCATACACTGGACAAGGCAGGTGAAGCTAGGGCGGTAGCGCTTGATATATCCAAGGCCTTTGACAAGGTCTGGCATGAAGCGCTCCTAAAACTGCACTCATATGGTATTACTGGACAAATACTTAATATAATTAAATCCTTCCTAACAAAAAGAAAGATCCAGGTTGTCTTCGATTGCCGTTCATCTAAGCAACATGACATAAATGCTGGTGTACCTCAGAGATCCATCCTTGGACGTCTACTGTTCCTGATCTTCATAAATGACCTCCCTGATGTCATTGAGACTGAGATAGGAATATTTGCTGACGACGCCACGCTCTACTCTCGTCATATGGGCAAAACCGACGCGTACATATCTGAAGCAATGGTCGAATCCTTAGAAAATGACCTCCAGTCTGTAGTAGATTGGGGTAAAATATGGATTAACTTTTAATGCCACAAAGACAAAGCTCCTTTCCTTCAATAACTACAAGAAACCTCTCCAACCACCGATTGTCATGGCAAATAACACCCTACCTGAAAGTTCATCATTCAAACTCATCGGCCTAACTTTCACAGATAACATGAATTGGAATAAATACATTAAAGACATTGCCAGGACTGCTGCAAAGAAGGTGGGCTCTCTCTACCATGTTAGTAAACTTCTCACACATGACATTATCCTATATCTCTACAAAGCCACCATCCCCCCATGCATGGAGTATTGTTGCCACATCTGGGCTGGGGCATCATCTACTAGTCTCTCCCTCTAAGAAAGGTCCAAAAAAGAGTTACACACTTGATAGGTCCCTCACTATCTACCAACCTCCAGCATGTCACATCGCCGCAATGTTGCTTCCTTGTGCCTGTTCTACAAGTACTTCAATGGATTGTGCTCTGAACTTGCTGCTCTGCTGCCCCCACGACGTAAATTCACTAGACCAACCCGACAATCTGCTAAATCCCATCCATTCACTGTGGACGTTCCCAGATGCCGAAGAGCTTTTTACTCCAAAAGCTTCTTTCCTCGTGCTGTTGGACTCTTGAACTCCCTCTCTGCTCCTTGTTTTCCTGACGGTATTGACATGCAGAAATTTAAAACTAATGTAAACAGACATCTCGCTGCGCAGCTCCCAATTTAGGTAGACCCTCCTAAGCTTTCACCCTTTTTTCTTAGTAGCCCCTTACGTTCCACAGTGGCGGCCTGCCTTGTTTGCGGTGAACTGTGTTAAAAAAATAAATAAAATATTCTATTTTTATGATTTTATATTTATTTGTTAAGGCAAAAACAAGAACCTTCTCTGATGACGTAAAAATGCAATTATTCAAAAAGTCACCAAAAATAGCTGAATAATCAGATTTCGATAAAACTTTTGCTATTAGGAGCGTTAAGAGATAACCTTTCTTAAAAAAAAACAGTTGACTCGAAATATTGGAGGCAACCATCTTTCGTGGGGTGTTATATTTTTCGTGGCCTGCACTAACTGATCGATGCCGCTAATTTGTTTTTAAACTTTGAAAGATAGTTCCTTGTTACTTAATATTTTATTTGGAAAAAAGTCGGTACAGTTTCGGGAAATACGACCAAAAGTTACTTAAGCATGACGTATGTACAACGAATGCTACGAAAACGAACGGAACTAGACGAAAGAAGATATGCCGTTCCGAAAGTTCCCGACCACTACTCGTGAAAACAGTTTTTCTTTTTTATGGTATTTTAATTGGTTACCATACGGCGGTAGCACAAATTTGTCAGATTGGCAACGTTTGCACTTCATGCGTGTACTATTTTCTTGTTCCTCGTGCTTCAAAAATGAGTCTGGCAAAACTACATGGGATGTCAAAATCAGTAAAAGGTTGCATTTTATTCTGCAAGGCAAAAAGGCCTTCGTGAATATGCCTTCTCCTAATTTCAACTTTTACAGAAGAAAAAAGACACACAAAATAAAAAGTTTCTTGTATTACCCCCCAAAAAAAACTGCTCCCCTCTCTTCGTAACCCTAATTCCCTTACCCTAATTCCATCACTGACCCTAAAACTAAGACCCCCCAACACACACAACCCCCCCCAAAAAAAAAAAACGACAACAAGAAAACCAGACAAAGTAAAAAAAAAACACCTAAAGTTCTTGTATTAAAAAAAAATAAAAACTTAGAAAAAATACAATAAAAATGTTCTTTTTAAGTCGTCTGCTTCGAAAAAAAAGGTGAAAAAAATGCTGTCTTTCGTTCTAATTGCCCGTCGTTTCTAGTGTAAATTTACAATTTGATATCATTGAAGTCGTCTGGTTTTAAAAGAAGACACGTTTCAGAAGTTATTCTTCATATGGAGATGGATGGGGTGACATACGGTAGAATTCGTTTTACATACGTCATGCTTATGTCACGCCTGTAACTTTTTGGTCGTATTTCCCGAAACAGTGCCACAACTTCTTCTAGCCGAACGGACCTCTTACATTTGGGAATTTAAAAACGCTAATATAAATAAAATATTGCTCGTCAGGCAAATTTTTAGGTTAACTATTTGCTTAATTTATTACAAATACGGTAGTAAAAAACGGATAAAATTTTATTATTATGAGCAAAAACAAGAGCCACCAAAACAAAAAGGGGTGAAAGAAACAAATAAATGTTACCAAAGGCAAGATAAGTTACTCTTCTACCTACCTGGATAAGTCTTTTTGTGTTCAAACTAATTTTAAAGCGTTTTTACTTGAAAACAAAAATAGTGCAAAATCTATTAGGTTAGAACGAATAAAAATGTCGACTTAATGACAACCTCAATCGCTCAAAATTAAAAAATTAAACGGAAGCACAGATAATAAGTGTCACCAATCGAGCAAAAATCTAATGTTCAACTGAACTGTATCTTTTTATTACCAGTATTTTTGTTTAATTTTCGGTTTTTGAGCAATTATCGAGGCTCCGCGTGGCTGTCATTAAGCTGCTATTTTTTTTTCGTTCTAACAGACTCGACACTACTTTTGTATTTAAGTACAAAAATACGATTTCAAATTAGTTAAAATACAAAAAAAAACAAACTTATCCAGGTAGGTTTCTACCTACCTGGATAAGTTTTTTTTTTTAACGTATCTTATTTTTGGTTACATTTATTTGTTGTATATTTATTTCTATCACCTTTTTGTTTTATTTTGTTGGCGCTTGTTAAAAATGCTCATTATTATTATAACAAATTTTTAGAAAAATTGACTATTCAAAATGTATTATTACCGGAAGGTGGGCCGAACAGTGAGCTTCTGTACTTATTTCAGAAAAAAAAAACGACGCTCTGTTCTGCCAACGAACCGACAATACATTTTTTAATCTTTGAAATTTGTTGTATTTTTGTGTCTGTTCAAGCAAATCGGACTATGGAGTCTCATACGCGGAGTAAAAACAGGGGGGATAATTTTATACTGACTGCAAATCTTTAAATGAATCAAGGTTTTACCTTTATTTATTCCAGAAATACTCGAAGAAGACATGGATTTCTAACTGTATAAGTACCTTTAATAAAAAAAAATAAATAAATAAAAAAAAAGAATTGAAATTCAGAAATCTTTTTTTTAGTCTGGATTATTACACATTAGTGCTTCCGTATTTTGTAATGAAAGTGGGCGTAGCTTCGTAACACTCGTAAAATTCAAAAGCAGACGATTTTTTTTAAATTCCTATTTGCTATTCCTCGTGTATTAGTACAGACTCCAGGGCTAGGCTGCCCTGACGTACCTCGGGTCGCACTTGACCGCACGCTGACGTTCCGCCAGCACCTGGAAAACCCGTTCGCCAATATATCGGCCCGCGTCGCTCAAATACGCCACCTAGCTGGTACCACCTGGGGTGTCTTGACTAAGACACTGCGCATATCCACCCAGGCATTGGTCTTCTCCGCCGCCAAGTACTGCTCCTCAGCCTGGTGCAGGAGCTCCCACACCAAGAAGCTGGATATAATGATCAACGCCTCCTTATGCACAGTCTCTGGTTGCCTACGTGCCACACCGATAGCAGATCAATCAAGGCTTCACAGATTCGTGGAATAATTATTATTTTTTTTGAAGGACTAATTTAAAAAAAAACATAACTTAACCCTTTGAATGCTTACTGTCATCAGACTGCTTACATTTGGTACTTATGCAGTTTACGGACCGGGTTAAAATAATATTTAGAAAGCCATTTTTAACATGGGGAAGTGGGACTTTATTAACTATTCTGTACTTTGACCTAACAATTTAATAAATAAAAGATACCGTAAAAATGGAAATAGAAATTAACTTGAAAATCCTATCTAAAAATAGCCTGGTCCGTAAACTTCATAAGCATCTTGCATTTTTATTCGCGGTTTTCACATCATAAACTTGTTCAGAAATTTCCGGGATTGCCTCAGGATTCCCTGTCGATACTCGAGACTTACTGGATAAATACTGAGATCTTTTGGATACACATACCTTACAAGTACCTCGTTACGTTCTACGATGAATTTATGTAGGGACATGGACTATTCTGTTTCGATAATCTGAATATTTGGTGGTTAATCGATTGGCATCCATTAAAATACAATTAAGTAATAAGTATTTCAGAATGAAGGCGGTTTCAACCACCTGGGTATTTACTTCCTTCTCACCACAGGAAGATGTGGCACAAGCCCGGAAGGTGGGGAGAATAAGCCAGCACCCCCCAAGAAGGGTCATTCTGGCCTATTAAAAATTGCCTGGGTAGCACCGTCGGTATTCCCCGGTCAGGCAGTTAGCAATAACCTCCACCCAAACAGGGGAGACAAAGCCTGGGAGAGTGGATCTCCTAGGACTACCAAGGACGAATACCTCAGTCCGACAGATCAAAGGCCACCGAAACGCCCCAGTTTCTGCCGGACTGATTGTTGAGGACGGATCCTCGACTGGTATATATCAGTCAAAAGCCTTTGAGCAACAGAAGCTGCCCCGAGATTACTCCTGAATAGCCGTTTGTATCAGTAACCATTGTAATGCTAGTTAAGTGAGGCTACCGAAGCTAGCTTAGTTGCATTGGCTGTAGCCAATGTTCTTCCAGGAGTAACAAGACATTTAGAGCAACGTGGGCATTGCAGGAAATAGTTAAACATTACAAATCTTATTTGTATTTTATTAAACAAATTCATTAACATCAAAGTTTTTCTTAAAGAATATTAAATAAATAACGGTAAATGGCATAACGACCGAGATTTGCCACGTCCGGCTAAGAATGTGTTCAACAGTTATCGGTGAATTGCAAAAGTAAATTCCAGCTATACTACGTTCCAACCAAGGGCTTTGTTAACTATTCTTATTTTTTAACAAAAACACATTTTCTTTTGTTTATTAAATTGTGAGGTGAAAGTACAGAATAGCTATCCCCCCCCCATGCCAAGAATGGCCTTGTAAATAATACCGTTATTATTTAGAAAGCCATCTTTAACATGAAAAGGGGGTGTTAAAAATATTTCCTTTGAGTATGTTTTTAAAAAGTAAACATTCCAATTATAATAAATATATAATAAATATAAAAATAAAAATTCAAAATTCCCATTGAAAGAATCGTTTTCACAATTTCTCATGTGTTGACCTAGATTTTCGTATGTATAAGATACACAGAGAACTGATTTTCGCAATTCACCACTGACTTCTGAACAAATTCTTAACCGGAAGTGGTAATTATAAGTGGTTATGCCATTTTACATAAATAACAGTAACAAATATAAGACGCATAAACAGAAACGAGAGTAATAGTCATGAACGAAAAAAAGTTCTTTCACCACTAAATTATAAACAAAGAATTTTTCAATAGACGTCATTGAAACACACACACCTTTATCTGTGGATTTTGAAAAGAAAGAAACACAAAAAAAAAAAAAAAAAAAAAAAAAAAAATTATGATTTTGGTTAATAAATGAATTGTTTGCATACGATATGATGAGATAAAGTTGCTTAAAATCGGGTGCTTATGCAATTTACAGACCGGGCTATATTTAGATAGGTTTTCCAAGTTAAATTCAATTTTACTGTATATTTTATTTATTGAATTGTTAGGTCAAAGTACAGAATAATTAATAAAGCCACCCTCCCCATGTTAATAATTGGTTTCTAAATAATAACGTTATTATTTCAGCCCGGTCCGTAATCTGTATAAATACAAAAACATTGCGTTGTTTTGTCATTTTGAATTTTACTCTCAAATGTTGATAAAATTCAATTTTACAAAACAAAACGGGGTGAATGTGTACGAACATAGTACCCAATGCGTTATCTGCAAATCGGAGATCACGTGATATAAATTCTACAAAACGTACCGGGCGGTTCGATTTTTTTTGTGTTAAGTTAAATAGTGCTCAATCGCAATTTGAAATACAAACAAACGATTTTCAAAAAACAATTTATTAAAGAAAATAAACAAAAAGTTTCTTGAAACAAAAAAAAAAAAATCTAACAAATGCGATTTTTGTTCTTTTTGAGTTCTAAAATTGATTAAATGTATTTACAAAAATAGAAAGAATCTTTTTCAAAAACAATTTATTTATTAAAGAAAATCAACAGAATTTTTTTTTGGAATGTTTTACAATAGCCCTACAACTCGCGAGTCGGGTTGAAAAAAAGTTGTAGAACGTAGTCAAAAAAATGAATATGCAACAAATAAATGCAACGTACGTAGACACTGGAGATTTTCCTAGTTATCTATTCTATTTGTTTGTATGTTTACGTATGGTAAATGGCTTTTTATTTATGTCTTCTTATTTAAAAAAAAACAAAATGGCGTCATTAGTTTTTGCTATCGGTGTCACGTGTGTGTTTTTTTTTTCACCGGGACTCATAATCAAAGCGGCGTTTTTTTTTGTTTTTTTTTTGGAGTTTGCATTTTTGAAATTTAATTTTATGAAACGAACATTTTAACGATCATTTTGATTACCGAATGAGCTCGCATGTCGTTACGTCATTGGGAGTTAGGGTTAGGGCTGGGTTTTGGTTAGGGTTAGGGCTGGGTTTTGGTTAGGGTTAGGGCTGGGTTTTGGTTAGGGTTAGGGCTGGGTTTAGGTTAGGGTAAGGGCTGGGTTTTGGTTAGGGTAAGGGCTGGGTTTAGGTTAAGGTTAGGAATTTTGGGTATTTTTAACAATAGCCCAACAACGAAAACGCTGAACAAACAAATATACAACAAATAAAAGTTACCGTAGCCGATAAAACTGAATTTCCAAGTTAACTGTGACAGTTATTAATGATTATAATCCGTTAAAAGTGCTATTTTCTATAAGTTAATAGTTTTAGCGTACGTGAAGTGAAAAAAAATAGTAATGGCCGCTTCGATAGAAAACACAGAATCCAGAACGAGACTGCAGCCTCGTTCTAGATTAGGTTGGTTTTTTACTGGGACTCATAGTCAAAGCGCAATTTTTGCATTTTTTAGCCAAGCAGAAGAACAAAACAAAACTACATTTTAAGCAAAGGGAATAAAATAACTTTTTATTTACATGTCAGTGTGCTTTTATTTACATATTATTTTCATTCGTCACACCGTAATGTTTTTTTTCCTGTTTCTTTAAAAAATTCCTAACCTAAACCCCCAATGACGTAACGACATGCGCGCTCATTCGGTGATCAAAATGATCGTTAAAATGTTCGTTTCATAAAATTAAATTTCAAAAATGCAACCCCCCCCCCAAAAAAAAAAACAACAAAAAAACGCCGCTTTGATTATGAGTCCCGGTAAAAAAAAAACACACACGTGACACCGATAACAAAAACTAATGACGCCATTTTGTTTCTTGAATAAATGACATTAAAATTTTTTTTTTTTTTTTTTTCATGTCTAATAAAAACCCATTTACCATACGTAAACATACAAACAAATGGAATAGAAAACTATGAAAATCTCCAGTGTCTACGTACGTTGCATTTATTTGTTGCATATTCATTTTTTGACTACGTTCTACAACTTTTTTCCAACCCGACTCGCGAGCTGTAGGGCTATTGTAAAACATTCCCGCACCAACAAAACGATGACATTTGTAGCAGTTACCTCCTCCTTTCAAAACATAACTACACCGGTTTGCCGGTAGGTGGCGCTTTATCACCAACAGGTGGCGCTGTAAAGCGACACCAGAGTTATCTGCCCTTCGGACTATAAAACCCGGAGCCAAACGGAAAATCTCTCTCTTTTTTCACCGACCAGCATCGGCAGAAGTGCGCTGGCACTAGCGCTCCATCTCTCTCTCTCTTTTCTCTGGTCGGCAGAACGACGCTAATACACTAGCGTTTCGTCTCACGCTTTTCTCTTCAATCGGTCTAACAACTACCAACACACGTGGGCAAACAACGGTAAGAGTTTCTCAACTCGTTTTCTTTGTGTTACGGCTTTCAAAGACTTTTCCTACGCCGGACTCATTTCTTCTTATACCTTTTCAAGAACTGTTTTTCCATCAACACACATGCATACATCACACACTTCATCATTCCACGTACACACACGTTCAATAAACGTTATTTGAACTACTTCATTTTGTTTATTAATTATTACTCCGTTTTTGCATGCAACATTGCTTGATTCAACTTTACACGTTTATAATCGGGGGAACACGACCCTCGATCCTAACACATTCGAACAATCGTCGAGTATTTCTGACGTTTGGTAGAACAAAAGGAATAAGAAAGGGTCGATATAATCAATCGATTAGTTTAGTCGATATGAAAATATTAGGCAGAAATGTTATTCAAAACTCATTTTTAACATTTAGGGCTAACTAGAAAGTCATTTCAAGACCTGAATTACTAGTTTAAAAGTCATTTCGACTACACTGTTTATTCTGTGTTAAAATAAATAAAGAAAAATTGGCCCATTTCAGTAAAATTTCTATTGTAAAAACGAATCCCAGTTATCACGAGCAAATTCTTACCTTAAATCACAAGAGTGGCAGTATCAATCAAGCAAATTTCCAAGTTCGAATTACGCGCTGTTGCGTTTTTAGCACTTGTATCGTTACTTCCGGTTTAGATTCGGAACTTTTCGCGAATTCAATTGCTTTCTGAAAAGGGGCAGACAACTCGTATTTATTAAATAATTAGATTTATTATTTTACCAGAAGACACAACTTTGGATTGAATGAAGAACTCTATGTCCTTTTGCACCTTACTCATAACACTATTATACTATTTTATTCTTATTGTTTATATCTTATGGAAAAAGTTTACATTAGAGATGGGTTAAGATTTTTCAAAAAAGGCGATAAACATGTTTTTTTTTTATAATTATGACATGCTGAACATTTTGGAGTTAAAATCAATTTAGTATTACGTATTAATAGAAAAAAAACATATTTATTTAGACTTTTAAAATTACTACATCGGCTTATTACCAATATGGCGTTGTGAGCGAAGTCGATAATACTAGCATATTTGCTTATTTAAGATTATATTTCTTTAAATTTCATGCGTAATACTAAATTGATTTACTTCCAAAATGGTCAACATGTCATATTATAAAAACAAAAATGATCGCCTATACACAATATTATATCGCCTTTTCGAAATTGCTTCTGATATAAACTTTTGGCCATTTTATAATATGCAATTTTGGGAGTTGAGGCCTTAATACGTAATTATTGATTGGGTTAAATTCAATGTAAGTATAGTGACACTTAACCCATTCGAAACACACCCAGCATTTCGCAGGAATTAATGAGGAACCCGTGTACTCGTGCTCCAAGCCCTGAACCTCAAATTACGATTTTTAATGTTATGTTTTTAATTTCAATATTTTCAAGCTATAAATACCATGAGATAAAGTTGTCCGACGTGAACGCCGATATTACGATATCATTATATCCCCTTTGATCAAAATGAAATATACTGATCCAAGTACCCCGGGTAATGTCGTTTCAAAATATATAGTTATGGGGGTCTATATCCCAAATCCTAGGAGTAGTTCGTGAACAAATAAACAAACCAACAAACAAACAAACAATAACTATAACTAACAAGTACCTCCGATGTTACCCTAGATTAATGTGGACCGCTGTGCACTTCTGTTCCCATCCCTGAACCCTATATTTTGGGCTAAAGTATACAACTTCCCCCTATAAACTCTAGTTTTGTAAAATTAAAAAAAAAATATTACTAAAGATTAAACAATAAACTAATTGATTATAAAAATATGATTTTTTTTTTACTAACGAGTGGTGTTCTGTTCGCCATGTAAATGTCTTGTAAAATCGGAACAGATTTTAAGTGATGCCTAGCAACCAATTCTTTCGTATTAAGGATTGGGGTGAATTTAAAAAATGGACAGAAAAATAAAAAGAGATTCTTGAACTTGAAGAATTTGTTTTTGGAATGTCATGAAATTATCTCAGAAATACCTTTTTTAAACATATAAAAAAAATTCTTATAAATACCTTTCCTATGAAAAGTATAACAAATATCATTCCATTGTGACGACACCTCCCCAAATTCTTTAAATGTAAGAGTTTCTTTTAATTTTTCTGTCAATTTTTATATCTACCTCCAACTTAAATTTTATTTTTTCATTTTTACTTGCTACATGATAACCTTACGTTCTTTCAGATTGTTTGGGTACATTTTACTAGACAGCTACATGGTGAATAAAAGCCTTTTCATAAGTTCAATAAAATATATTTTTATACATAATTTCATAGTTTAATCTTTAGTCATCGAAGTAATTAAGCAACAATCTCAAAATGTATATTTATGGGGTGTGTAGCTTTGTATATCTTAGTCCAATTTTTTTTGTTTAACTTTTTATATTTTTTAAGTTAAAAATAAAATAATGTAAAATAAAATAAAACTGTCTATGAATGCCCGATGCGAACGCAGACTCCACAATATTGTTATAGCCCCCCCCCCCCAAAAAAAAAATGAAAATTATTACCACCATTTGATCCCTCTTAAAATTTCACTCCAAAAAAAAGTTTTGATTGCTCTTGGTATAGAGCTTTATTTTCAATTGCATCCCCGAACAGAGAGGCATTGATATCTTATATATAAAGTAATGTACGATTTTCCCTTATTTCAATCCCTTGAATTCATTATAAGCATTTATTAGTTCGTGTTTTGAAAAAGATTTTTAAAAAAATCATTTCCTAGTTTTTCTATTTACATTTTTATATTTAGTCTGCTCACCGGTTTCTGTTTTGATTACTAATATCATCAACAAAGTCGGAGGAGATAACTCCCTTTCACTCACAAGTCATCTTACTGTTACTAGAATCACTGGGTTCAAATATTTCGCAGAGTACATACATTTTAACGTCATCGCTTATTACAAATATAATATATCATTATTTTTCGTATTAATGTAGTGATCTCAAAAGTGATCCTGCCAATAATGACGGAGTTTTGTTTCTGGATAAAAGTTTTAAATGAATGGATCATTCATTTTTACTTTCTACGTCACGGGTGTCCGTTATTTGTTCGTATGAATTACAGGTGCTTGTTTCACAATTAATCTAGAGAATCCTAAAAAATGCTGCTCGACATTAATTCAAAACAACTTATTATTGCCTGAAATATTTACATGTATTGTATGTTTGAAAACAAAAACAAAAATAGCAAGATGGTTTGATTGATACTTTGATACATTGATACTTTTCTGCAGGAAAAAGGCTACTCAGCCTGTAACACCTGCTCCATGTCTGATCTTATAGTTTCAGTAGACGCATGCACGGGTCGAACAGTATATTGCTTACTGGACCAGTATTGGTCTAGTTTGCTTTTAAAGTCAATTGTGTCTTTTGCATTTACAACTGAATTGGAAAGCTCATTCCAGTTGTTCACTACTCGAAGTCCAAACGAATGCTTCCTAGTGTTGAGTCTGCTGTGCTTCTTGGACAGTTTGATTGTAAACGCGAAATTTTGAAAAAAAACACTCTCACTAGCTTGAACTTTCAATATGGCCGATATAAACAAATCGAACATAATGCAATAGGAAATACATCTGTTCATATTATACCACAGGATATATAACCTCTTAGTTAATAAGAATGCAAGTAGAACATGCCTTTTTAAATGTTGTAAAATATGTTAATGGTAGCAGTTACCTCCCTTGTGGCATAATACGAACATTTTTTTAATTTCATTTGAAAATTCAAAATGACGAGAGTTGTTTTCAGCGTATAACGTTTACAATTCATCTCGATATAACTTACTTAAAAAACAACAACGTGATGAGTATATACAATAATACGTTGTTTTGTAATCGTGCTAAGCGGCATTTTTTAGGATTCCCCTAAAGTGAATGTTAACCTAAATGGTTTGTGAACCTACTTCTTGTTGTTTCTCGAAATTTCGAAAATACTTTATTTGAGAAAATAAAAAATGATCATATAAATAATTGATCAGGTTTAAATTATTTATTTACAAATAATTAAGAAACTGTAGTTTTCTTGAATTACTAAATGTTCTTATTTATTTTAAAATAAATGATTTAAAACTTTATCAGTTTTTTTTATAGTGGCATTTTAACTTTTAAGAAAATCCCGAAAATTAAGTATTTTCCAAATTTAGAGAAACAACGAAAAACCGATGAAAATATGTCCAGTAGGAACCTCCCAAAGCAAACATAGAATAGTGACACGACATCAATATATGCGTACTTTAAAAACATGTGTACGATTTTAAATGATTTTATTTATTGTCTTTGTAAATCTCCCCCAAATAAATATACATTTATAAGAAGTTTTTAAATCAAATAGTTTATTTAAAGATTAAAATATCGAACTGGGAAAATACTCATCTTTATCTTGAGAAATAATAAACAAAATCCATTTCTTACAGCGGGGGTCTGTTTACACACCAAAATGAGCATTTTGAGTGAAGATTTCAATATCTACAGATGACCAAAAGCGAAATAAAACACTCTTATTATGTTTAATAAAAGATTTTCGTTGTAAATTTCTGCCACCCTTTTCTTCTGTTAGCTACACTGCGCAATTGTTAGAAAGGTTTTAGAGTTACCAGTAGGTACGATCGAAACTTCTAAAGACAATTTTGAATGAATAAACATTTATATTAAAAAAAAAATTATAAAAATAATATAATACTTACTTTTTTTGTACCAATACGTTTTCTTTTTAGCGTAAAGAATATACCGGAAAACAGTGAACACTAACGAACACTAACAGTAAGCCATGATGACAGAAGTACTGTTTGATTTAGATGTGAATTTAAACAGCCAACGTTATCGCCCCCTATAATTTTTATTGTCAAAAAGACGATCATAAACGTTAGTCATCAATAACAAATAAAACACCAATTTACAACAACAAATTATGAAATCACTGTCGATTTCGCTGATTTCCAATTGCCAATAGTTACTTTTATATTATGTTAAAATATTTTGAAAAATTGGGAACCCTTTTTTCAAATTTAAATCTGAAAAATTGGGAACCCTTTTTCCAAATTTAAATCTGAAAAATTGGGAACTCTTTTTTCCAAATTTAAATCTGAAAAATTGGGAACCCTTTTTCCAAATTTAAATCTGAAAAATTGGGAACCCTTTTTCCAAATTTAAATCTGAAAAATTGGGAACCCTTTTTCCAAATTTAAATCTGAAAAATTGGGAACCCTTTTTTCTAAATTTAAATCTGAAAAATTGGGAACCCTTTTTTCCAAATTTAAATCTGAAAAATTGGGAACCCTTTTTTTAAATTTAAATCTGAAAAATTGGGAACCCTTTTTCCAAATTTAAATCTGAAAAATTGGGAACCCTTTTTTCAAATTTAAATCTGAAAAATTGGGAACCCTTTTTTCAAATTTAAATCTGAAAAATTGGGAACCCTTTTTCCAAATTTTAATCTGAACAATTCGCAAATATGAAATCATTTAAATCTCTTAAAAATTAATTATTTTTGAGAATGTTTTTTTCTTTGCAATTCAACAGATTATAGCATATATTAATGGGAAAAGGCAGTATTTTATTTTTCAAAACGCAATAATATTGAATTTATTACCATTTTAATTTTAATTCACGGTAAATTTACAAAATTATGGTATGATCAAAAATAATAAAAAATAAACTGATATGTTTATTTAACCTCTTCCGCTTTATATAATATTAAAATTTCGATCGATTATGCTATATTTTGTTCAGATTACATAAAATGAAATATGGGGAGAGGGATCACGTACAAAAAATATTTCGCCTAATATATTTTACGAAATATGCATTTAAAAAATAAAGTAATTCAAAAGTAAATAGGCATAACATATTTCATGAAAATCTGACCATTAGTTCATTTTTACTAGGTTTATTAAACACATGTGTGCTAGGTTATATAAAATACCCACTATATAAGATCATTGTTTTAAATGCATTGATAATATAAACATGATTTCAGTTTCTGATTTTCATTATTTTCGTACGCTGAATTTTTTTTTTAATCATTAGCAGTTAATGTTAGGGTTTGCCTTTTGAATGGTACAAAGGGTATGATGATAATATTAACCTATATTAAAGTTACATTGTGTTAAATATAGGGGGGGGAATTCTATGGTTAGCTTTGGAGGTCCCTAATGTCTAGGGAGAAACTAAATTGTGATGCTGGTCTTTGTGCATCTGTAGTTTATGCAGACACATGGATGCTCGGCCTTTTGGTCGAGATCAAAGTGTAGTATCTGTTCCGATGGATACTGCACCCTATAGACTGGTATTGTCTTGGCCTTCGGGGCTTGATTTACGCTGGTCTATGGGATTGTCCTGTGCAGTTCTAGGAGGTCCACCCTCCCAGGCTTTACCTCCCTTCTTTGGGGAGGAGTAAGTTAATTGCTTACTGCTTGAGGCGCACCTACCGGGGAATGCCGACGGGGCTGCCCAGGCAATTTTTGATGGTCAGAGTGCTCACCTCTCGGGCGCTGGCTTTTCAACCCCCACTTTCCGACCCTAGCTTGGGTCACATCTTACTTGTGGGAGTAGGATAAAAACTGGCCTTGTGCCTAACTCCTGGAGATGAGTAAATTACTCTAAATTGGGCTTCTTGGCCTTTTGGCTAAGATCAAAGTGTAGTATCTGTTCCGATGGATACTGCACGCCTGTCCTGTGCAGTTCTAGGAGGTCCACCCTCCCAGGCTTTGCCACCCCTCTTTGGGGAGGAGTAAGTTTATTGCTTACTGTCTGAGGCGCCCCTACCGGGGAATGCCGACGGGGCTGCCCAGGCAATTTTGAATGGCCAGAGTGCTCACCTCTCGGGCGCTGGCTTTTCTAACCCCACTTTCCTGACCCGATCTTGGGTCACATCTTACATGTGGGAGTAAGATAAAACTGGCCTTGTGCCTAACTCCTGGGGGGAGGAGTAAATAAAACCCGTAACGTTATCATATAGCAAGTAAAAATGAAAAAATAAAAATAAAAACTACTTGTTTGTATGTAAATGCACCAATATTCTGAAAGGTTATCATTATTGAAGTGCACACGTTAAAATTGGATTATTTTCACAAAAAATAATAATATATAGTATTATCATGGCGGGGTGATTGTAAAGAAGCATCAAATAACTCAATAAAGATAAAATGCTTTAAAATGAACGTGCTCTCTTGACAATAAAGATATCGCTTTTACGGCATTTTGAATATGCGATTTTTTCTCTTTGTTCTATGTTGGCTTTTGCTCATATGAAGAAGGTATATAACATACTGAAACGTCACATCAAATAAATACACCCTTTTTCACGTAAAAAGATTTTCTAATAATATTTCTGTCATACTGTCGGATATCTTTCTTCCGTTATATATATATATATATATATATATATATATATATATATATATACACCACCTGGTAAATAAATATTCGATTGAAAATTATTGAATACTTCGATATTGTCATTTGTTCTGTTTACCTTGTCTCGGATCCAACAGTGTTTCCTACCCAACTGCATTGTTACTGCCTTTAAAATGCAACTTCTTGCACACTATGCACAATGCTTCAAGAAAACTACAACATTCTTATATATATATATATATATATATATATATATATATTTCAAAGTAACTTTTAGTCATTTATATACGAAGAAAAAAATCCAGGTTAAATCCTAGCGATACTAAGTAACTCCGCATAAGCCAACATATCCCTGAAAAATTCACAAATACAACAGTGGGGATCAACTATGTGAATGGTAAAACAGGGGACCTTACCTTAAATCGTGAAATAGAAAAAAGGAGATAATCAGTTGTCTTCCATATAACTGTCTCAGAGATTAAAAAACATAAGCAGAACTGGTCAAAATACTATCCCCCATAACCAAATGAAGACATAACTTAATTATTTCACTTAAAGTAACACTACACTAAACCACCATGCGATATATTAAAAGCACCAACATGAAAGGAAAGGGTCTAATAAAAATGAGAACAGAAATGCCCAGACTTAGCCTGTTATCTAGTAGTTGATATATCACATTATATAGCAATAAAACTGCTTTCAAAAGTTTAAGTACATTTGGTACCAGATAAGCAAAGAGCCAACAGGAAGAACACCGAGCCATACAAATCTTAATGCCCAATATATATATATATATTCCAAAGAAGGTTCTTGTAATTTATACACGAGGAAAAAATGTAGTATAAATCTTAAGTAATTCGAGTTAGAATTTGTACAAGCCGACTTATTACTGTAAAATTCACCAATACAAAAGGGAACTTCACTATATCAGTAGTGAAACATACACATGGGAACTTACCTTAACTCGTGTAACTGTTTCGGAGATATAAAAACACAACTGTTAATAGCAGCACACCGAAGAGCACTGGTGATCAAGCTCTCGCTGACTCCCCCCCCCTCTCTCCCCCTCTCTCTCTCTCTTCTGATCTAGAGGACGTGGTGCGATAGGGGTAAATGTGCCTTGTTATTTATAAGGCCTCTAAAACCAAGCTTCTCTCCTTCCATCACCATCGTCTGGATCCCTGTTTTACTTCAGTCGAAATTAATAGCTCTCTCCTTGACGGAGCTCCTTAATCTGAAATGCTCATAGGACTGTTTTTCACTCCATATCTAAAATGGAAGACTTAAATCCAATTTGTTTCTAAGATCACTATGAAAATTGGATCATTCTACCGCTCCAGAAAGTACATAACTTTTGATGTAATCGTCTACCTATATAAGTGCCAGATACGCCCTAAGATGGAGTACTGCTGACATATCTGGAGATGCGCCGCTTAGACAGACCTCAAATTCGACACCAAAATCTAGTAGGCAATGATCTCCCCTGTTCCCCTTTTTCACAGAAGAGGCGTTACTAGTCTCTCTCTACTCTATTCTTATTTTCATGGAAGGTGCTCGACTGAGTTCCAATATTTGGTTCCTGTTCGTAAGGCATTCACAGCAAGAGCTCATCTTTCTACCACGATAGAAAAAAGACTTCCCCTTTCTCTTTTCATGTGCCGAACGATAGGAGGAATCTCCATGGGCAGAGTTTCTTTGCACGGGCTTCCCGTCTGTGGAACAAATTATCACGGAACCGCTTCCTTGCATACTACAACATAGTTGACTTCAAATCTAATGGCAGCAAAAACTTGTCAACCGCGCCATAAATAATCAAACATAGTTCATTACATTGATTAATTTCGATATAACAACTTGATGTTGACCGAAATTGTTGTCACTCTAATCTTAGTTCCGCAATTTCCTTTGTTAATTAATGACATCTTTAATGAATTAAAGAAACATTAAGTGCTGCATATCTGAGTCATTGATGTACCAATCAATAAAAACGAATAGTAAAACTATTATTTAGTATGTTAAGCTTATACAGTTGTGAGTTATATATATATATATATATATATATATATATATATATATATATATATATATATGATTATTTTTATTTATACAGACATTTACAAAATCTGCGACGTTGGCATGTCGATGTTATCTACCAACAGCTGTTGGAAACTGACATCTCATCAGGAAGAATTAAAATCCGATCCTTACCTTAGATCATATTTCGTAAAAATGAAATGAGAGAGAGAAAAAAAATTAAATAAAAAAGAAAATTTAAAATTTGGGAAGTACCGTGGTTAGATTTGAGACCGTTGAAAATCAAATATCAAATATAACAAGCTCGTTGAGGATAAGGAAAAGAGAGAGGGGAGAAGAGGGAGGGGGGAAGAAAAGGGGAAAAGGGAAAAGGAAGTAAAAAAACTCATAGTTAATGTATGGATGTTTGTTGGTAGCTGACATCGACGTACCTGGATTAATATATATATATATATATATATATATATATATATATATATATATATATATATATATATATATATATATGAGGAATAAAAGAAACAATGTTTCAGACAAAATGTAAAAATAAAAATGGAATAAAGGATAAGCAAATCAACAACTAGCTAAAATAAACTCAAACACATATTGAATAGTTCTACCAAAATATTTCAATTGTTAAAATACAATCATCATCAGTTTAATTAAAGTTCTGCTACCAACTGATGATGATTGTATTTTAACAATTGAAATATTTTGGTAGAACTATTCAATATGTGTTTTTGAGTTTATTTTTTCTAGTTGTTGATTTGCTTATCCTTTATTCCATTTTTATTTGTACATACATACGTATATATATATATATATATATATATATATATATATATATATATATATATATATATGAAAATAAAGACATCAACACTGTATTCGAATTTCGTTCACGCACGAAGGAGGTCCTATTATTAAATGTATACTGAATGTAAATGTGTTAATATTTTTATACACTATTGCATAAATGTCCAATGGACGGTAAATCAAAGAACAGTTTTTATCTGTCGAAATGGCCTAAGAAATGCGAGCTAAATAATAAAATCCTAAACAAAGTAAATAGCCTTCTATTACGATGATCTACTCTATTGTATCACAATATTGTTTCTTGGCCTTTTGGCTAAGATCAAAGTGTAGTATCTGTTCCGATGGATACTGCATCCCATAGACTGGTATTGTCTTGGCCTTCGGGGCTTGATTTACGCCGGTCTATGGGTCTGTCCTGTGCAGTTCTAGGGGGTCCACCCTCCCAGGCTTCGCCTCCCCTCTTTGGGGAGGAGTAAGTTTATTGCTTACTGTCGAGGCGCCCCTACCGGGGAATGCCGACGGGGCTGCCTAGGCAATTTTTAAACCCCACTTTCCCGACCCGACCTTGGGTCACATCTTACTTGTGGGAGTAAGATAAAAACTGGCCTTGTGCCTAACTCCTGGAGATGAGTAAATCAATACTCTATTGTATCACTATGAGCAGCAATAATGGTAATAACAGACAGAAGCAATATCTAGAACACATTATTCTTGTACTTTCTGTAAATAGATAGACTTGTCTACTTTACCTTATTGTTGTCTTATTTTCCCCGGCATTTTAAGGTCACAGCACTTTCGAAATGCAAGCGAACAAAAATAAGAACGACAGAAAGGTTTGATTAAAATAATTAATATTTCAACTTATAAACATAAGTATTACTTGTTTGATGGACAAGAAAATCAAACGACAGTGTAAAACAGGAAAATTGAAAGAAAAAAGGAAATGTGCGTCGAAATACGATCGAGCAATAATGAATAGCAAAAAAAGAAACATGACAATTTTCAAACGTAAGTATTACTTGTGTGACTATTGTCTGCTAGAATTATATCAAGAAACACGTAGTGAATATAAATGTTCGCAATCCACGTGCATTGGTTTTGTCAGTACGTTTTCACTATTAATATTAGAGAATAGTACTGAAAGGTAAAATATAAGCTATGTGCAATCAGTGTTAGAATTTAATTAGTAAAACTTAACAGTGAAGTAAAATGATTCAATGCATAACCAGTGATTGTAGATTAATCAGTAATTGCTATTGGATAATCAATGAAACCTTCATTAATAATGATTTTCTGCCTAAATATATATATATATATATATATATATATATATATATATATATATATATATATATTACCTTAAAATATATGTTACCTTAAAATTAGTAGATTTTATACCCCCAATTTCTGACTTAATGATAAGAATGATTAAACAAGGTGGCGATCATAATAAATTATTTACTCGCCATCCTGACGCTTTTAAGTCATATCAAATTAATCAAAGTAAATTGATAAAGCAAATCTAAATAAAAATAATGTAGAATATGTATAAACGTATATATATATATATATATATATATATATATAACACTTATACTACTACTACTACTACTACTACTACTACTACTACTACTACTACTGCTACTACTACTACTACTAATAAAAATACATGTATATATATATGTAATTTTAAAATATTTTTAATATAAAACTAAATATAATAAAATCATTAAAATAAAAATACATAAAACTATAAATCACCTAAAAAGTAGTGGAATGGATTCGTTCGAACACTTTAAAATACAGCAAATTTTTGTAAATAACGGATACATTTTCTTAGACACAGATGAACAACACAGGTAAGAAGGACATTTTTTAATAACTAAATAAGTTAGCAAAATATTTATCTGGAACAAAACTTAGATCTAATATACGGAACGTTTATGTTCTTGTTTTTTAAGGAAAATGGGGTCTGATCAACTCTGCTGGGAAGCCATGAGATAAAATACTGTTTTGTTTTTAAATTCCCGAAACAGTTTTTCATGGTAAACAACTGATGATCCCTTAAATAATGTGAAGACTAGTGTAAATTCTTGGAAGCAAACTAATATAGTGACTGTAAAAAGTAAATTGACTTACATAAAAGTGATTTTCCATCGAACGACTTGGGACTAAAATGTTTTTGTTTATGTTTTTTATATAGTTTTAATGGTTGAGAAACTTCCGAGACTATATATATATATATATATATATATATATATATATATATATATATATATATATATATATATATATATATATATACATATTTATATATATATATATATATATATATATATATACATATTTATATATATATATATATATATATATATATACATATTTATATATATATATACATATATATATATGTATATATATATACGTATCACCCATCAAATGAAAATAATTTGTGAATTTCTGCGACTTTCTATTACTGAGAGATGTCTTGGTCAGATAGAATATGTAAACGATAAAATCGATTGGAATTCACTTTTAGTTATCTAAACAACACAAACCGAAATCGTCCATAGTTCACTGGATTGGCAGAATAACATATCGTTTTGCGCGATTAAGGTCCAACTTGGAAAATCCGACCGACATAATTCTATATATTAAATTAATCGAATATTAAAAAAATTAAATGGTGCAAAATAAAACGAAATATTAAAAATCTTATTTAAAAAAATATTTTTATTCAAATATTATATCTACCATAATGTATTTCGGTGTATTCATAAAAAAGTAAACCGTTTAAATTTTCTGTTAATAGTTGAAAAAAAAAATGAATTACTTCGTGACTCAATTTGAAAAGAAATTTGTAAAAATTAAAAAACATTTTTCATTGAAATCGCTCCAGACAAGGCATGCATCCAATTGATGTTAGGAGTTTCATAAATACAACTTCAAGGTTAAGAACTAGCCAACGATAAATGTTAGATAGATAGATTCGGACCCGGAAAACAGCAATTCTGAACCCTGTTGTAAGAAACATCGCTCATGGAATGTGGGGACTAAAAGAGAAAATAAAGGAAGCGAGAGTTACGAGGCTGCTGAAAGTAAACCCAAGGTCAATTTTCTACTCTCCTCAAACTTGAACTATTGAATAGAGAGTCATTAAAATCTTAAATCCTCATGAAAATTTCGGAAGCTATTTTTTATAATTAGACATAAAAACAACACTTGCTTAAGTTATAGTTTGATAACAATTAAGTTCAATTATTAATTTAATGACTAAACGATGTCAAATAATAAATTAAATTTTACTTTCAAAATCATATTAAAGAAATAATTTGGTAAATAACACAGTAAAAAAACAGTTTACAGTTAGTAAAAAAATTGATGCAACAAAAATGAAAGTAAAAAGACTCCAGGGAAACACCGAGTATGTACAACTAGTATATATATACAATGAGAAAAAAATAAAAACATCGGTATAAAGTCGATAACGGAAAAATATATGTAAAAATGAATTTTCAAAATCAAATTATTAGCGGTATTCAGAAAAAAGACGAATCTAATTATGGAATAAATTATTAAATATTATGGCGTGTAGAACCCGCGAGAATGTTAATAAGAATGACAGCAGGAAAAGTTGTTTACAAAATATACTTGAATTTTTTGTTAAATTGTGACATTTGTTTTGATTTTTTAAATTAAGTTTTAGTTTGAAAACAGCATTGAAGACATCGTAAACATCTTTAATCCTCAACTGTATAATAACGACCAATATATATATATATATATATATATATATATATATATATATATATATATATATATATATATATATATATATATATATATATATAGATGTATTTATATATTTCGATATATAAATATATATATAGATATAGATATATAAAATATATATATACTTATATATATGTAAATATATATATATATTTATTTATATATATAAATATATATATATAAATATATATCTATATAAATGTATATATATAAATGTATGAATGTATATATATATATATACATGTATAAATGTGTATATATATATGAATATACATATATATATATATATATATATATATATATATATATATATATATATATTTAGGCAGAACATCATTATTAATGAAAGCCTCGTTGAAGATTATGGAACTTTCTAATTTTTAATTTTTCTTGTTGATTTCTCGACGCGGCGAGAAATTAACAAGAAAAAATACAAAAAGAGAAATTTCTATAGTCTCCAACGAAGCCTGCATCATTAATATATATAAATGTATATGCATAATATATATATATATATATATATATATATATACACTTAATTTAATTTTTCTTTACTATGCCATGTTGGATACGATTTTGGCCATTCTTTCTGATTAATCACCCCCCCCCCTTGAAAATCAAAGATATGTCTCTTTCCCTTGTTTATCTGGACGATGACGAAACGGTCCGTAAATAACTGAACCTCTTCACTGATTAATAAATATATTATAAATGGAATCTGAATTTCTATTGCTTATATATATATATATATATGTATATATATATATATATATATATATATATATATATATATATATATATATATATATATATAATGAAATCTGGTATTTAGTATGTGGCCCTATTGATATATCTATTGAGAGGTCCGCTTTGTAATGTTTATCTCTTTTGAACCACCTCAGCAGAGGAAATGATTCACCAAGTCGCACAAAGGCGATCGGTAAATAGGATGGGTAGTCAGATGGGAATCTTCGAGGAGACAAAAGACCGGACATACGATTTCCGGTATAACTAAATATATTTAGGAGTGAGAGTTGTTTGCGACAGCTTTTGCGACAGTTGAGTTTAGCGACGGTTTAGTTTGCGGCAGTTGACAGTTTGGGGAAGTTGACGACTTTTTAGTGAAGCGACAGTTGGCGACTCGGGGAGGAGACAATCAGATCGGAGCAAATCGGGCAGAGCCTTAGCAGATGACGAGATGAGCTGATGACTTTACCGTCAATGGAGGCCTCGATATTCCGCGACGGTGTCACACACACTCAGAGTACAACTGACCTATCCACAATGCATCTGAGTTTGTGTTATTTCTTGTGAGTTTGCATTGTTTTGTCTTTCTGAACTTATAAACCAGTGCGCGTTTCCTTGGCGGCCTCCGGGACGACAGGGCGAGAACATAAAGAAGATGAAGGAGAAGAAATCCACGGCACACACAACGTTGGGGTTGGCGGTTGTCTTACATTACTACTGCTGATAAACGCACACACACACACATCTCTCTTTACCAGCAATATTTCCCTCATATGAAGCAATCACAAGAGGCAATTACATACATTGGCTACATTGACTTATTGCTCTTTAATTGAGTTCTTAAATACCTAACACAACGCACACACAAAATGTCTCAACACTTTCTAACACCTTTTTATTGGAAATATAAAAATGATTGTTACGTTATTTGATGATCATTACCCCTTTCTTTTTTGTGTTTGTCGTATCTTGAACCATTTTAATAGTGTCGCGGCACTATCCTTCAAACTTCATCTCATTACATAAAGGGGACGCCATACAGGGACAGTAAAGCACGCAGCTCTTTTAGCCTGTGTTGCATCAACGTTGGATCCGTCGTGTCTTATCTTTTTCCGACTCCAAACCCGTTCATATCATCCTTGCCAACACCCAAAAAATCATTAACAAAAGATAAATAAAGTAATAACAAATGAATAAATGAAAGTAAGAATGAAAAATAATGAATAAGAATTTTAATTAAAAATCAAACGATAAAAACTAAAAGAACAATCGCAGATAACCCTCCTTCATGAAGAAAAGTTATAAAAAATGTTTTTCTTATCTTTCTACTGCAAAAGGCAAGGCACTTCTTTTTCACACATCTCGTCTCGACATATGGCCGCCATTCAAGTTGAAATATCTCGCCCCAAAAAGAAAGAATGAATGAAAAAAATCCAAACGCTATCATTACGACGATTGCATTTTCATTCACACATCAACGCCGCCGATGCAACCCAAATCTTTCAATTGTGTTAGCAATGAATGCATATTTGTTCCAGTTGGCACGATGTTTGTTGCCGAGCAACTGTCATTCTAAATTCAATTAAGTAAATTCATTCATAGTTTTATGACAATTCAGTCTTTTCTCTCTTTCTCTCTCTCCATCTCTCGTTCGGCCTTTGCTTTGTGAAGGTGTGGGGTGCGTGATTCATGCAATGAATACCGTTGAGCACTAATGAATTTACGATTCAGAGTTCAAATCTTATCAAATCTATTTTATCCTGCAATAATATCGTTGGGACTGGTTTTCCGTATAGATTTTGGTGGGATTAGTATAGATTCTGGTGTAATTAGTGTACATTTTGGTGGGATTATGGTAAATTTTAGTGCGATTAGGGTAGATTTTTCAGGGATTAGGATAGATTATAGTAGGATTAGTGTAGATTTTGTTGGAATTAGGATAGATTTTTGCGAGATTATGGTACATTTTGGCGGAATTACAGTAGATAGGTGAAGGATTAAGGGAGATTATGAAATTTTGTTGGGATCAGGGTAAATTTTTGTGAGATTAGGGTAGATTGTCGTGATATTACGGTAGATTTTGGTGGGATTAGAGTAATTCTTATGCGTATAATGTATAATTTGATGAGATTGTATATTGTGAGACAGGTCGAGAGGAAGCCTGACTTATACCCTAAATATATTTTATACTAGTGTACACACTCAGTCAAAAAAGTGACGGGAAACAACAATGCTTCGCCAGTGTTCGCATTCGCTATTTATCTAGATATATTATTGAAATATTCATATAAAATCATAGAATTACGTCAGTAATTTTATTTTTCATATATAAATTTTTATTATTATTATTATTATTATTATTATTATTATTATTATTATTATTATTATTATTATTATTATGTACTCACTAGGAGTTCTCACACAGGTCATCAGTGATTTCTCACCGACAACTGGTGGTATTACCTGAAGTCTGAGTGACAACAAGTCTCCCCAGATTTCCAGTATTCTCCACCTCTTTTCGATAGCCACCGCAAATAAATCTGCAGTATCACAACAGCCGTTTACCATTGATTTCTCGCTGGTAAGGACCATCGGTCTTCTCTGGGATTTGGGTGACAATAAGCCTCCCCAAGGTCCCAGTAGTCTCTGCACTTCCAGTGGAGGTCTGGTTTGTGCTGTCCCTCCTCAGTCTTCTCATCCTCCTTGACCCTATGCAAATATTTTGTGTGGCGTCAACCTAGGCTAGAACCATTTTTTAAAAGATTTATTTAAATTTAAAATTAAAAAAAAATTTTTTTTTATTGATTTTTTTTTTTTATTTTTTATTTTTTTTTGGGGGGGGAGCTGATTATTTTTATTATTTTTTTTGGGGGTGAGCTGATGGTGTTTCTTGCTATTTCTGTTCATTGGTTCATTTTTGTGTCGTGTCAGTTGAGGCCGCTGTAATTTATTGGGGGGGGGGGTATTTAAGTGATGTTTCTTGCATTTACTGTTTCTTTGTTTGTTCTTTCGCTAGTTTTGTTTTCTTCCTGTATTAGATTCCGTGTGACACTTCATAGCTTATGCGGGTTAGTTTCCGCATTCAATAATTTTTCTTAAGATTGTAGCTGTTTTGATCATTGCTGTCCTTTGTATAGTTCCAATGATTCCTTTGATCCAAATTTCTCCCAATCTTTTTTCCAGTTTTTTGGGGATTGTTCCTAGTGCTCCTACGATTATTGGTATTATACTAACTTTCTTCATGCTCCATATTCGTTTCAGTTCTGTGGCTAGTTCTGTGTATTTACTTCGTTTTTCCGTGTCTTTGATCTTCACTCTGTGGCCTGCTGGAACGGCGAAGTCTACGATTTTACAAGATTTTTACTTTTTGTCTATTATAATAACATCAGGTCTCCTTGCTTGTATGAGTTTATCTGTTTGTATATCCATATCCCAGAGGATTTTGTGTTTTTCGTTTTCCAGTACTGTTTCCGGTTTATGTTTGTACCATTTGTCTGCATATTCGAAATTCAATTGTTTGCACAGTTCCCTGTGTATTACTTTCCCAACACAATCATGTCTGTTCTTGTATTCTTTATGAGCAAGTTTGCTACATTCACTTATTATGTGATTTACTGTTTCGTCTCTTTGTCCACACAGTCTGCATATTATTATTATTATTATTATTATTATTATTATTATTATTATTATTATTATTATTATTATTATTATTATTATTATTATTATTATTATTATTAGTAGTAGTAGTAGTAGTAGTAGTTATGGCCGAAAGAAAAAACTTACACCGTTGACTTTTTATTATAGAGTGGAGGATTTCTTTCCGAAATTATTTTAGGCGGTGAATTCAGTCTGAAGTGGTTGTCTGATTTACTTTCTTGCTTCTCCTCACCACTTGAAATGGTCTTGTCCAGGGTTAGATAAAGAGACGTGTTTCCTCACTAACTTTTGCATGACAGATTAGAAGTACACACACACACAAACATATATATATATATATATATATATATATATATATATATATATATATATATATATATATATATATATATATATATATACATATAATCTCTCTCTTTCTGTATATATATTTATATAAATATATATATAGAGAGAGAGAGAAAGAGGGAGAGAGGGAGGGAGAGAGAGGAGGAGAGAGACAGAGAGAGAAATAAATACACACTGGTCTTTATTATAGAGTGGAGTATCTCAGGTAACACCAAACTACGGCACTAAAGAAAACAACTGGCAAATTAAGAAAAATCCTAGAGTGCTGAACGAATCCACGCAGCCAGATGATAGCGACCAACTGCAGGTTAGTTGACATAAATTGGCACAACTCAAATTGGTGATGAAGCATATTTAAACGAGCTCAAGGGATATGAGACTATATCGGTAGAGTCTCTATAAGAAAAATAACTTAACTCCTTAAATAAAAGCAAAATAAAATCGTTGATACCATGGAAAGTAGACGAAGTGAGTAGCAATTTAAATGGAATGAAGCAGAGAGTATTGGAGATTTACTGATACCTGTTGTTACTCAGACTTCAGAAAATGCCACCATTTTTTACAAGCCGGGGATCACTGGTAATGCTGTGTGTGAGAAATAATGATAATAATAATTAATAATAATAATAATAATAATAATAATAATAATAATAATAATAATAATAATAATAACGAAAAAAAACAATACAGCCAAGCTAGAAGACCAGACATGATGATAGTCTATAAGAAGAAAAATGCTGCCTAATAGTCGACTTAGCCATCCCAGCCGATCAGTAGGTGATGCTGAAGTGAATATATACAAATTGCTGATGAATATGTGGAATATGAAACTGTGATAGTTCCAATAATTGTGGAAACTCTGGGAACATTCCTGAAATACTGAGGAAGACGGAAATAATTCAATAAAATAGAATTTAAAAAAAGAATAAAATCTTATTCAGAGAAATGATTGGTACCATACATTTCTAACCGACGGTATGGATTTAGGCAAGCCCGTTTCACTGCAGATATTATAACGGTCATCTTTGAACACATATATCATACACTGGATAAGGCAGATGAAGTTAGGACGGTAGCGCTTGATATATCCAAAGCCTTTGACAAAGTGTGGCATGAAGGTATTCTCATGGAAATTAATTCATACGGTATTACTGGACGAATATCAATATAATCAGATAATTCGGGGGGGGGGGGTGAGGCTAAGAAGGATCTGATTATATTAAAGAAAAAAGAAAAAAATGAACAGGTCTCCGCGATGGTCGTACATCGAAACAACATAAAATGAATGTAGGTGTAATCCAGGGGTGATCATTGGACCTTTATTATTCCTGATTTTCATAAACGACTCCCCTGATGCACTTGCGTCCGAGATAGGTATATTTGTTGATGGCACCATGCTGTATTCTCAACATGTGTGCAAAACGAACACATATATCCAAGGCAATAGCTGAATCGTTAGAAAATTACCTTCAGTCTGTAGCGGAATAAGGCTACATTTAATGCTACTAAAACAAAGCTCCTTTCCTTTAACAAGTAAATAAAACCCTTTCAAACTACCGATTGCCATGGTCAATAGCACCCTACCTGAGCCCAACATTCAAACTTCTAGGCCTAATATTACCAGGTAACATGATTTGGAACAAATACGTAGAAGATGCTGCCAAGTCTGCTACAATAAAGAAAGGATTCCCTTACTGTGCTAGAAATCTTCTCACACTTGCCAGTATCCTATATCACTACTACCCCACCATTCGCCCATGCATAGCGTATTGTTGCTATATCTGGGCTGGTGCACCAACCACTAACCTCTTATTCTTAGACAGGGTAAAAAAAGAGCCTATATTCTAATAAGCTCCACACTATCTAACAAGCTCTAACCCCTGTACTATCGCCACCGCGTTGCACCCCTGTACTTGTTTTACAAGTACTTCAATGGAATGTGATCCAGTGAACTTTCTGCACTTGTTCCCCCCCCCCTCAACGTAAATATTCCCAACCAACCCAACAATCAGTAAAATCCACCCCTTCACTGTAGAGTCACCTACATGCCGGAAACTTTCTGCTCTAATAGCTTATTTCCTCGAACTACTTGCCTTTGGAATTTCTGCCATGCTTCCTGTTTCCCGACCTTACCAACATGCAGAAATGTACATATAATGTGAACAAACACATCGCTGCACAACTTAGGATGTCACTATGAATCTGGCATCATAATTCACAGTAGCTCCTTACGTCTCTGGCAATGTGGAGGTGACGGTGGTTAAGTAGATAACGATACGGACTGCCGACCTGGGTGTGTCAAGTTCGAATCCAGTCGATTCCATAATACAACTTAGGTATGTTGGCGACAATTACGTGGTCCCTCTTACAAGAATGCCGACAACAGAATCAAACCAGTCAACAAAGTTCTGATTCATACTAATTTACTTTTACTTAGTGGCAATGTGCCTAGTTTGAAGTGAATATACAAAAAAAATAAACGTAAATTATAGAAAATCTTTACTGATCCAATATATGTGCTCTAGCTAAAACATTAATACACTAATTATCGTCGATAACAACAATATAAAAATATAGTAATTCTTGATTGCACAAGTCTTTCTCGTCTTAAATCGATCTGTCATCGAATGAATAACATGTAATGCAGCTGATCTAGATTCCTACCATATTTTAACCTTTTACTATTTTAACGTAATGTAACATTTTTTTCTAATTCATACTATGTGTCAAAACAAGGACATTTCGTACCTACTTAAATTTATCGTTTTACTTTGAGTGAATAAAAAAAGTAAGCTGACTCCAATGTGTGTTACGCATGCGCATAACTAAGCGTAGTTATATTAAACTATTTTCTTAACATATTTCCTGTTGACGACATAGCTGTTGTTAGAAGACTTATTCGTCGATCGGGATTTCAATTCTAACTGTCGACTGAATTATAAACATTTTTTTATACTTTAGAGATCAAATTAGATTCAGTTGTGGTGAATTTCCCCATTTTTCTTTTAAGATCTCGCACCTTCCAATAGGCTCGGTTGCGATCAACATTGTCATCCATTGTCTACAATATTTTTCGGAGATAACTTTTGAATAATCTATCATGAATTTCTACAAAAAAACAACAAAAAAACAACAAAAAAACTTGCATTGGACATTCTTTTCCTTTTTTAAAAATCTATTAAACTCTCCTCTCGAAAGCAAATTCTCTCCCTTTTCCCAAAAAGTTGCGTAGCAATTAATTTTTTTTTTAAGTAGCCATTCTTTGTAGGGAGGATTGAAACTATTATTTACATCCCCCCTCCCCCCAAAAAAAAACAACCATACGTTACTATGTTTATTTTTATTTCTAAAATTAAAAATGAATGAGGTCTCACCCACACACAACATTGCGTCAAAATTTTAAAAATATATTATTTGACCTCCCACAACCCTCGATACTCTTGTTTTAATAGTTGAAAAAAAAAATGAATTACTTCGTATTAGCTCCCCCCAAATAACTTTTTTAACACAATCGGGCAACGCCGATGCACGGCTCTCGCTAGTTTAAAACAAAAATAAATAAAATCGAAGTAAATTAAACACAACTCGTGGGGAAAATGAAACATATTAAGACGAAAGGGGGGAATGATAAAAAAAGGGTGTTAGCACCACCATACTAGTACTAGAGTATCGCTTTTGGCTAAGATCAAAGTGTAGTATCTGTTCCGATGGATACTGCACCCCATACTGGTGTTGTCTTGGCCTTCGGGTCTTGATTTACGCCGGTCAATGGGTCTGTCCTGTGCAGTTCTGGGAGGTCCACCTTCCCAGGCTTTACCTCTCCCCTTTGGGTTGGAGTAAGTTTATTGCTTACTGCCTGAGGCACCCCTACCGGGGAATGCCAACGGGGCTGCCCAGGCAATTTTTAAATCCCACTTTCCCGACCCGACCTTGGGTCACATCTTACTTGTGGGAGTAAGATAAAAAAAAAACTGGCCTTGTGCCTAACTCCTGGAGAGGATTAAATCAATACTCAGATTTCAGGGAAAGACGCCGGTTGTTATCAGCGAGAAATCACTGGTAGTGGCTGTTGTGAGAACTCCAACTGAGTAATAATAAAAAGAATAAGAAAAACAGTTATTACTAGTACTACTAAAAGAAGGAAGAAATATAAGTATTATGGGTAGTAGTAACAGTAACAATATTAAAATAAGAAAAAAGAAGCAATTAGAACTATTACTATTATTAATAGTAGAAAAGTATAAACTAAACTTATTATTATTTGTAGTAGTGGTAGTAAAGAAGACGAAATTAAAAGTATTATTATTATTATTATCATTCTTCTTCTTCTTATTATTATTATTATTGAATGACAACAACGAACGGCGTATAAGGTAGTCACGTCTGACAAAAGTACGGTTTCTACACTTTAAGCAGATCAGCTTCTCGCCCGTGATCCGTTGTGGCGTCCGGTTGACGCTTCTCACGGTTTGCATTCTTCCGACCTACGCTATGTTCTTTGATCACGGAAGACCGCAAGTCATCGAACAAGGTCTTGGCCAGAAACAATAAAGAAATCAAACATTAAAATTACCTACACAGTTATAACCTAACAGTTAATCATTTGATATGTAGGGAATGCTGATACAATTTGTATGAAAGAAAAATTTCTCCTCAGACACTGTGTGTGAAGTGTAAATTCTGCTTTTTTGTCGGTGTTGGCACTGAAAAAGGTGCTAATTTATCTAGTCATGATTACCACTGATATTTCTACTAAGTTCTTTAGTCAGAGGTTCGGTTATCGGTGTGACGAACCGGGCACGATGTCCAATCTCTTGTCGAAGTAGATCCCAGTAATACTGAAGGGTTCTTTCTTAAAAAACGAATCTTTCTGGTTTATATAGAAATCGAAGCGATGTTAGCGAGACATTGGGGCTTGTCCTTTTCCATTCTTAGCCAGTAATTAACTCGAGGATACACCCTTCAGACTGTCTTATTCTCCAATTAATTTCTTTTCACTTGTCCCCCCCCCCTTATTTTAGATTTTACTCAGACCAACCAATGATGGATATAATTTAACGTCCTTATTTGATTCCCATGGATTTACCGTTCCAACATTCTTCTACTTCTCCACCTCAGATACTTTCACTTCGACAATTCTAATACTTAAAGTTGAGGGGTCGCATCATAAGAATTTTATTATAAAAAAACATTCTCGATTCAAATTTGGTCAACTCATAATTAGACAATGAAATTCACTTTCTTATGGACATAGAGGGTTACTCTTCGGATCCAATTCCATTTTTCCATATCTGAGCTGTTTATAGGCACTAGCGCGACTCCTTCGGATTTCTGGAAACAATTTTGTGATTCTTAGTACTAGCTGGAATTAAGTTGCCTAATAAATGCCGATTTCTATAATGGTATTATTCTTTTGCTTCGGACCGGACAGCCGGAACACCTGGTTTATATTATTTATATCAACACCGGCCACTACGTGAGGTCTACTTGTCTTTTCAGAGTGTCAAATAGGTGGAAGAGCGAAAAAGTCACAATAGGGTTATAACTTTTTCTGTTAGTTTAAAGAAATATTTTGCTGGTCAAGTTTTGAGTTCGATTCTCACGACGCCTAACACTCACAATTTTTCAATTACTTTTGTAAAAACAAATTAATAATTATATTCTAACTATTATTTTCTCTTATTAATTTAGAGCTCGATGCATAACATATTTTCATGTTATAATAATTTGTGGTAGTAGTAATAGTAAAGAAGTACATAAATATTATTATTATTACCATTACTATTTGGCATAATGGTAAGCGTGTTCGCTAATACACCGGGATACCGGGGTTCAATTCTTGGTTGAGTCATACGAAAGACCCAAACAATGGTATTTGATCCCTCCTTGTTAAACACACACATAATAAGGTGAGGATCAAGAGTAAATAGAACAATCTAGGAAAAGTGGTGGCGATCGTACATCTCGGTGTAGCTAATTAAAAGGGAGCCTTTGAGTCGCCTTCGATCGATGAATTCGTTCATTCAACATTAGTATTCGTAGTACTAGTAGTAGTAAAGAAGAAAGCAGATCTAAAATTAGTAGAATTAAAGAGCAATAGAGGAAAACGTTTATTATTAGTAGTAGTAGTAATAGTAGTAGTAATAGTAGTAGTAGTTGTAGTAGTAGTAGTAGTAACAGTAGTAGTAAAAAGAAGAAAACGTATCATCACCATAATCATGATATTCATCATCATGATATTCATCATCATCATCATCATCATCATCATCATCATCATCATCATCACCACCACCACCACCACCACCACCACCACCACCACCAGAAGAAGATGACGACAACAATCTTTAAAGTCGTTGGACTAGAGGTTTCCAACCATAAGAATTGCGAACCCAACTGGGAACGGCAAGCGATCTTCACTGATTCGCGAAGCTATGAAAATAATCCTTTAATTATAATAAGAATCGTCCATTTCTACGTAAAAAGTCATAAATCGAGAGCAGAAATGGATGAAGACGTCGCTAATAATTAAAGAATACAGCTGAGTTATTTCCCTTTCTCGTCACGTGTCTATTGAACTAAAATAGAATGAAAGTACGGGTCTCTGTGATAGTCGTGTATAGCAGTTCATTGATTGTACGCATAATTATTAAGACACAAACTTGTCTTTGCTCTCACAAGTTTGAAAGTTTATGTTTAGTCTTTACAAACATTATTAGTATTTCTTGTTACTTATAACATTTTCAGATTCTTTCTCTTAAGTTGTTCTGCGAAAGGTTAAACATTTTGTCTCGTGTGCAAGTAAGGTCACGAAAAGTATGCTGAAGGTGAAACGGGTTGTCATTGAAAATAAAAGGTTGGGAACCGCTGGGGTAGAAAAGAAAATGAAGAAATGAGGATAAGGAAAGAAAGTAAGAAATAATGAAAGGAAGAAAAAGGGGAATGAATGGAGCCAATGAAATGGAAAACAAGTATGAAAAGTAAAATTAATTCAAACCAAATCGTAATGAAAGATTATGCAAATGAGTTTGAATTATTCAGTAGATTCGAACAATAAACCATCAGCAATGGCGTCGTAAGTGTTATCATCGTTCGACGACGAGACCGCTTTTGGCGCCACCATTTTATTTTAATGCTTTTGATCGTTGCTTTCGTGACTTGTTACTCACTTTACAAGGTGGGCGGATGATTTGGCTAACGGACATATTGGCCAACGGATGTAATGACCGAATGTACTGTAAAATCATTTTCATTTTTTCACTAATAAAAATTATTCTCTTTAGAACATTAAACACATTAATTGTTTTTGAAGTTCCGCAGTTTTCAGGGAATTATGAAAAGAGGAAAAAAGACAACAATTTTAAATTAGTATTTTTCATATCACTCAAAATTAATTATCATTTGAAGAATTTATTTGAAAATAAGTGTCCCTTTATTAAGTTGGTTGTGTTTGTTCAATGTTGTTCATGGTACATTTTGATCTTCGTAGTTTGTGTATTCAGGTTCAATATCTTTGTCAGTTTTTAAGTTTCAATTCCATCTTTTTTCTTCATGACAGATATGCTTTATTAAATAAAACGTCTTGATTTAATATTTTTCGCCAAACTCCTCAATTTATTTATTCTTTATAACAATAAGAAGCAAAACAAAAAACAAAAATAAGATACAAACGACAACAGTAACATAACAGCAAATTAGTAATCAATACACCACAACATGCGGAAATTGTGCACCCATTACCAAATACACGAATACACACAAAACAAATATACACATACAGATGTACATATATATACATATATATATATATATATATATATATATATATATATATACGCACTCATATCATATGCACCATGCAGTACAATAACACACAACCACACACACACATATATATATATATATATACACACACACACATATATATATATTAATATATATATATATATATATATATATATATATATATATATATATATATATATATATATATATAATTTTTTAAAGCCAAATTCAATGCCAAGACTTTTTTTTTATACAAATAAATCAGATATTTCGGTCAAAACATACCTTTTTTTTTAATGAAAATCAGACATTGTTATTTATTTATCATTGTCGATCCACGACGGCAAAAGCCGAAGTGGACCGATCACTCCTGTTGTTTTAATGGAGACTTGTGAATGTCACTATTCAAGTAGAGAGGCACCCAGCATCGCGTGCAAGTAGTAAATCCAAGTTCTACTTCGTAAGATATCGTAAAGTGAAAATATATAAACATATATATAATGTTTATTTTCAATTATTTTACTCTACCTCTTCACAAGGGCTGGATGTGACCCAAGCTCGAGCTTGATGTGGGATGGGACCCTTTATAATTTAATATGAGTGTTGAAAACTATTATTGACTTTGATAGTTATCTTTCGATTTTGCTTTCAATTAGTTGATTATTTTTTTACCATTTTAGTCGGTTTTAGTTCTGTCTTTGGATATTTTTCTTTGGAGTTATTCTTTTGAGATTTGTTTTCGTTTTTATTTTCATTGTTATTTTTTCAAACTTATTTCAATCTTGTTTTTTTTTTCAGGAATCTCTTTCTTACGTCTGTTTTTTCATAGTTTTAGTTTCATCTCTGCACGCATTTTTATTTTTTCTAAAGTTCTTATATTTCTTTTTTTTCTTTTTTTCAAACGCACTGTTTTAAAATAAAGTGATGCTATATATGATACGTGGCGAAGACATCTCTTCAGAGACCGGTGTGAAGTTCAATTGATTTTATTAAATTAATAAGAATCACTATAGAAGAAGAAAGGCTGCAATTTTAATCAATCTGATTTAAGTTTTTCTCCCGAAAAAAGCACGTTAGAAAAACAACGAAAAAATATATACGGCGTTTTTTTTCGGAATGCAATGTAATGACAACTGCGAGCAGCAGAAGACTTTATAACGCTTTATTATGCTTAGAATAACTAATATATGTTGAGTGAGATTTCCAAAAGAGTATTCCAAAGAGGAGGCAATCCTAAAATAAAGGGGAAGTTACTCAGTGTTATATCTTCACTAACCAGTGCATGTATAAACGATTATACACCCGTGTCGTCGACACAAGTTCTTGCTTGTCTGTTGATACAACACCAGAAAAAAGTTTATTTAAAAAGAGAGACAGTATCAGAAAACATCAGAGCGATGGAATACTTGTGTACGCGTAGGGGAGAGAGAGAGCAAGACAGACAGATAGATAGACGGATAACACGTCTCGCTACATCCAGCTATACCTAGCATGCCCTTTTCTTTATCCTTATTCCAAGAAGCTCCCATTTACCCGGAGCCGGAGTCACATGCTTTTATCACTGCCTTTCTTCCAGGGAGCTCCCATGAACCCGAAACCGTGCCTTATTCACTATACTTCTTCCAAGGAGCTCGAATGTTTTAACACTGACCCTTCTCGTATGGCCTAACTATGGTAGAAATGGAAGGTCGTCTCCAATGCCCACATGCGTCCGTATCAAGATACGAAAACGGGTCCAATTTTTTCCTACCTTAATTCATCGAGCCAAATGATTCAAATTCCTCCTCTACCCCGATAGATGTCCCGAAGCACTCCTCACATTTGTCTAACTTTTAATCCCTTTTGTGCAATCGTTACAAAGTCTGAGCCGGTCTCCTTACGGAATTCGAATTTCTTTAACACTAATCTTCCCCCCATGCCCCTAAATATGGCGGTAAAGTGGAAGTTTGTTTTGAAGACCCTTAATGGTTCGTATGAAACTGCGACCATAGGTCCACTATTTATTTCTTGACTCATCTCATAACATTTAAAGACACATCCAGGCGGTTTTTACTGAGGTAAAAATATTACACACAATGGTTATAACACATGTTAATCTAATCGAATACCTGTTTTCTTTTCAAATATTTGCGTAAATGGTCTGTTGTCTCTCTCACCCGCAAGAGAACAACAAAAAATGCAAAAGAACATTTGTTTCTCTTCAATCTGTCTCCAGAAAACCACAAAAATGCCTCATTATGTCTTTCGTCGTTTCTTTCTTTTGCTTCTTTATTTTTTGAAGAATCACAAGAAAAAGCAAACAAAAAAACTTATTCCTTTTTCTTTCTTTCTTTTTTTCTGTCTTCTGTTTCTCTTACACTTAGTAAGTAGCGTCGAAAAAAATACAATACACCATTCCCTGCCATTTTAAACAAAAATGCCCCCCCCCTGCAAAAATAAAAAAAAATCAGTAATTTTCTCTTACGCTTCTTTCTCTTTTTTTCTTTTAGCGGAAACCTTCAAAATGCATGATAAAACGTACTCGCTCATTTTTATACTTGAAACTACAAAAAAGAAACATGACAACGAGTGAGAAAAAATCAAAATTAATCTGTTCTGTCTTCATTCAATGTAGCAGCCATTAGTTAGTATTGTTCCACTTCGCACAGCGGTAAGATGTGACACAAGGTCGGGAAAGTGGGATTGAAAAGCCAGCGCCCAAGAAGAAGAGCAAAATACTTAGGCAGCTCCGTCGGCATTCCCCGGTAGGTGCGCCTCAGGCGATTAGCAATAAACTAACCCTTTCTTAAAGGGTTAGAAGACCCCCTAGAACTGCACAGGACAGTACCTCAGACCGACGGAATCAAGGCCCGAAGGCCAAGACGGTACCGGTCTACAGAGTGTAGCATCCATCAGAACAGATACCACACTGTGATCTTGCCCAAAAGGCCTACGAGGATTTTTTATGTACTTTCCTCCCATAGCAGAAAGATGTGACACAAGGTCGGAAAGTGGGATTGAAAAGCCAGCGCCCGAGAATATGAGCACTCTGGCCTACAACAAATGCCTGGACAGCCCCGTCGGCATCCCCCGGTAGGGGCGCCTCAGGCGATTAGCAATAAACTAACCCCTTCTCAAAGGGTGAGAAGGCAAAGCCTGAGAGGGTGGACCTCCTAGAACTGCACAGGACAATACCCTAGAACGGCAGAATCAAGGCCCGAAGGCCAAAACGATACCGATCTATAGGGTGTAGTATCCATCGGAACAGATACTACACTTTGATCTTGACCCAAAGACCATTCTTGGCCAACGCGGATTTTTTGTTGATCTCATACTACAAAACCAATTTAAATACGGCTTTAATTATGTAACACTCACCATTACCTATTACATTCTCGCCAGTTTTATTTTGATTATATGGGAGGAATAGCGACTGAATGTCCAATATTTGAGAAAGGCAATAAGAAGGAACCTCTCAATTATCGACCTGTCAGTCTCACTTCCGTTATCTGCAAGTTCATGGAGACCATTGCCAAGCAGACGATCATGAACCACCTCCTAGCTTCTAATGTTATTTCTGCATCACAACATGGATTTGTACCCATAAGATCTTGTTTAACTAATCTACTATTCATGGAGGAGTGGGTCACTAAATTATGAATGAGGGCGACACCGCAGACATTATTCTTAGATTTTTCCAAAGCGTTTGACTCGGTTAACCACCGGCTACTGCTTCAAAGAATCTGTTCTTATAAGATTCATCACTCGGGAGTAAAATGGATTCGGTCTTTCCTTCACCATCGCGAATCGTTGTCTTTCCTCAGAGGCGAGTGGCAGTGGAGTGTCGGTTCTGTTTCTATTTTATGTTAATGATATCCCAGAGAAATTGGCTGAAAAGGTACTACTCTTGTGATGTGAAACTGGTATCATCTAGACGTAACTATGATAAACTTCAGGATAATCTGAACAAACTCTGATCCTGATCTTAAAGCTTGGGTTTACTCTGCAAAATGCATTCATTTTTCTACTGACTCTCTATTTACTTCCTCCTGACTATCGGTTATATACCTCAACCACTCAATGTCGTCGCTAATGCAAAATACCTTGGTACGGTTGTGGACAACTTTTTCAAACAAACGCGCCACTGTATCGAGATGGCGAACAAAGCAAGGTGGGTTCTCTACCTGATCCTGAGATCTTTTCTCAATCTAACGGCAGACGTTTTCCACCCCTTATACATATCTTTGGAACGGCCCATTCTTCAGTATGCTATCTAAGTAACAAATCATTATCTACGTAAAGATATCGTACACCTGGAGCGTTGTTCAACGGTTGCCAACCAGAATGATGCCAGGAATTTCCACGCTTACCTACAAAGAGCAGCTCCAAAGACTAAATGTATTCTCACGGAAGATGCGAGGAGACTTGATCAACGGGAAATTAAATCTACTTTTTGAACAGTTTTCACTTTAGCACAAGTCGTACTCTGTCGGCAGCTGCAAAAGATGTATCACTGTCGTTTTCGGCTTATAGTTCAGTCAATCTAGCTGATTTTTTGGCTGAACCTCAAACAAATTGCTAACAAACTTGGATATTAATGCATGAATAACCTCTCATTCAGATAAAAAATTTTTTACCAAAATGAGCCTTGTGGAAAGGGGTAAACGGGCGCCATCTTTGAAGAGTGCCACCGATTCTAGCCTCCCCTCTTTCAACTCAATTTCTGTAAATTCATCTTCAAAAATACCAAATGTAGCAATGTGAAATTGTATAAAACCAACAGTTTTCATGAAGTTAAATATAATTATAACTTCTCATGCTTTATTTTTGTCTCTTTTAATGTATTACTACAGGAGCTTAATAGTATGTAATATTCTAATTTCAGGTTGGCCAAAGTGAAGTACCGATAATTATGGTTGCTGACAAGTGTGTTATTTGCAACAATGAACTGCCCAGTAATGAAGAAACATTCATCGTTAGCCAGAAGGGCATCGATTCCATAAACAGAGCATCTGAACAACGTCGAGAGAAGATCATATTTCAGATTGGTCAACGTCTTCACAGGAAATGCAGACAGCATTAGATCAACCCCAAATACATAGAAATTGACCATAAAAATATGTCCACCCATGATGAAATACTATCCCGTGCAAGTCACTCTTTGTGTGTGTTTAACTTTAAGGAACATTGTCTTTTTTGTGGTTCTGGAGCAACATCTGATAGAAAGAAAAGAGGTGTTGATGTTCCCATGTAGAAACTATTGAGTTTAAGGACAGAGTGTTAAAAGTTTGTGAGAAAGTCCGAAAAAATTATGGCTGGGCATCCACTGTTAAAGGTAGAATAGTTTATGTAGCTGACCTCGTTTCAGAAGAAGCATGTTATCACACGTTATCAAACTTTGATTCCAATAAAAACATTACTATGGCATTCTCTTCTGCTGAAACAAAACCTTGGTAGACCAGAGGATTCAGAGAGAAAGCAGGCATTTCTGGAAGTTGCTAAATAGTTGCAGCAAAATGACGAGGAGCAACTCACCATTGTCGATCTTGTTAAAAAAGGGAAGAAATTCTCGAGGACACTGGCTTTGAACCATACAGTCTCTCATACATGAAATCTCGATTGTTAAAACATTTCAAAGACAAAATCATTGTGACTGAAATTAATGGGAAACGTAATGTTGTTACGTTCTTAAGTACAGCAAAATGTATTTTCTATGAATTCTATGCACAGAGCCGCTCAACAGACAATTCAGAATCGGAGGCCATTAGAATCATAGAGACGGCAGCCAAACTTATCAAGAATGACATTAAAGGTATCCAGACAAGTTCAGAATATTACCCGTCTAATAATGATCTTGAATATGTTCCTAAAACAATGTTGATCTTTCTCAGGAAGATATTTGCAGGCAAAGACAATGATTTGAAACTTGCATCAGTTGGTCAAGCGATAATGCAGGCTGCTAGACCCAGAGTTCTCCTTGCACTTTTGCAGTTTGGTTTAGCAGTAGAAATGCATGACCAATTTGGATCGAGGTTCCTTATTGACACTCTGAATAAGCATGGCTTCTCTTCATCTTACTCAGAAGTCCAGAAATTCGAAAGAAGTGCTGCTCTTGTTCATGGCGCGGAAACTCTCTCCCCTGTTGAAACTGAATTTGCGCATTTCGTAGCTGATAATGTTGACCATAATGTAAGGAGTATCAATGGATTCAACACATTCCACGGTATGTGTATCATAACATCTTTTACGTTCAGGAAAGTTAAAGCAAAACAAGTTCCAAGGATTCAGGTCCTTTCAGAAGATATAATAATGGTTGGAAGGATCAACATCAAGTACCTAGATTCACAGCATACCAACAAACCACCAGTGACATTTTAAGAGCTCCAGCCGAAGAAAGTTGTCGATTCAACTGCTAATGTTGACATCCTTTGGGAGGTTTCACTAATTTCACATCCGTCCAGACCCACATGGTCAGGCCTTATGAAATCAGTGCACAAAGGAACATATCCTGGGAAATCAGCCAGTTATTGAGCAGGTGTTAATGAGAAGCATGAAGACGTCTGGAGGTCTTACCTATGACAGAGGAATGTACGAAATTCAACGATTGGTTTGGACGCTATCACTGCCAGCATGCACTGAAATCAAGTTTACAATGCAAGAACTAGCAGGCATTCGTTATGGCACTAGTGACCAGCACCAAAAGGCTACTTCAGCAAAAAATGAGCGAGATGTGAGGGATACATGGAAGCTCCTTGAGTTTCTCCAGACATATGACCCTTTCACGGAAGATCCGTCCATTCACAGCATTTCAAGTGGAGTAACTGGAGACAAAAAGGTGAATGTGTACAGAGCAAACTCCATAGGAGAGGCAATCATAGCTTCAATGGTTGGAGAAAATGTCCACGAGTACACTTTTAAAAGAAAGGATCAGGCAATTACACTTCGGTCCAAAGTTTCGCTCAGCAAAGATGAAGCAGTTGAGACTGATCCACAACTCCTATTCCAGAGACTGTGTGTGCTATCTACCAATGAATGCTCAACTCAGCAGCAGCAAGAACATTTCCAGTATGAGCTTTGTGATTACCCACCTGCACTTTTTGATTCTTTCAGACTACCGCGAGAGGCAAAAACGGCTTTGGCAGACGCAGTATGAGAACTGACTTCCTCTGTACAATCAGGTCCACAGTCTTCAGATCCACAGTATCTCTTAGATGGTGGAGCACTACTTCAACGCCTCCCATGGCAAAAAGGTCACACATTTGATGAGATATGTGCCCAATATCACAGATATGTCACAACTAGATATGGAAAAGCATGCATTGTCTTTGATGCATATTAAAGTGGTCCATCCATTAAAGACGCGACTCACCGACGCCGAGCAGGGGGCTCTGTTGGTGGTAATCTATCACTAACCCCTTTAATGGTGTTCAAATTAAAAAAAATGTTTTCCTAGCTAATCAAGAAAACAAACAATTGTTCATCAACTTGCTGGAAAAGAGTTTGGAATAAGCAGGTTGTAAAGTAGTCCATACATCTGGAGACGCTGACGTATTGATTGTGAAGACTGCCCCAGAACTGGCGCAGACAGGAGAAACCATTTTGATAGATGACACTATGTTATCATGCTAATAGAGATGATGGTTACAACATCTTCTTCACGCCACAACCAAAGGATAGTACAAAAAGTGTGAAAGTCTGGAACATCAAAGAGATGAGGAAATCTTTGGGAGATGTGGTCTGTTCCAACATTCTTTTCATCCATACACTACTGGGTTGTGATTCTACATCCAGTGTATATTGAATTAGGAAGACAGCATCCATTCGAAAGGTTATGAACAATAGAAACTTCCTCAAACTGGCAGAAGTGTTTGGCAAGGATAGCAGTGCAGAAAAGGTTATTGAAGCTGGAGAGAAGGCTTTAGTTTGCCTGTACAATGGTAATGGTGGGGAAAACATCAGTCATCTGAGGCGCTTTAAGAAAAAGGTTGCAAAAAGCTCAAAGTTTGTTGAGGCAAAATCATTGCCACCAACAAGAGCAGCTACGAAGTTCCACAGCCTTCGAGTTTACTTCCAAATTCAGGAATGGAAATGTAGAAACCAGCTAAAACCTGACGAGTGGGGATGGAAACTTTCAGATGGTAGATTACAACCAATCAAAACTGACTTGACAGCTGGTCCTGTAAATTTGTCGGTTATAATTAGGTGTAACTCTACTTCAGGGTGTACTACAGCAAGATGCAGTTGCAGGAAAAATGGCATTGACTGTTCAAACTTGTGTGGTAATTGCAAAGGCCTCCACTGAAGCAACTCACCACAACCAGATCTTGGTGATGATGAAGTTACCTTTGATTAGAAATGTTGTTTGGCACGTTCATGAACTTGTTATGTGGTGATTATGCAAGAGCCTTGCCCCAGCATTCGACCAACTGACCATTTCTTTATTGTAATTTGTACTTCTTTTGTACCTATTTTTTATGAAATGTTAGGAATTAATGTGACAATTGTTGCCTTGAAAAAGGCTACTTAGTCTGTTTTTTGTACCTTTTATATTCATATTTGTATAAGACATTAAAAAAACATGAAAACAATGACAGGGACTAAGCATTTTCTCGTGTTAGTTTATTATTAAGCATATAGCTACCTATCATTACAATTTAAAACACCAAGAAAATGTCAAGCTCGCTTGGGGTGTGCCCTGAGTGGATGTTCATGCAAATTTTTTTTTTTTTTCTAATTTAATAAAGATTTTTTTGTCAGAAAAAACGTTTATTTTTGTTAGTAATTGTCAGGAATAATGGATATACTTGTCAGGAAATGTTAGGAATTTTATGTCTCGAAATTTTAATATTGTTAAGTTGGATTTTAAAGATGGCACCTGTTGACCCTTTTCTGCAAGGCTAATTTTGGTAAACTTGTTTTTATCTGAAAGAGAGGTTATTCATGCCCAATATCTGAGTTAAAAACCTTTATTAGCAATTTGTTTGAGGTTCAGCCACATTTTGACTAGACTAATATGCTTTGTTTGGGATGAATATAAATAATCAAACAAATACTTATTTGTTATCAAAATGCATCAGGATTCTAAGCATTTTAGATCATATGAGTGCTCAGTGTCCATTCCAAAGAATGACTATTAAAATAAAAAAAAATAATAAGACCCTTGTTATGGCGGTGTGATTGTACAAAAGTATCGGAGAAATGTCTCCTTGCCAACCAAATGTGTGGGTGCTGCGTCAGATAAGTCAAGTGGAAAGACGAGCCCAGAACAATGATGGTCCGATCGATACGTTATTGTCATGTCCAATGTCAATGTCTTAAGCCTTTCAAAAATTTTCCAGTCAAGGGAAAGTTGTGTTGATAGCATTGAACATAAATTAAATAAAATCGTAGATGAAGAATAAACAAAAATTTACAGAGGTCAGTTCAAATATGTCATCCCCAAAATAGGTGGTACCGCACCCCGTTGGGGGTGTTATAAAGATCCCTACAAGTATTTTATTTAATTAAAATCTGACTTTTATAGTTACAGATGGCACAAAGTATGTATGTTTTTCTTCATCTCTCTTGATAACTAACTCAGTCTTAAAATACGTATGCAAGTATGATTTACTGAAAGTAAAATTATTATTATTATTATCATTATTATTATTATTTGTACTCACTAGGAGTTCTCACACAGGTCATCAGTGATTGCTCACTAACAACCGGTGATAT
>OY744522.1:64386587-64446587 GCA_963556195.1 Sepiola atlantica | reverse complement strand
AGATCTTTAAAGTTTAGGATTTCATATTTTTCATTCAGGCATAATCTACACGGGTCTACCTAAAATAGAAATACATGCAAGCCATGTATATAAAAACGCCTGACAAAAATAACTCCATGCATTTAGCCTGACGATTCCCCCCGGGGATGAAACACGGGAGCCTCTGTGTAGCTTGATTGCCATATATATTTTCATTGCTTACTATATATATATATATATAAGATGATTTAATGAATCAGAACATTCCAATTGTTCAAAGAATTAGAACAACAAGTCTATTATGGCGTAGGTCGTTTCCAAAACATTCTGGAAATACTTAAATTTTTATTTAAAAAATTTTTCAATAAAAAATTTTTTTTTACAAAGCCACTACAGAACGTCACTTCATCAGCGCCTTTAGCAGCACATCTTACAGAAAATTCAAGGAGGAAAATAACAAGTTCGTCTTAGAGGAACATCTAATGACAGGAGGAGATGCAGGGACAAATATTAGTAAAAGGAATAAGTTACAAATATAAATTAAACATATAAAGATAAGCCGATAATAATACTGATAAAAAGACATTATAAACATTATCAAAATTATAAAGATAAAATAAAAATAAAAATAAAAATCAAATAAGGAATAAAATAAAGTAAAATATAATGTAAAATATAAAAATCATAATAGAATATATAAAAGAAAAAAGGATAAGAGATAAAAATAAAAATAAAATATACAATAAAAAGAAAAAAGGAAAAAACTATGAAAAATAATAATAATATAAAAATAATAAAATTATAAATAAACAAAAATCAAAAATATATAAAAAATATATAAAAAATTAAAAATAAAAGGAAGTATAGTAGAGTAAAATAAAGTAAAAAAATAATAAAACAATAAATAATAAAAATGAAAAAGAAATATAGAAAAATAAAAAATATAAAAAAAATAAAAAAAAAAATAACAAAAATATAAGAAGAAATAAGAAGTAAAATTAAGTATACTAATAGAAATATAGGAAAATAAAAAATATATATGTATGTATATATATATATATATATATATATATATATATATATATATATATATAAGAATATATATACATTTTTTATAAAATTAATAAAATTATAAATAAGAAAATAAAAATAAAGAAATAAAATAAAATAGTTTACTAATAATTTAGAATTACGGTAAGATTAGAAATAATGAAGGTATAATTAAAAATTAAAAATAAAGATTAGGATAAATAACAGAGTTACTAATGAGGAGACGATAATAAAATTTAGAAATACACGATGAGGATATAGGATAAATATAAAAGAAATAATCAATAATAATAGATTGAATTAAGAACTTAGAACTATAAATAAAAATAAGATGGAAGCATATACAAGTTTCGAACCAAAGTTGAATATTGTCAAGGCTCATTTTCTAGAGTTTTGTAAGGAAACATCTCGCAGGGAGATGATTAGCGTAAGAGGGAAGGAGGGAGGGCAGATGGGAAGGTATGGGCAACGGTTAATTTTAGGGGGAGAAAAACTCCTTATAAAAAATTTTATTATATGGGGGAGGGTCAGTAGGAGAGAGCATGCTTTAGAGGAAATAATTATCCTCTATCTTTCATCGTGGTCTTCCACCAAATTTGGTGTTTGAACCAACAAGTCCAACTGGAATGACATTAGATGTGGGAGGGGGAATTATATCAGGAAAAGTTATAAATCTAGTCTGGCGGTTGTGCGTTATTTAGGAGAAAGTTGAAGTAACCAGAGTCTGTGCTTCGAAGATCCGATATATTACTTGGGTGAATTGGTTGGATGAAATGAATAAATTGATTTTAACCCACATTTTATTGGGAAAAGGATGTCGTCATACCTTCGAGGCTTTAGTCCTTATATCCTTAGAATTCCCTTTTACATACGTTTTATGTATGTAATTCAGTTGGTTATTAGTTTCCAAATTGCAATTCGTAGATATTTGCTCACAGTATGTTTTCCGGTGGAAGTCAAAAACGAGTGTTACTGTTATTGTCTACAGCGCTCGAATGTATATATACTCTCCGCTGAAGATGGCTCTTGAGAATCAAAAGTACTAGTGTTCACTACGAACGTACTGACGGATTGCATAACAGAACATTTTCTTATATACTTTATGATAAGTTTTTCTTCATACCTTTTAGAATGGAATATTAAAAGGAGAATGGGTACGTATATCGAATATTAACCAGTTTCTGTGAACTTCGCGTCGGTAGCGTTCGCACATGTTACGTAAACACCCGAGAGATGCCGAGCGATTAGCCAATCATCTGCCAGCTACCAGACGACAAAAACAAGACAATTATTTCAAACTATTACTGAAAAATAATTGCATATTGACAGTTCGAAATAGCAAACAACAATAAAGACTAACCCCAGAAAAAAAAACGTTAAAAAAAACCCCACCAAACAGACATAAACAAATCATACTCAGTTTTAAGAAACACACACAAAAAAATACTAATACGTTATTTTGTTATTTGCTTTTAAAAAAAAAAAAAAACTGAAAAAAATACGACGCAGTAACGTATCGAAGATATCGTCTGCCACCATTCGCCTAGTCATCTCTCGGGTGTTTACGTAACATGCCCGAACGCTGCCGACGCGAAGTTCACGGTGTATATTCGATATAAGAACCGTGAGAAGGTTTCTGCGTTTTCTGGTTCCTCTTCAACGGATCTATGTAACGCCATGATGATACAAATGATAGAAACTGCTGGAAGGTGAAACGAGACTGCTGATATCACCACATATTATTTGTCAATGTAATTCTCTGGTTATCATCCTTTAGTTGTTTGGCGAATCGGTCGTGGATGTCATTTGTCTTGGAAAGAAAAGTTGAGATTATTGAATGAATCGGCCGGAAGCTGCAGTGAGCAAATAAAGAAAGGAAGGAAAAGAAGGAAGAGGTGAAAGAAAGAAAATTAAGAAAGGAAGAAAAAAAATAAAGAAAAAATAATGGAACCAAGAAGAAAAAGGGTGAAAGAAAATAGAAAAGGGGAGTAAGGAAGATATATATATATAAACGAATAAAGATAAACGAAGGAAGAAAAAGAAAGGAAATAATAAAAGACGGAACGGAAGAAAGAAATGTAGTAAGAAATAACAGAACTAAGGAAGAAAAGAAAGAAGAAAAAAAGAACAAAGAAAAGATAGAAAAGACGAAAATAAAAGAAAAAGAAAAAAAAGAAAGGAAGCAATTAAAGCCTGGGGGGTAGAAAAGAAGAAATAACAAAAGGAAGGAAGAAAAATGTAGAAAAGAAAGAAAGAAAGAAAGAAAGAAAGAAGGGAGAATGGAAAAAGAAAAGGAAGAAAATGGGCATGTAAAAAAAAAGGATACAGATAGAAGACGTCGCAACAATATCAGTTGAAAACAAACATGTTATTTACAATTATATCAATCTTTTACTTACTCAAAACACGTACGTCTATTAAATCGATAAGAACATAACTACATCATACAATCTCCTTTAATTCTAAATTTTTTTCCGCTCAAAGTTCAAATTTTATTTTCTGTTCAACATTTAAAACATTTCTTCCAATGTGTGCCTTCCGCATTTTTTTCGAATTATATGCATATGTGTTAAATAATTCGAGTGGGCGACTTAACTAGTTCATTTATTAGCTAGTACAGATATTTTGTAAGATTATGAGATAAGAAGTGTTCTAGACAGATGGATTAAAGAGCTTAACATGACTAAGAATCCAATATCGTGTAAACGAACGTCTATAATACAAATAAGCAGAAATTACCTCAGGTATGAGGGGCAGGGAATTCAGGTAAAATAATTTCGTTTATTGTTGGAGGGAAGCGACTTAGGGAAGACGTGTTAAATATTGACCACCGAAATTGCAATCTAAAAAGTTTACGCTCTCCCCCCCCCCTCTCTCTCTCCCTTTCTGACACAATACAAGAATCACAACTTGATGTAATTAACTATGATGCAATTAATCGAAACGTGATTAGAGGGAACGTCTCAATAAACGTAACGTGTCTCTACGTTGAAGTTTGTTGAATCATTTGCCTGCCTCTGATGAGAAAATTATGTCTGACGACTTTCGATTTCAACTCTGCATTTCGGCAACAAGTTCGGATGGACGCGAACATCGAGGATACTGTCGGTCATGGCAGGCGAAACAACAAATTGACCGACGCACACATCAACGACGGTCATCACTGCAGGGAGGCATGACTCAAATTATGGTTTTGTTTATTGCAGATGTCGATCGCATGATGGTTATAAGATATATAATGACGATATATGCATATACATTTATGATTTAAATAATGACTAGAACGTATTTCTATACTGAATAGACTTCATTAAGTTTAGATTACGTTTCACTATTATTTATACCTTCTTCAAATATGTAAGAAAAAGAAGCTGCTATTAAATCGGAGACACCATTACAAATAAATAAGGGAAAATTACCTAGAGCCAGAGGAGAAAGTGATATATATATATATATATATATATATATATATATATATATATATATATATATATATATATATATATATATATATATACGCGTACTTTTTCGATTGCATATTCTTTTTCACAAACCGTCATTTTCCTGACCAGCCTCCCAGATTGTGAGGATCAGCAAGTCTTACTTCTCGACCTATTCTTGACAGAACTGCACGAGGCTTGTGTGACTGATTTCTAGAGCCCACTCCGGAACGCTGATCACCTTGTGGTAATGGCTAACATAACCATAAACCTCTGACCTCAAACCGAAGCGCCGAGATATGTGCAGCTACCATTGCGCATTGGCAGCAAGCATTCCACTGTTTAAACCGCCCTATGTCAACTACAAATAGACACACATTTATAGAATCAAGACACTTCTGTAAGAGTAATTGTCGTCGCTAAGAGTAGGTATACCGAGATGACTAGAAAACAAATCGAGTTACAAAATTAGAAACTCGTGATTTGTAAAAGATCTATAGTCGTATGGTGAACAAGAGGCAATCAACAATTTTCCCAGTATACAACCACCATGATGTTGCTTGCAAGGTAATAAGTTTAAACCGCCCTATGCCCAGCGGTTTATCCTAAATTCCGCCTTGGACTCTACAAATCACTTCCTCTTCAATGTCACACTACGAACGGAAACAACACTTGATGATTTGATAATAACCCCTTCTCGTGTCATGGATATCATAAAAAAAGATTCTTACCTCGAACGCATGTGGACCAGACGTTATCTCTACTATAGCAATAAAACAATATCTGCAAAGCCGGCCCTTGTTTTCTTCAGACTCTATAACAAATGCCTTGCCGAATTTTGCTTCCCTGATAGCTGGAAATTTGCCTCTGTGGTACCAGTTTTCAAGAACTTTGGTGAAAGAAAACCCCGCAAAATTATCGACCTATAAAGTTTTTCCACTCTTCGCTAAAATCTTTGAATCATTAATCACTCTAACGATAGTCCACCACATCGAAAATTATAAACTTCTTTCTAATCAACCGTATGGATTTAGTCAATCCTGTTCTACTGCGGATATTCTAACGGTCATTTCTGAAAACATCTACAATATACTGGACACTGCTTGTGAAGTTTGGACTGTAAAGTTTGATATATACAAAGCTTTTGACAAGGGCTGGCATGAAAGCCTTCCCAGGAAAATTAATTCGTACGATATTACTGGACTTAACTAAAAGCAAGTTCCAGTTCGCCATCGATGGATGCAAATCTGAAAAACATCAAATTAATGCGGTCGATACTTGGACCTTTATAATCCCTGATTTCATAAACGGCCTTTCTGATGCAATCGCGCCGAGATGGGTATATTTTCTGATGACACCACAGTCTATTCTCGACACGCGGACAAATCAAACGTACACATATTCAATACAATGGCTGAATCCTTGGAAAATGACCACCATTCTGTATTAGGCAAAAAAATGAGCCGTTACATTTAATGTTTCCAAGACAAAACTCCTGTTCTTTTAACGATTATAAGAAAGCTTTTCAACCAACGATTGCCATGGCTAATAGAACACTTCCCGAGGGTCGTACGTTCAAACTCTTCGGCCTAACATTCACAGGTAACTTGAATTGGAATACATACATAGAAGATACTGCTAAGTCTACATTAAAGAAAGTGGGCTCCCTTCTACCGGGTAGAACACTTTTCACACCTGCGAGTATCCTATTCCTTTATAAAGTTTATGCATGGAGTATTGTTTCCACATTTGAGATGGTGCTCCGACAAAGGTTCAGAATTTGTCGTGGAAGTGCATTATAGCTAGATTTATTTCGGTCCTTGTTAGGTCTGAGTTGTTTTTCTCGAATCTAGGTGTCTTGTTTAATGAAATTGGTGTGATGGATTCAGAGTAGGAGTATATGTCGAAAGCCAGAAATGTTATACTATGCTTATGCTTGAGGTTCTTGAAGTTCACCCGAGGAAATCCAAAGGGGGTATTTAATTTTATTCTTCAGTCGGAATGATTCTATCAAGAATGTTTTTACTTACTCGATCTATATCAGATTTAGAACTGCAAATCATCCTAATTAAGGGTTGTTATTCAAATAGGTTTATGGTTCTTTAAAGTAAATCTAGAAGTGTCTGGTGCAATTATTTCAGAGTATTTATCTATCTTCAGTTAAGAGAGTAAAGATTTAGCCTCTATATTTATACCATTGATGGACTCTCTACGGGTCAGTTTATAATTTTTATGGAGCTCTTTAAGTAAGATTGTTTTATATTGATAATAGGACATCGAGTAAAAGTTTTTAGTCTTATCGGCCGGGACTAGGAGGTTGTTGTTATTATCATTATCGTTCAACTTTTTGGCAAAATTGTTAATACGTCTAAGAGCATAAGTTTCATAATTAACATCCCTTCTGAGTTTTAAGTTGTTAGCTAGATGTACAAGATCTCTGTCAAAATTGTCCTGTGCTGTGTTTTTTTTTGGAGGGGGGGGGGTGTCCATAGTATTTAGCTGCATCTCGCTGTAAAGCGTCCTCTACTGCGATTGAGTTGACTGAGAGTCCTTGATTTGGATTTGGTGTTCGGTTTTTCCCATCGTTGACGCGTAGTGGTATGCCTTTCATGTAATGTTTCTCACGAACTTGTTAATGCTTCCAATAAAAGCTCTTCTGTGGGTGTCCTCCGATTGTATGGGATCTTTTCGTAGACAGGGATAGGAATTCTTTATGGAACATATCTTACAGTGTTATGAATAAGCTCTACAATAATGGAGCTTCAGTTAAGATTAAATTAAAGGAAATTTTGACTTTAACGAGGGTATACGACCCAAGGCCGAGGTGCATCAAATATAAACACCCTAGAACGGACATTACCACAACCGAACACTGTAGATATAGGTATCAGCTCAATGGATGATAAATAAGTCAACCAGAGCTCTAATAAAAACATTTAATGAATTAAAACATTACTATTGTTCCAAGAATTAAAACATCAAGTCCAGTATGGCGTACAGTCGTTTCCAAAACAGTTTGGAAATACTTTATTTTATTTTATTTTATAATTTGGTAAAGCTAATCTAAAACGTCCTTCATCAGCGCCTTTAGCCACACGTCTTACAGAAAGTCAAGGAAAAAAGAAAAAAAGCTCGTTCTAGAGAAACATCCACTGACAGAAAGAATCACCGGTTGATATGTTGGTATCATAGGAGTGAAAAATACAATGTTATCTATAAAAAATCACCGGTACATATAAAAAAAATAACAATACTTTCCAAAGATTTACCCTTTCTAATTTCCGCGATAAATTAAAATGACAAATTCTTTTCTCAGAGGGGTAGTGGAAACAATAAAAATAGAATGAAAATAGAAATAAAAATAATTAAAAAATGAATACGAATGTAATAAAAACTGGACGCCGAATATAACTTAAGGATAAGCTTTATTTAACCATTTGTTGCTTAGCTAGACAAATAGTGTTTTAACATTCACTCTTAATATACACGAATGTAGAACATTCCATTATTACTCCAAGGGGGAGACAGGCATCAATTATCTTTGTTACTACATTCTCCCCCATCTATCTTCTTATTCGTAGGGAACAAAATCATCCCATCGACCTGGCCTCCTGCGGGTTCTTTGAGGGCGTCTTGATTGTTCGTGCCCGACATCCATTTCTAATCTAGGCTCCTCGGGACCTGACGACGTTTCGGGACTGTCTTGTGTTGCTGGTTTAGGGCTAAAATATCTTGCTCCAAATCGCTCTCGTTTTCTACGGCGCTTCGGTCGCTTGGTGTCTGAAGATTGAGTATCTGTCTCAGATATTGGGTGAAACCGCTTTCGTGGTACCCATCTGTCGTCCGAACTAGAGTCAGAGACGACTCTGTTAGTATATTCAGATTCGTTTTGTTGGGACTCTGAACTTGACGTATCTGGCACACGATCACCTAAGAGGGTCGGACTTGTTCCACGAACCGGAGCCCTATATCCATCTGAAGCAGTTCTACGTTCATATACATTTCCTGCTGGGGCTAGATCCCTTAAGGAGACAGTAGATTGCCTTCCTTCTGAATTTCTGACCAGTGCATACTGAGGGTTCGCTTCGATTAATTGTACCTCGCTTACCAATGGGTCATGTTTACTATGACGAACATGACGTTTTAATAAAACTGTGCCAGGTTGTGCAAGCCACGAGGGAAGTGATGTGCCTGCTGAGCTTCGTCGTGGGAACGAGAAGAATCTCTCATGTGGGGTAGCGTTTGTCGCTGTACATAATAGAGTCCTAATAGCGTATAAGGCCATGGGGATGAGACTTTCCCAATCGGAGATCGGACTATTGCGATTTGCTGCCGCCAACTGTACTGTCTTCCATATTATACCATTGTATCTTTCGCACTGTCCGTTTCCTTGAGGATTGTGAGGAGTTGTTCTACTTACAGCTACTCTTCGTTCATGCAGAAACTGCTTGAGTTCGTCCGACATAAAAGCAGACCCACGATCTGAATGTATATATGCAGGCACTCCAAAAACGGCAAAAATGGAGCAGAGGCCTTGAATTACTGTTGCAGCCGTTACGTCTGGGCAGGGGATGACGAACGGAAATCTTGAGTACTCGTCTATTATTGTGAGCATGTATTTATTTTTAGTTTTAGAGGGTAAAGGGCCCTTAAAATCCAGGTTAAGTCTTTCAAAAGGCTGTGTGGCCTTAATGAGTGTTGCTGGAGGAGGTTTGTAGAACCTGGGCTTATTTTCTGCGCATATCCGACAAGAGTTCGTAATTCTTTTTACGTCTTCAACAGAATATGGCAAGTTTCTGCTCCTGACTACGTGAATCATTCTTGTGATACCTGGGTGACACAATTCCCTGTGTATATACTGAAGATCATCTGAGCCAGTTACCAGGCCACACACCCTTGAAAGCGCGTCGACCGCGGCATTCTCCTTACCAGGGCGGTAAGTGACGTCAAAGGAGTAGCAAGAAAGCTCCATTCTCCATCTCGCTATTTTCTCGTTTTTTATTTTACTCGTTGTTTTTGGGTTAAACATAAACGAGACCGACTTTTGGTCAGTGATTAATTCAAAATGTCGGCCGATTAAGTAATGCCTCCATTTTCGTAATGCCTCAACTATGGCGTACGCTTCTTTTTCTATTGCAGAGTGTCGTCGCTCGGATTTCGAAAGTGTTCTTGAAAAAAAAGCTACAGGACGACCGGATTGTCTCAGTGAGGCAGCTATCGCACAGTCGGAGGCATCCGTCTCAACTAATAGAGGGATAAAAGGATCCACAGCAGAAATGGCAGACTGAGCAATGTTCCTTTTCATGTTTTGAAATGCTCTGATGGCGGAACAGGACAACGGAAAAGTAGATACTTGTGTCAATGGGTGTATTTTTTCTGAAAAAGACGCAACCCATTGGGAGTAGTGAGCAAACATACCGAGGGCTCGTCGTAAAGAGGGCATGTTTCCAGGGATTGGTAATTCCATTAGCGGTTTCAGTCGCTCGGGATCCGGCGTCATGGTGCCATTTTTGACAATGTATCCCAATAATTTGATGCTTTTCAAGTTGTAGGAACATTTTTCACTGTTCAAAGTCAGATTATATTTCTTGACGGCAGCCATGAATCGTTTAAGGTTGTGGTCATGTTCAGCTTGGTTATGTCCGCATACTGTGACATTGTCTATATATGCAACAGTACCCTTCAATTTTTCATTGGAGATTATTTCATCTATTACCCTCTGGAAGCTAGCCACACCATTTGTTATCCCAAAAGGAATTCGGCAGAACTGATATAGGCGACCGCAGGCCTCGAATGCCGTGTAGGGCTTATCCTCTGGCTTGATAGGTACCTGATGGTAGGCACTTCTGAGATCTAAAGTACTGAAAGTGTGATATTTTGCAATATTAGAAATCATTTCGTCAATACGAGGCAGTGGATAGGCATCGAGTAATGTGTATCTGTTGATGGTCTGGGAATAGTCAATGACCATCCTTTTCTTGTGATTTTCAGTGGCTGTTACGAGGACCTGTGCTCGCCATGGAGATTCACTTGGCTCTATAATTCCTTCCTTAAGTATTTTTGTTACTTCTGCTGCTATGAACTGTTTGTCCGTTTCTGAATAGCGTCTTGATTTTATTGCTATTGGTTTGCAGTCAGGAGTTAAGTTTGTAAAAAGTGACGTGTGCCGCACTTTGACAGCTGCTAGTCCACATACGCTTAGGACTGGCTTGGGGCCACCAAAAGGAATTTCAACGCATGAATGTTGTTTTAGAAAATTGTGACCCAAAATCACTTCGCAGCAGAGGTTTTTCATTACTGATAATTTGATCCCTTGATAGGAGTTTCCTTTTAGTTTCAGGTTAACCATGCAATATCCAATTACATGGGACGATAAAGATGAATTTGCCATTGATATTTGGTTGGAACAAGGAAATATTTCCCATTTATTTGCTTTTACAATACTGGCATTAATAAAACTTTCGGAACTGCCTGTATCAATAAGCGCATGAATAGTCAATCCATTGATTTTTACCCTCACGATTGTTTTTGAGAGGCAGCCGGGGAATGCAGCTGATATTGTAATTGGTGCTACAGTAGCAAGAGTAGCCGAACGTTTTTTTTGAGAAGCTGACCGGCAAACTTTCGAAAAATGTCCCTGCTTATCACACTTGTGGCATCTAACATCTCGAGCCGGGCAGGACGAACGAGCATGTATACGAAGGCCACAAAAGTAGCATGTGGATCCAGCTGAGGCGGCAGTGATAAATTGTTCGTGATCGTTAGAAAGGGGGGTGGCAGCATCTTGGACAATGGAAGAATTTTGAACATGCAGAGGAGGGGCTACGATAGCAGCTCCCAAAATATCGGGTTGTAAATAGAAGACAGACTGCTTCTGTGCCATGTCCAACGTTAGAGCTTGTTCATAAGCTGTTGGTAAGTCTAGGTTTTTATTCTCTAGTAGTCTTTGTCTTATTTGGTTGGACTGTATTCCATTAATAAATGCGTCCCTGATAAAAACATCTCTCGCTTGGTTCGCAGTTAAGGCTGTAAATTCACACTCGCGACTTAACGTCTTTAGAATCTGAAGGTATTGTTCAAGGCTTTCTTCTGGTTGTTGACGCCGGGTAGCAAGTAAATGTCTAGCAAAAATAGTATTTTTTTTCTTTACAAACATGGCTTCTAAAATGTCCACCGCAGTTTCATAATTTTCACATTCAGATAAATTTCTATAAATAGCAGTAGAGACATGATGTAAAAGAAGGGTATATTTCTCAGTACCTGTTCAAAAGCCGCGTTTGAAGATAACTGTAGAGCTGTAAGGAATCCTTCGAACATTTTTCTCCAATGCCGCCATTTGTCAGTAGATTCCGAGTCGGCCGTATCAAGGTCTAGACGATCGGGTTTCAAGTAACGTTCCATAACGAATGGTTAAATAAATTGTAATAAAAACTGGACGCCGAATATAACTTAAGGATAAGCTTTATTTAACCATTTGTTGCTTAGCTAGACTATATTTATTTGTAAAAAAATACAAAATTTGGCACAAGGCCTACAAGGGGGTGGGGAAAATGTTGACCTAACTGACATTCTTAACTTAACTAGTCACAATCACCAAAACAAATTTACTCCATGATATACCTACTTAAAACCCAAAAATGACAATATATACATGGAATTGGGAGTGGGGGAACAAGAATGATATATAAATATACAATGAAAAAATAAATAAAATTAAGTGTTAGTATAAGAACCTCCCACTAAAGAAATGTGGCCGATAAGTAGTTTTGCCAGTCGAAAAAAGGCGATGCAGGTCACGAAAGTTTTATTCTCACACCTCCTTCGAAAATTACGAAAGGAGACCTGCATCTCTGACAAAACAACAGATCAGTCACCTAATAGGGGTCGGGAATGGGAATTAGAAAATAAAAGTCGGGGGAAAAAAAAAAAAAAAAAAAAAAAAAAGGGGGGGGGAGAGGACGAAAAAAAAGGGGGGCCTATGACAACTTACATACCGCTAGCTAAGCTAAAAAAGGGGAAGAAAAACAAAACATAACCTAATCTTGCCTAACCGGGTCAAATAAAAGGGTCAGTGTTCGGTTCGGCCACCCAATATTCTGTCTAAGGCACGTCCAAGTACCACTCAAAATTAGCTCCATTCAAACGACACAAACGCGCAACTTTCACCCACCTTTTGTTGAAATCTGCCGAAGGGAGTTTCACCTTCTCCAGCCTGACACGCATTTTCAAGCGAGACTGGAAAATGAGGACAAGCTGGGGAGCAGTGAAGGTCTCTTCCCCGTAGACTTCCTTCTGTCGTGTCGACCAAATCACTCCTCTCATGACTGCTAGTAAGCAAAGAAACACATAATGCTCCTCCCACTTCATGCTTGGTGCCCAATTGCAGCATGTCGAAAAAGACTCCAAAACGAAGAACTGTCCGTTCAACATGCGAACCGTGTAGCCTTCAACTAACTCACACAGCGGGCGAACGATGGGGCAATGAAAGAAAACATGACTGGTCGTTTCCTCCCAGTCGCCGCATCGAACACAACTTGGTGTCTCTACTAATCCCGCTGCGTAAAGCTTTTTGCCGACCCAGAGTGCATTTCGTATTATCAGCCAGGTGAGTGATGCCTCGTAATTATCGAAGCATTTCAACCCAGGCGCCCAAGGCCAGATCAAGCGAAGTTCTCCCTTCGTTAGACCGAGCTCCTCAGTAATATCGTCACGAACAGATCCCCTCACCATAACCCGATATAGTGCTTTACGAGACAACACTCGGGTGTCAGAGAGGCTTTCTGACACCCTTAGAAGGTACTTCAAGGACTGTCGACACTCGCGATAAAAGGAGCACTCGCGTCGAGGTAAACGAAATGCCTCACCCCCATGCAAGTGCACACTTTTCAAAGCCGGAAAGGCTTTCTTGGTGTCTTCCTTCCAGAATTCACCGTTTCCCTCACAAGGTGTACACATTCGGTCTAGGTAGTGTAAGCGAAGCGTATATTGACGAATCTCAACGCTTGGCATACCTAGACCGCCTTCAGACGGATGCAAGTAGCAGATCTCCCGGCGAACCATGGGCTGCTTTCCGCGCCACAAAAACGCGAAAAGAGCCTTCACTAGTTCAACTAGTGTGATCGCCGGCAGAGGGAGCACAGAAAGACGGTAGAGGATGAGAGGATAAATGTGAGAATTACACACCTCCGCTCTTCCTTTTAAAGTAAGATTTCTCAAAGACCACAGACGGGCTGCAGCCTTAACCGCTTTCAACACTTCCGACCAATTTTTCTCCAACTGGAGATCAGGACCAAACCAGACGCCGAGTATCTTGCAAGGCCCATCCGTCCAGCCAAAGGGCCCCTGAAGGGGAACACCCCTCCAGGCACCAATGCGTAAGCCAACAGACTTATCGCAGTTGATTTTGGACCCTGTCACTTGTTCATACCGTCTTATTTCCATGTCGACGACCCTAATCTCAGCACTGCTCGTTACAAGCACAGTGACGTCGTCGGCATAGGCGGAGTACTTAATCATGGGGCAAGCACCAGACAAAGTAATCCCACGAAGGACCGGATTCACCCTAAGCCTGCGAAGGAAAGGCTCCAACGCAAGCACATAAAGCATCGGTGAAAGCGGACATCCCTGACGAATAGATCTGGACAAATCGAAAGGCTTTGACCTCAATCCATTCACTTCAACCAACGCACCGGGGTTTGCATAAAAGAGGCGAATCCAGGAGCGGAAATGGGGACCAAATCCAGCCGAAGACAAGACAGCCTCCAGGTAACGATGATCGACCCTATCGAATGCTTTGGACTGATCTAAATTGATCAGCGCGGCCTCAGTGTCGACTTTCTCTATGATCAAGCGTATCATGTGCAAATTATCTTGAATAGTCCGGCCCTTAACAGAACAAGTCTGTTCGGGACTTATTAGACGAAACAAGACAACCTGCAGACGATTAGCCAAGATCTTGGCCAAAATCTTTAACTCTGTATTTAACATTGTTAAGGGCCGGAAATTACCTATACCATCCCCACCACTCTTGTCCTTGCGGAGCAATTTGATGATACCCCTGGTAAAGTACTGGGGGATAGACCCGTTCCTAAACCAGGAGTTAAACAACACAGCCAGCAGGGGGACAAAAATGGGCGACAACCTCAAATACAGTTCGTAAGGCAGACCATCGATACCCGGAGACTTATCAAGGCCAACCTGCCTTAGGGCCTCCAGGACTTCATCCTCATTTATACACCCTTCGCACCTAGCTGCTTCGGTCGCCTCGAGACGAGAAAAGTCAGCTAAATAGGCGTCGAACTGAGCCATTGTCAGACCGGGCTCCTTGGTAAAAAGATCCTGAAAATAAGAGCGAAAACCCTCCAAAATCCCGTCGTTTGTAGTCACGAGACGCCCATCCGATAATGTGACACTGGCGATGTGTCGATCAGTAGACCGTCGACGTTCCTCCGCACGCAGTGACGCGGCCATGTTTGTTGCCTCGTGCGGCACTCTTTTTAACCTAGACCTAACTATCAATCCCTGATCTGCCTTGTTATCCAAGGAGTTCAGTTCCGTTTTAGCTACAGTAAAGGTAACGCTATCCCCCGCCTCCGCCGCCCGACTTAAACTAGTTTCTAGTGCCACTTTCGTTGCCCTAGATCTAAGGTTGAGTCGACGACTATAATCGGCAACGAAGGACCTAATAACGTTCTTAAGGTGGCCCCACCACTTATTCCCAATGATAGCACCCGTCAATTCCCTCTGTAATGTTAGTAAAAGCTGTTCCCGGAAGTCCTTCAAATCGAACAACGATGTGTTGAACTTCCAGTAACCAGCCAATCTAGGCTTAGGACTATCTAAGTTTACCCGCACCCGGACAAGCCTATGATCCGAGTAAACTATATTATGAAAACTTGGACAATCTAAAAGCCCTAAATCGACTCTCCTAATTAAGAACCGATCAAGGTAACTCGAAAGTTGCCCTAAATCGGAGCCGCGACTAGCAGTCCAAGTCCATACTACTTCACGGGGTTTCTCATTTCGGAATTTATCGACAAGATCGAACTTATCGATAAAGTCCCGAAATGCCTTAACATCCCCGTTGCTGTTAGTTCCCCTACGTTTTCCCAAGCGATCTAAATCGGGATCCAAGACCGCGTTCCAGTCTCCCGCTAGAATTATCCGACGCGACGTATCCATAAAGGGCTCGATCCGCCGAAAAAAAGGAACCCGCTCAGAACTGGCGTTGGGCGCATAAACCCCAATAAGCCGAAAAGCCACATCCTTTACGGTAACATCAAGAACGCACAGCCTTCCCTCAGGATCTGCATAGATTGGGTCACACGTCGCATTCAGTGTGCGCTTAACTAGCCAGGAAACCCCTCTTGAGTGAGTATCAAAGTACGCTGAATAGAGCTGAAAGTCTCTAGTCAGCGCACCCTGATAATCACTGGGAATAAAGTGGGTCTCCTGCAAACAACATACATCCACGCCGAGTCGCTGAAGGTCACGTACTACTCGAAGTTTACGAGCGGTGTCCCTCAACCCTCGGCCATTTAGGCTTGCTAATCTGAGTGCCATTCTAGTGCTCTTAGAGTTGGGAACCCGAAACGAACATTGATGCATTTAAGACACCGACAGATGAACCCAGAGAACCTTGTCCCAATTCATTTGAGACGAGACCGTCCGGGGCCACACCGCCAATGTCTAAGGGGAAAGTTAGTTTTAATGCCCTGTAGAGTGTAGGATGGATACGTATAGGGACCCTCCCAACACAAGATTTTTGCAGTAATACTACTTCTTCATCGTTAAAGAAAGCGAGAGGAGGCGATATATTAAAGGCGTTATTCGCTTCCTCCATCATATTCCAAACCCCTTTAGCTTTGTCTCTTGATCTAACCACAGATAAAAGTCTTTGTGCATCCAAGAAATTTTCCGGGTTGGTGATGTCTTTTTTGTTGACTATCTTCAGTGTAGCTAGGTTTCGGTAGTTCTTCTTATGATGGTTTATCATAAGATTTTCAGTTTCGGGAGTAACTTTACAGACATCCTTGCCTGTGTAGAAAAGGGTCTTCTTTTTCCGGGCCTCTAGCGAGGGACTTCGATGGCGTTTCTCGGATGTGGAGGGGGCGGTGGGGGAGGCAGGAGGCGGCATATCGGTCTTCATTGGAGAGGGGGGCGGTGTACTTTTAGGGGTGTTGCACGGGGAACAGAAAGGAGATGGATTAGGGGTAACGGGCTTATCTTTTGATAAGGGGGTCAGATTAGATTCCCTTACTGGTGGGGATGACTTTAATGGTGGGGGTGCACCTTTGGCTGGAGAGCGACGTTCTTTGGCTGGTGGAGTTTTTTTTCCCGTATTAATAGTAGTATCGGCAACCTTTTTTTTTTCCTCGTTTTTTTTTCCTTTTTTTTCCTCAGTTTTGCGCTCCTCGTCGAGAGACTTTTTCAAATTTAGTATTTCTTTGTATTTTTCACCACCAGGATCGTTGCTGGTTTCTATTTCTAGTTGTTCCTCTTCGGTCATTACTTGAGCATATGACTTCGGCGATTTTTTGCCAGTCACGATATTCCAAACGACTTTTTTTTTGGGCGATTCATTTTCGGTGTTGCATAAGTCCTCGAATTCCTCCGGGGTTACAGTTTCAGTTGTTGGCTTTGAGGAGGGAGTCTTCTTCTCCGCTGCAACTTTAGGTGTCAAGTGTTCTAGCACTCTGTTCTTGGGGTTAGGCTGGGCCGGTTTGATCCTTGTTGGGCAAGTGAAAGTTAAATGCCCAACCTCATTGCAAATCCAACAAGCTGGACGTCTTCCAGCCACTACCACAGGTAATTTTTCTCCATTTGCTTCTATGTAGTACGGAACTTTTTTAAAAGCCGACTCGTTAAGCCACACGTCAAAAGACCATGTTCCGTTGAACTTGTCGACCGTAATAGCCGTTATTTCTCCGAACTTAAGTAAAAAGGCGCCTAAGTATTCCCCAGGAACCACAGCCGGAACTTCAAAAACTGAGATGGTCGTTCTCCTTCGACCCATGTATTCCATTCGCAGAATGTAGTCTTTAGTAATTATTTCTTTCTTCGAGAGTTCGATGCAGACTTCCTCGGTCTTAAAGAGACTATTCCAGGTGTTATAACCTTTACATTTCACGATACGTTCAGCACGTACTCCAGTCGTTGCAATTAATTTTGCGACAGTTTCTTTCGAGGACCTAATCAGTTTTTTGGACTTTCTGTCCACTACGAACATTAATATCGTTTTTTTCTGGAATTCCTCCAACCTTGGTAACTGTATAATTACTCCAGTTTCAGTCACGAAATCCGTGCAGTCTTTTGCCTTGGCGACAAAATCGTCAACGTCAATTTTAAGGGCGGGTGCCTTAATCCAATCCGTTTTATCCGTAGGCTGAGATGGCTTCTCAACCACTTCAGAGGTCTCCGAAGGCGCACAGCTGGCAGTAGCCATGGCCGGAGAACGGTAGAAAAAAATTAACAAACTCCAAATAAATAAAAATATAAGGAGTAACAAAAAGCAAGCAACAAATTTAACAAATAACGGTAGTAACAATAAATAACAATAATAACAATAATCACGGACTTACTGGCAGAGAAAAAATCACACAGAGCTTTGTTGCTTAGCTAGACTATTTATTTGTAAAAAAAATACAAAATTTGGCACAAGGCCTACAAGGGGGTGGGGAAAATGTTGACCTAACTAACATTTTTAACTTAACTAGTCACAATCACCAAAACAAATTTACTCCATGATATACCTACTTAAAACCCAAAAATGACAATATATACATGGAATTGGGAGTGGGGGAACAAGAATGATATATATATATACAATGAAAAAATAAATAAAATTAAGTGTTAGTATAAGAACCTCCCACTAAAGAAATGTGGCCGATAAGTAGTTTTGCCAGTCGAAAAAAGGCGATGCAGGTCACGAGCGTTTTATTCTCACACCTCCTTCGAAAATTACGAAAGGAGACCTGCATATCTGACAAAACAACAGATCAGTCACCTAATAGGGGTCGGGAATGGGAATTAGAAAATAAAAGTCGGGGTAAAAAAAAAAAAAAAAAAAAAAAAAGGGGGGGGGAGAGGACGAAAAAAAAAAAGGGGGGGCCTATGACAACTTACATACCGCTAGCTAAGCTAAAAAAGGGGAAGAAAAACAAAACATAACCTAATCTTGCCTAACCGGGTCAAATAAAAGGGTCAGTGTTCGGTTCGGCCACCCAATATTCTGTCTAAGGCACGTCCAAGTACCACTCAAAATTAGCTCCATTCAAACGACACAAACGCGCAACTTTCACCCACCTTTTGTTGAAATCTGCCGAAGGGAGTTTCACCTGGTCCAGCCTGACACGCATTTTCAAGCGAGACTGGAAAATGAGGACAAGCTGGGGAGCAGTGAAGGTCTCTTCCCCGTAGACTTCCTTCTGTCGTGTCGACCAAATCACTCCTCTCATGACTGCTAGTAAGCAAAGAAACACATAATGCTCCTCCCACTTCATGATTGGTGCCCAATTGCAGCATGTCGAAAAAGACTCCAAAACGAAGAACTGTCCGTTCAACATGCGAACCGTGTAGCCTTCAACTAACTCACACAGCGGGCGAACGATGGGGCAATGAAAGAAAACATGACTGGTCGTTTCCTCCCAGTCGCCGCATCGAACACAACTTGGTGTCTCTACTAATCCCGCTGCGTAAAGCTTTTTGCCGACCCAGAGTGCATTTCGTATTATCAGCCAGGTGAGTGATGCCTCGTAATTATCGAAGCATTTCAACCCAGGCGCCCAAGGCCAGATCAAGCGAAGTTCTCCCTTCGTAAGACCGAGCTCCTCAGTAATATCGTCACGAACAGATCCCCTCACCATAACCCGATATAGTGCTTTACGAGACAACACTCGGGTGTCAGAGAGGCTTTCTGACACCCTTAGAAGGTACTTCAAGGACTGTCGACACTCGCGATAAAAGGAGCACTCGCGTCGAGGTAAACGAAATGCCTCACCCCCATGCAAGTGCACACTTTTCAAAGCCGGAAAGGCTTTCTTGGTGTCTTCCTTCCAGAATTCACCGTTTCCCTCACAAGGTGTACACATTCGGTCTAGGTAGTGTAAGCGAAGCGTATATTGACGAATCTCAACGCTTGGCATACCTAGACCGCCTTCAGACGGATGCAAGTAGCAGATCTCCCGGCGAACCATGGGCTGCTTTCCGCGCCACAAAAACGCGAAAAGAGCCTTCACTAGTTCAACTAGTGTGATCGCCGGCAGAGGGAGCACAGAAAGACGGTAGAGGATGAGAGGATAAATGTGAGAATTACACACCTCCGCTCTTCCTTTTAAAGTAAGATTTCTCAAAGACCACAGACGGGCTGCAGCCTTAACCGCTTTCAACACTTCCGACCAATTTTTCTCCAACTGGAGATCAGGACCAAACCAGACGCCGAGTATCTTGCAAGGCCCATCCGTCCAGCCAAAGGGCCCCTGAAGGGGAACACCCCTCCAGGCACCAATGCGTAAGCCAACAGACTTATCGCAGTTGATTTTGGACCCTGTCACTTGTTCATACCGTCTTATTTCCATGTCGACGACCCTAATCTCAGCACTGCTCGTTACAAGCACAGTGACGTCGTCGGCATAGGCGGAGTACTTAATCATGGGGCAAGCACCAGACAAAGTAATCCCACGAAGGACCGGATTCACCCTAAGCCTGCGAAGGAAAGGCTCCAACGCAAGCACATAAAGCATCGGTGAAAGCGGACATCCCTGACGAATAGATCTGGACAAATCGAAAGGCTTTGACCTTATTCCATTCACTTCAACCAACGCACCGGGGTTTGCATAAAAGAGGCGAATCCAGGAGCGGAAATGGGGACCAAATCCAGCCGAAGACAAGACAGCCTCCAAGTAACGATGATCGACCCTATCGAATGCTTTGGACTGATCTAAATTGATCAGCGCGGCCTCAGTGTCGACTTTCTCTATGATCAAGCGTATCATGTGCAAATTATCTTGAATAGTCCGGCCTTTAACAGAACAAGTCTGTTCGGGACTTATTAGACGAAACAAGACAACCTGCAGACGATTAGCCAAGATCTTGGCCAAAATCTTTAACTCTGTATTTAACATTGTTAAGGGCCGGAAATTACCTATACCATCCCCACCACTCTTGTCCTTGCGGAGCAATTTGATGATACCCCTGGTAAAGTACTGGGGGATAGACCCGTTCCTAAACCAGGAGTTAAACAACACAGCCAGCAGGGGGACAAAAATGGGCGACAACCTCAAATACAGTTCGTAAGGCAGACCATCGATACCCGGAGACTTATCAAGGCCAACCTGCCTTAGGGCCCCCAGGACTTCATCCTCATTTATACACCCTTCGCACCTAGCTGCTTCGGTCGCCTCGAGACGAGAAAAGTCAGCTAAATAGGCGTCGAACTGAGCCATTGTCAGACCGGGCTCCTTGGTAAAAAGATCCTGAAAATAAGAGCGAAAACCCTCCAAAATCCCGTCGTTTGTAGTCACGAGACGCCCATCCGATAATGTGACACTGGCGATGTGTCGATCAGTAGACCGTCGACGTTCCTCCGCACGCAGTGACGCGGCCATGTTTGTCGCCTCGTGCGGCACTCTTTTTAACCTAGACCTAACTATCAATCCCTGATCTGCCTTGTTATCCAAGGAGTTCAGTTCCGTTTTAGCTACAGTAAAGGTAACGCTATCCCCCGCCTCCGCCGCCCGACTTAAACTAGTTTCTAGTGCCACTTTCGTTGCCCTAGATCTAAGGTTGAGTCGACGACTATAATCGGCAACGAAGGACCTAATAACGTTCTTAAGGTGGCCCCACCACTTATTCCCAATGATAGCACCCGTCAATTCCCTCTGTAATGTTAGTAAAAGCTGTTCCCGGAAGTCCTTCAAATCGAACAACGATGTGTTGAACTTCCAGTAACCAGCCAATCTAGGCTTAGGACTATCTAAGTTTACCCGCACCCGGACAAGCCTATGATCCGAGTAAACTATATTATGAAAACTTGGACAATCTAAAAGCCCTAAATCGACTCTCCTAATTAAGAACCGATCAAGGTAACTCGAAAGTTGCCCTAAATCGGAGCCGCGACTAGCAGTCCAAGTCCATACTACTTCACGGGGTTTCTCATTTCTGAATTTATCGACAAGATCGAACTTATCGATAAAGTCCCGAAATGCCTTAGCATCCCCGTTGCTGTTAGTTCCCCTACGTTTTCCCAAGCGATCTAAATCGGGATCCAAGACCGCGTTCCAGTCTCCCGCTAGAATTATCCGACGCGACGTATCCATAAAGGGCTCGATCCGCCGAAAAAAAGGAACCCGCTCAGAACTGGCGTTGGGCGCATAAACCCCAATAAGCCGAAAAGCCACATCCTTTACGGTAACATCAAGAACGCACAGCCTTCCCTCAGGATCTGCATAGATTGGGTCACAAGTCGCATTCAGTGTGCGCTTAACTAGCCAGGAAACCCCTCTTGAGTGAGTATCAAAGTACGCTGAATAGAGCTGAAAGTCTCTAGTCAGCGCACCCTGATAATCACTGGGAATAAAGTGGGTCTCCTGCAAACAACATGCATCCACGCCGAGTCGCTGAAGGTCACGTACTACTCGAAGTTTACGAGCGGTGTCCCTCAACCCTCGGCCATTTAGGCTTGCTAATCTGAGTGCCATTCTAGTGCTCTTAGAGTTGGGAACCCGAAACGAACATTGATGCATTTAAGACACCGACAGATGAACCCAGAGAACCTTGTCCCAATTCATTTGAGACGAGGCCGTCCGGGGCCACACCGCCAATGTCTAAGGGGAAAGTTAGTTTTAATGCCCTGTAGAGTGTAGGATGGATACGAATAGGGACCCTCCCAACACAAGATTTTTGCAGTAATACTACTTCTTCATCGTTAAAGAAAGCGAGAGGAGGCGATATATTAAAGGCGTTATTCGCTTCCTCCATCATATTCCAAACCCCTTTAGCTTTGTCTCTTGATCTAACCACGGATAAAAGTCTTTTAGCATCCAAGAAATTTTCCGGGTTGGTGATGTCTTTTTTGTTGACTATCTTCAGTGCAGCTAGGTTTCGGTAGTTCTTCTTATGATGGTTTATCATAAGGTTTTCAGTTTCGGGAGTAACTTTACAGACATCCTTGCCTGTGTAGAAAGGGGTCTTCTTTTTCCCGGGCCTCTAGCGAGGGACTTCGATGGCGTTTCTGGGATGTGGAGGGGGCGGTGGGGGAGGCAGGAGGCGGCATATCGGTCTTCATTGGAGAGGGGGGCGGTGTACTTTTAGGGGTGTTGCACGGGGAACAGAAAGGAGATGGATTAGGGGTAACGGGCTTATCTTTTGATAAGGGGGTCAGATTAGATTCCCTTACTGGTGGGGATGACTTTAATGGTGGGGGTGCACCTTTGGCTGGAGAGCGACGTTCTTTGGCTGGAGGAGTTTTTTTTCCCGTATTAATAGTAGTATCGGCAACCTTTTTTTTTTCCTCGTTTTTTGTTTCTTTTTTTTCCTCAGTTTTGCGCTCCTCGTCGAGAGACTTTTTCAAATTTAGTATTTCTTTGTATTTTTCACCACCAGGATCGTTGCTGGTTTCTATTTCTAGTTGTTCTTCTTCGGTCATTACTTGAGCATATGACTTCGGCGATTTTTTGCCAGTCACGATATTCCAAACGACTTTTTTTTGGGGCGATTCATTTTCGGTGTTGCATAAGTCCTCGAATTCCTCCGGGGTTACAGTTTCAGTTGTTGGCTTTGAGGAGGGAGTCTTCTTCTCCGCTGCAACTTTAGGTGTCAAGTGTTCTAGCACTCTGTTCTTGGGGTTAGGCTGGGCCGGTTTGATCCTTGTTGGGCAAGTGAAAGTTAAATGCCCAACCTCATTGCAGATCCAACAAGCTGGACGTCTTCCAGCCACCACCACAGGTAATTTTTCTCCATTTGCTTCTATGTAGTACGGAACTTTTTTAAAAGCCGACTCGTTAAGCCACACGTCAAAAGACCATGTTCCGTTGAACTTGTCGACCGTAATAGCCGTTATTTCTCCGAACTTAAGTAAAAAGGCGCCTAAGTATTCCCCAGGAACCACAGCCGGAACTTCAAAAACTGAGATGGTCGTTCTCCTTCGACCCATGTATTCCATTCGCAGAATGTAGTCTTTTGTAATTATTTCTTTCTTCGAGAGTTCGATGCAGACTTCCTCGGTCTTAAAGAGGCTATTCCAGGTGTTATAACCTTTACATTTCACTATACGTTCAGCACGTACTCCGGTTGTTGCAATTAATTTTGCGACAGTTTCTTTTGAGGACCTAATCAGTTTTTTGGACTTTCTGTCCACTACGAACATTAATATCGTTTTTTTCTGGAATTCCTCCAACCTTGGTAACTGTATAATTACTCCAGTTTCAGTCACGAAATCTGTGCAGTCTTTTGCCTTGGCGACAAAATCGTCAACGTCAATTTTAAGGGCGGGTGCCTTACTCCAGTCCGTTTTATCAGTAGGCTGAGATGACTTCTCAACCACTTCAGAGGTCTCCGAAGGCGCACAGCTGGCAGTAGCCATGGCCGGAGAACGGTAGAAAAAAATTAACAAACTCCAAATAAATAAAAATATAAGGAGTAAAGAAAAGCAAGCAACAAATTTAACAATTAACGGTAGTAACAATAAATAACAATAATAACAATAATCACGGACTTACTGGCAGAGAAAAAATCACAGAGAGCTTTGTTGCTTCGCTAGACTATATTTATTTGTAAAGAATACAAAATTTGGCACAAGGCCTACAAGGGGGTGGGGAAAATGTTGACCTAACTGACATTCTTAACTTAACTAGTCACAATCACCAAAACAAATTTACTCCATGATATACCTACTTAAAACCCAAAAATGACAATATATACATGGAATTGGGAGTGGGGGAACAAGAATGATATATATATATACAATGAAAAAATAAATAAAATTAAGATTAAGTGTTAGTATAAGAACCTCCCACTAAAGAAATGTGGCCGATAAGTAGTTTTGCCAGTCGAAAAAAGGCGATGCAGGTCACGAAAGTTTTATTCTCACACCTCCTTCGAAAATTACGAAAGGAGACCTGCATCTCTGACAAAACAACAGATCAGTCACCTAATAGGGGTCGGGAATGGGAATTAGAAAATAAAAGTCGGGGTAAAAAAAAAAAAAAAAAAAAAAAAAAAAAAAAAAGGGGGGGGGGAGAGGACGAAAAAAAAGGGGGGCCTATGACAACTTACATACCGCTAGCTAAGCTAAAAAAGGGGAAGAAAAACAAAACATAACCTAATCTTGCCTAACCGGGTCAAATAAAAGGGTCAGTGTTCGGTTCGGCCACCCAATATTCTGTCTAAGGCACGTCCAAGTACCACTCAAAATTAGCTCCATTCAAACGACACAAACGTGCAACTTTCACCCACCTTTTGTTGAAATCTGCCGGGGGGAGCTTCACCTTCTCCAGCCTGACACGCATTTTCAAGCGAGACTGGAAAATGAGGACAAGCTGAGGAGCAGTGAAGGTCTCTTCCCCGTAGACTTCCTTCTGTCGTGTCGACCAAATCACTCCTCTCATGACTGCTAGTAAGCAAAGAAACACATAATGCTCCTCCCACTTCATGATTGGTGCCCAATTGCAGCATGTCGAAAAAGACTCCAAAACGAAGAACTGTCCGTTCAACATGCGAACCGTGTAGCCTTCAACTAACTCACACAGCGGGCGAACGATGGGGCAATGAAAGAAAACATGACTGGTCGTTTCCTCCCAGTCGCCGCATCGAACACAACTTGGTGTCTCTACTAATCCCGCTGCGTAAAGCTTTTTGCCGACCCAGAGTGCATTTCGTATTATCAGCCAGGTGAGTGATGCCTCGTAATTATCGAAGCATTTCAACCCAGGCGCCCAAGGCCAGATCAAGCGAAGTTCTCCCTTCGTAAGACCGAGCTCCTCAGTAATATCGTCACGAACAGATCCCCTCACCATAACCCGATATAGTGCTTTACGAGACAACACTCGGGTGTCAGAGAGGCTTTCTGACACCCTTAGAAGGTACTTCAAGGACTGTCGACACTCGCGATAAAAGGAGCACTCGCGTCGAGGTAAACGAAATGCCTCACCCCCATGCAAGTGCACACTTTTCAAAGCCGGAAAGGCTTTCTTGGTGTCTTCCTTCCAGAATTCACCGTTTCCCTCACAAGGTGTACACATTCGGTCTAGGTAGTGTAAGCGAAGCGTATATTGACGAATCTCAACGCTTGGCATACCCAGACCGCCTTCAGACGGATGCAAGTAGCAGATCTCCCGGCGAACCATGGGCTGCTTTCCGCGCCACAAAAACGCGAAAAGAGCCTTCACTAGTTCAACTAGTGTGATCGCCGGCAGAGGGAGCACAGAAAGACGGTAGAGGATGAGAGGATAAATGTGAGAATTACACACCTCCGCTCTTCCTTTTAAAGTAAGATTTCTCAAAGACCACAGACGGGCTGCAGCCTTAACCGCTTTCAACACTTCCGACCAATTTTTCTCCAACTGGAGATCAGGACCAAACCAGACGCCGAGTATCTTGCAAGGCCCATCCGTCCAGCCAAAGGGCCCCTGAAGGGGAACACCCCTCCAGGCACCAATGCGTAAGCCAACAGACTTATCGCAGTTGATTTTGGCCCCTGTCACTTGTTCATACCGTCTTATTTCCATGTCGACGACCCTAATCTCAGCACTGCTCGTTACAAGCACAGTGACGTCGTCGGCATAGGCGGAGTACTTAATCATGGGGCAAGCACCAGACAAAGTAATCCCACGAAGGACCGGATTCACCCTAAGCCTGCGAAGGAAAGGCTCCAACGCAAGCACATAAAGCATCGGTGAAAGCGGACATCCCTGACGAATAGATCTGGACAAATCGAAAGGCTTTGACCTTATTCCATTCACTTCAACCAACGCACCGGGGTTAGCATAAAAGAGGCGAATCCAGGAGCGGAAATGGGGACCAAATCCAGCCGAAGACAAGACAGCCTCCAAGTAACGATGATCGACCCTATCGAATGCTTTGGACTGATCTAAATTGATCAGCGCGGCCTCAGTGTCGACTTTCTCTATGATCAAGCGTATCATGTGCAAATTATCTTGAATAGTCCGGCCCTTAACAGAACAAGTCTGTTCGGGACTTATTAGACGAAACAAGACAACCTGCAGACGATTAGCCAAGATCTTGGCCAAAATCTTTAACTCTGTATTTAACATTGTTAAGGGCCGGAAATTACCTATACCATCCCCACCACTCTTGTCCTTGCGGAGCAATTTGATGATACCCCTGGTAAAGTACTGGGGGATAGACCCGTTCCTAAACCAGGAGTTAAACAACACAGCCAGCAGGGGGACAAAAATGGGCGACAACCTCAAATACAGTTCGTAAGGCAGACCATCGATACCCGGAGACTTATCAAGGCCAACCTGCCTTAGGGCCTCCAGGACTTCATCCTCATTTATACACCCTTCGCACCTAGCTGCTTCGGTCGCCTCGAGACGAGAAAAGTCAGCTAAATAGGCGTCGAACTGAGCCATTGTCAGACCGGGCTCCTTGGTAAAAAGATCCTGAAAATAAGAGCGAAAACCCTCCAAAATCCCGTCGTTTGTAGTCACGAGACGCCCATCCGATAATGTGACACTGGCGATGTGTCGATCAGTAGACCGTCGACGTTCCTCCGCACGCAGTGACGCGGCCATGTTTGTCGCCTCGTGCGGCACTCTTTTTAACCTAGACCTAACTATCAATCCCTGATCTGCCTTGTTATCCAAGGAGTTCAGTTCCGTTTTAGCTACAGTAAAGGTAACGCTATCCCCCGCCTCCGCCGCCCGACTTAAACTAGTTTCTAGTGCCACTTTCGTTGCCCTAGATCTAAGGTTGAGTCGACGACTATAATCGGCAACGAAGGACCTAATAACGTTCTTAAGGAGGCCCCACCACTTATTCCCAATGATAGCACCCGTCAATTCCCTCTGTAATGTTAGTAAAAGCTGTTCCCGGAAGTCCTTCAAATCGAACAACGATGTGTTGAACTTCCAGTAACCAGCCAATCTAGGCTTAGGACTATCTAAGTTTACCCGCACCCGGACAAGCCTATGATCCGAGTAAACTATATTATGAAAACTTGGACAATCTAAAAGCCCTAAATCGACTCTCCTAATTAAGAACCGATCAAGGTAACTCGAAAGTTGCCCTAAATCGGAGCCGCGACTAGCAGTCCAAGTCCATACTACTTCACGGGGTTTCTCATTTCGGAATTTATCGACAAGATCGAACTTATCGATAAAGTCCCGAAATGCCTTAGCATCCCCGTTGCTGTTAGTTCCCCTACGTTTTCCCAAGCGATCTAAATCGGGATCCAAGACCGCGTTCCAGTCTCCCGCTAGAATTATCCGACGCGACGTATCCATAAAGGGCTCGATCCGCCGAAAAAAAGGAACCCGCTCAGAACTGGCGTTGGGCGCATAAACCCCAATAAGCCGAAAAGCCACATCCTTTACGGTAACATCAAGAACGCACAGCCTTCCCTCAGGATCTGCATAGATTGGGTCACACGTCGCATTCAGTGTGCGCTTAACTAGCCAGGAAACCCCTCTTGAGTGAGTATCAAAGTACGCTGAATAGAGCTGAAAGTCTCTAGTCAGCGCACCCTGATAATCACTGGGAATAAAGTGGGTCTCCTGCAAACAACATACATCCACGCCGAGTCGCTGAAGGTCACGTACTACTCGAAGTTTACGAGCGGTGTCCCTCAACCCTCGGCCATTTAGGCTTGCTAATCTGAGTGCCATTCTAGTGCTCTTAGAGTTGGGAACCCGAAACGAACATTGATGCATTTAAGACACCGACAGATGAACCCAGAGAACCTTGTCCCAATTCATTTGAGACGAGACCGTCCGGGGCCACACCGCCAATGTCTAAGGGGAAAGTTAGTTTTAATGCCCTGTAGAGTGTAGGATGGATACGAATAGGGACCCTCCCAACACAAGATTTTTGCAGTAATACTACTTCTTCATCGTTAAAGAAAGCGAGAGGAGGCGATATATTAAAGGCGTTATTCGCTTCCTCCATCATATTCCAAACCCCTTTAGCTTTGTCTCTTGATCTAACCACAGATAAAAGTCTTTGTGCATCCAAGAAATTTTCCGGGTTGGTAATGTCTTTTTTGTGTACCATCTTTAGTGTAGCTAGGTTTCGGTAGTTCTTCTTATGATGGTTTATCATAAGATTTTCAGTTTCGGGAGTAATTTTACAGACATCCTTGCCTGTGTAGAAAGGGGTCTTCTTTTTCCGAGCCTCTAGCGAGGGACTTCGATGGCGTTTCTGGGATGTGGAGGGGGCGGTGGGGGAGGCAGGAGGCGGCATATCGGTCTTCATTGGAGAGGGGGGCGGTGTACTTTTAGGGGTGTTGCACGGGGAACAGAAAGGAGATGGATTGGGGGTAACGAGCTTATCTTTTGATAAGGGGGTCAAATTAGATTCCCTTACTGGTGGGGATGACTTTAATGGTGGGGGTGCACCTTTGGCTGGAGAGCGACGTTCTTTGGCCGGGGGAGTTTGTTTTTTTTCCGCATTACTTGTGGTTTCGGAAACCATTTTTTTTCCTTCGTTTTTTTTTCCCTTTTTTTCTTCAGATTTGCGCTCCTCGTCGAGAGACTTTTTAAGATTTAATAATTCTTTGTACTTTTCTCCACCTGGATCGTTACTGGTTTCTATCTCTAGTTGTTCCTCATCGGTCATCACTTGAGCGTATGACTTCGGTGATTTTTTTCCCGTCACAATGTTCCATACGACTTTTTTTTTGGGCGATTCATTTTCTGTGTTACATAAGTCCTCGAATTCCTCCGGGGTTACAGTTTCAGTTGTTGGCTTTGAGGAGGGAGTCTTCTTATCTGCTGCAACTTTAGGTGTCAAGTGTTCTAGCACTCTGTTCTTGGGGTTAGGCTGGGCCGGTTTAATCCTTGTGGGACAAGTAAATGTTAAGTGCCCAACCTCATTGCATATCCAACAAGCTGGACGTCTTCCAGCCACCACCACAGGCAATTTTTCTCCATTTGCTTCAATGTAGTATGGTACTTTCTTGAAAGCCGACTCGTTAAGCCACACGTCAAAAGACCATGTTCCGTTGAACTTGTCAACCGTAATAGCTGTTATTTCTCCGAACTTAAGTAAAAAGGCGCCTAAGTATTCGCCAGGAACCACAGCCGGAACTTCAAAAACTGAGATGGTCGTTCTCCTTCGACCCATGTATTCCATTCGCAGAATGTAGTCTTTAGTAATTATTTCTTTCTTCGAGAGTTCGATGCAGACTTCCTCGGTCTTAAAGAGACTATTCCAGGTGTTATAACCTTTACATTTCACGATACGTTCAGCACGTACTCCGGTCGTTGCAATTAATTTTGCGACAGTTTCTTTCGAGGACCTAATCAGTTTTTTGGACTTTCTGTCCACTACGAACATTAATATCGTTTTTTTCTGGAATTCCTCCAACCTTGGTAACTGTATGATTACTCCAGTTTCAGTCACGAAATCCGTGCAGTCTTTTGCTTTGGCGATAAAATCGTCAACGTCAATTTTAAGGGCGGGTGCCTTAATCCAATCCGTTTTATCCGTAGGTTGAGATGGCTTCTCAACCACTTCAGAGGTCTCCGAAGGCGCACAGCTGGCAGTAGCCATGGCCGGAGAACGGTAGAAAAAAATTAACAAACTCCAAATAAATAAAAATATAAGGAGTAAAAAAAAAGCAAGCAACAAATTTAACAATTAACGGTAGTAACAATAAATAACAATAATAACAATAATCACGGACTTACTGGCAGAGAAAAAAATCACAGAGAGCTTTGTTGCTTCGCTAGACTATATTTATTTGTAAAAAAATACAAAATTTGGCACAAGGCCTACAAGGGGGTGGGGAAAATGTTGACCTAACTAACATTTTTAACTTAACTAGTCACAATCACCAAAACAAATTTACTCCATGATATACCTACTTAAAACCCAAAAATGACAATATATACATGGAATTGGGAGTGGGGGAACAAGAATGATATATATATATACAATGAAAAAATAAATAAAATTAAGTGTTAGTATAAGAACCTCCCACTAAAGAAATGTGGCCGATAAGTAGTTTTGCCAGTCGAAAAAAGGCGATGCAGGTCACGAAAGTTTTATTCTCACACCTCCTTCGAAAATTACGAAAGGAGACCTGCATCTCTGACAAAACAACAGATCAGTCATCTAATAGGGGTCGGGAATGGGAATTAGAAAATAAAAGTCGGGGTAAAAAAAAAAAAAAAAAAAAAAAAAAAAGGGGGGGGAGAGGACGAAAAAAAAAGGGGGGCCTATGACAACTTACATACCGCTAGCTAAGCTAAAAAAGGGGAAGAAAAACAAAACATAACCTAATCTTGCCTAACCGGGTCAAATAAAAGGGTCAGTGTTCGGTTCGGCCACCCAATATTCTGTCTAAGGCACGTCCAAGTACCACTCAAAATTAGCTCCATTCAAACGACACAAACGTGCAACTTTCACCCACCTTTTGTTGAAATCTGCCGGGGGGAGTTTCACCTTCTCCAGCCTGACACGCATTTTCAAGCGAGACTGGAAAATGAGGACAAGCTGGGGAGCAGTGAAGGTCTCTTCCCCGTAGACTTCCTTCTGTCGTGTCGACCAAATCACTCCTCTCATGACTGCTAGTAAGCAAAGAAACACATAATGCTCCTCCCACTTCATGCTTGGTGCCCAATTGCAGCATGTCGAAAAAGACTCCAAAACGAAGAACTGTCCGTTCAACATGCGAACCGTGTAGCCTTCAACTAACTCACACAGCGGGCGAACGATGGGGCAATGAAAGAAAACATGACTGGTCGTTTCCTCCCAGTCGCCGCATCGAACACAACTTGGTGTCTCTACTAATCCCGCTGCGTAAAGCTTTTTGCCGACCCAGAGTGCATTTCGTATTATCAGCCAGGTGAGTGATGCCTCGTAATTATCGAAGCATTTCAACCCAGGCGCCCAAGGCCAGATCAAGCGAAGTTCTCCCTTCGTAAGACCGAGCTCCTCAGTAATATCGTCACGAACAGATCCCCTCACCATAACCCGATATAGTGCTTTACGAGACAACACTCGGGTGTCAGAGAGGCTTTCTGACACCCTTAGAAGGTACTTCAAGGACTGTCGACACTCGCGATAAAAGGAGCACTCGCGTCGAGGTAAACGAAATGCCTCACCCCCATGCAAGTGCACACTTTTCAAAGCCGGAAAGGCTTTCTTGGTGTCTTCCTTCCAGAATTCACCGTTTCCCTCACAAGGTGTACACATTCGGTCTAGGTAGTGTAAGCGAAGCGTATATTGACGAATCTCAACGCTTGGCATACCTAGACCGCCTTCAGACGGATGCAAGTAGCAGATCTCCCGGCGAACCATGGGCTGCTTTCCGCGCCACAAAAACGCGAAAAGAGCCTTCACTAGTTCAACTAGTGTGATCGCCGGCAGAGGGAGCACAGAAAGACGGTAGAGGATGAGAGGATAAATGTGAGAATTACACACCTCCGCTCTTCCTTTTAAAGTAAGATTTCTCAAAGACCACAGACGGGCTGCAGCCTTAACCGCTTTCAACACTTCCGACCAATTTTTCTCCAACTGGAGATCAGGACCAAACCAGACGCCGAGTATCTTGCAAGGCCCATCCGTCCAGCCAAAGGGCCCCTGAAGGGGAACACCCCTCCAGGCACCAATGCGTAAGCCAACAGACTTATCGCAGTTGATTTTGGCCCCTGTCACTTGTTCATACCGTCTTATTTCCATGTCGACGACCCTAATCTCAGCACTGCTCGTTACAAGCACAGTGACGTCGTCGGCATAGGCGGAGTACTTAATCATGGGGCAAGCACCAGACAAAGTAATCCCACGAAGGACCGGATTCACCCTAAGCCGGCGCAGGAAAGGCTCCAACGCAAGCACATAAAGCATCGGTGAAAGCGGACATCCCTGACGAATAGATCTGGACAAATCGAAAGGCTTTGACCTCAATCCATTCACTTCAACCAACGCACCGGGGTTTGCATAAAAGAGGCGAATCCAGGAGCGGAAATGGGGACCAAATCCAGCCGAAGACAAGACAGCCTCCAGGTAACGATGATCGACCCTATCGAATGCTTTGGACTGATCTAAATTGATCAGCGCGGCCTCAGTGTCGACTTTCTCTATGATCAAGCGTATCATGTGCAAATTATCTTGAATAGTCCGGCCCTTAACAGAACAAGTCTGTTCGGGACTTATTAGACGAAACAAGACAACCTGCAGACAATTAGCCAAGATCTTGGCCAAAATCTTTAACTCTGTATTTAACATTGTTAAGGGCCGGAAATTACCTATACCATCCCCACCACTCTTGTCCTTGCGGAGCAATTTGATGATACCCCTGGTAAAGTACTGGGGGATAGACCCGTTCCTAAACCAGGAGTTAAACAACACAGCCAGCAGGGGGACAAAAATGGGCGACAACCTCAAATACAGTTCGTAAGGCAGACCATCGATACCCGGAGACTTATCAAGGCCAACCTGCCTTAGGGCCTCCAGGACTTCATCCTCATTTATACACCCTTCGCACCTAGCTGCTTCGGTCGCCTCGAGACGAGAAAAGTCAGCTAAATAGGCGTCGAACTGAGCCATTGTCAGACCGGGCTCCTTGGTAAAAAGATCCTGAAAATAAGAGCGAAAACCCTCCAAAATCCCGTCGTTTGTAGTCACGAGACGCCCATCCGATAATGTGACACTGGCGATGTGTCGATCAGTAGACCGTCGACGTTCCTCCGCACGCAGTGACGCGGCCATGTTTGTTGCCTCGTGCGGCACTCTTTTTAACCTAGACCTAACTATCAATCCCTGATCTGCCTTGTTATCCAAGGAGTTCAGTTCCGTTTTAGCTACAGTAAAGGTAACGCTATCCCCCGCCTCCGCCGCCCGACTTAAACTAGTTTCTAGTGCCACTTTCGTTGCCCTAGATCTAAGGTTGAGTCGACGACTATAATCGGCAACGAAGGACCTAATAACGTTCTTAAGGTGGCCCCACCACTTATTCCCAATGATAGCACCCGTCAATTCCCTCTGTAATGTTAGTAAAAGCTGTTCCCGGAAGTCCTTCAAATCGAACAACGATGTGTTGAACTTCCAGTAACCAGCCAATCTAGGCTTAGGACTATCTAAGTTTACCCGCACCCGGACAAGCCTATGATCCGAGTAAACTATATTATGAAAACTTGGACAATCTAAAAGCCCTAAATCGACTCTCCTAATTAAGAACCGATCAAGGTAACTCGAAAGTTGCCCTAAATCGGAGCCGCGACTAGCAGTCCAAGTCCATACTACTTCACGGGGTTTCTCATTTCGGAATTTATCGACAAGATCGAACTTATCGATAAAGTCCCGAAATGCCTTAGCATCCCCGTTGCTGTTAGTTCCCCTACGTTTTCCCAAGCGATCTAAATCGGGATCCAAGACCGCGTTCCAGTCTCCCGCTAGAATTATCCGACGCGACGTATCCATAAAGGGCTCGATCCGCCGAAAAAAAGGAACCCGCTCAGAACTGGCGTTGGGCGCATAAACCCCAATAAGCCGAAAAGCCACTTCCTTTACGGTAACATCAAGAACGCACAGCCTTCCCTCAGGATCTGCATAGATTGGGTCACACGTCGCATTCAGTGTGCGCTTAACTAGCCAGGAAACCCCTCTTGAGTGAGTATCAAAGTACGCTGAATAGAGCTGAAAGTCTCTAGTCAGCGCACCCTGATAATCACTGGGAATAAAGTGGGTCTCCTGCAAACAACATACATCCACGCCGAGTCGCTGAAGGTCACGTACTACTCGAAGTTTACGAGCGGTGTCCCTCAACCCTCGGCCATTTAGGCTTGCTAATCTGAGTGCCATTCTAGTGCTCTTAGAGTTGGGAACCCGAAACGAACATTGATGCATTTAAGACACCGACAGATGAACCCAGAGAACCTTGTCCCAATTCATTTGAGACGAGACCGTCCGGGGCCACACCGCCAATGTCTAAGGGGAAAGTTAGTTTTAATGCCCTGTAGAGTGTAGGATGGATACGAATAGGGACCCTCCCAACACAAGATTTTTGCAGTAATACTACTTCTTCATCGTTAAAGAAAGCGAGAGGAGGCGATATATTAAAGGCGTTATTCGCTTCCTCCATCATATTCCAAACCCCTTTAGCTTTGTCTCTTGATCTAACCACAGATAAAAGTCTTTGTGCATCCAAGAAATTTTCCGGGTTGGTAATGTCTTTTTTGTGTACCATCTTTAGTGTAGCTAGGTTTCGGTAGTTCTTCTTATGATGGTTTATCATAAGATTTTCAGTTTCGGGAGTAACTTTACAGACATCCTTGCCTGTGTAGAAAGGGGTCTTCTTTTTCCGGGCCTCTAGCGAGGGACTTCGATGGCGTTTCTGGGATGTGGAGGGGGCGGTGGGTGAGGCAGGAGGCGGCATATCGGTCTTCATTGGAGAGGGGGGCGGTGTACTTTTAGGGGTGTTGCACGGGGAACAGAAAGGAGATGGATTAGGGGTAACGGGCTTATCTTTTGATAAGGGGGTCAGATTAGATTCCCTTACTGGTGGGGATGACTTTAATGGTGGGGGTGCACCTTTGGCTGGAGAGCGACGTTCTTTGGCTGGTGGAGTTTTTTTTTCCGCATTAATAGTAGTATCGGCAACCTTTTTTTTTTCCTCGTTTTTTTTTTTTTTTTTCCTCAGATTTGCGCTCCTCGTCGAGAGACTTTTTAAGATTTAATAATTCTTTGTACTTTTCTCCAACTGGATCGTTACTGGTTTCTATCTCTAGTTGTTCCTCTTCGGTCATCACTTGAGCGTATGACTTTGGTGATTTTTTTCCCGTCACAATGTTCCATACGACTTTTTTTTTGGGAGATTCATTTTCTGTGTTACATAAGTCCTCGAATTCCTCCGGGGTTACAGTTTCAGTTGTTGGCTTTGAGGAGGGAGTCTTCTTCTCCGCTGCAACTTTAGGTGTCAAGTGTTCTAGCACTCTGTTCTTGGGGTTAGGCTGGGCCGGTTTGATCCTTGTTGGGCAAGTGAAAGTTAAATGCCCAACCTCATTGCAAATCCAACAAGCTGGACGTCTTCCAGCTACCACCACAGGTAATTTTTCTCCATTTGCTTCTATGTAGTACGGAACTTTTTTAAAAGCCGACTCGTTAAGCCACACGTCAAAAGACCATGTTCCGTTGAACTTGTCGACCGTAATAGCCGTTATTTCTCCGAACTTAAGTAAAAAGGCGCCTAAGTATTCCCCAGGAACCACAGCCGGAACTTCAAAAACTGAGATGGTCGTTCTCCTTCGACCCATGTATTCCATTCGCAGAATGTAGTCTTTTGTAATTATTTCTTTCTTCGAGAGTTCGATGCAGACTTCCTCGGTCTTAAAGAGGCTATTCCAGGTGTTATAACCTTTACATTTCACTATACGTTCAGCACGTACTCCGGTTGTTGCAATTAATTTTGCGACAGTTTCTTTTGAGGACCTAATCAGTTTTTTGGACTTTCTGTCCACTACGAACATTAATATCGTTTTTTTCTGGAATTCCTCCAACCTTGGTAACTGTATAATTACTCCAGTTTCAGTCACGAAATCCGTGCAGTCTTTTGCCTTGGCGACAAAATCGTCAACGTCAATTTTAAGGGCGGGTGCCTTACTCCAGTCCGTTTTATCCGTAGGCTGAGATGACTTCTCAACCACTTCAGAGGTCTCCGAAGGCGCACAGCTGGCAGTAGCCATGGCCGGAGAACGGTAGAAAAAAATTAACAAACTCCAAATAAATAAAAATATAAGGAGTAAAAAAAAGCAAGCAACAAATTTAACAAATAACGGTAGTAACAATAAATAACAATAATAACAATAATCACGGACTTACTGGCAGAGAAAAAATCACACAGAGCTTTGTTGCTTAGCTAGACTATATTTATTTGTAAAAATTACAAAATTTGGCACAAGGCCTACAAGGGGGTGGGGAAAATGTTGACCTAACTAACATTTTTAACTTAACTAGTCACAATCACCAAAACAAATTTACTCCATGATATACCTACTTAAAACCCAAAAATGACAATATATACATGGAATTGGGAGTGGGGAAACAAGAATGATATATAAATATACAATGAAAAAATAAATAAAATTAGGTGTTAGTATAAGAACCTCCCACTAAAGAAATGTGGCCGATAAGTAGTTTTGCCAGTCGAAAAAAGGCGATGCAGGTCACGAAAGTTTTATTCTCACACCTCCTTCGAAAATTACGAAAGGAGACCTGCATCTCTGACAAAACAACAGATCAGTCACCTAATAGGGGTCGGGAATGGGAATTAGAAAATAAAAGTCGGGGTAAAAAAAAAAAAAAAAAAAAAAAAAAAAAAAAGGGGGGGGGGAGAGAGGACGAAAAAAAAGGGGGGGCCTATGACAACTTACATACCGCTAGCTAAGCTAAAAAAGGGGAAGAAAAACAAAACATAACCTAATCTTGCCTAACCGGGTCAAATAAAAGGGTCAGTGTTCGGTTCGGCCACCCAATATTCTTTCTAAGGCACGTCCAAGTACCACTCAAAATTAGCTCCATTCAAACGACACAAACGCGCAACTTTCACCCACCTTTTGTTGAAATCTGCCGAAGGGAGTTTCACCTTCTCCAGCCTGACACGCATTTTCAAACGAGACTGGAAAATGAGGACAAGCTGGGGAGCAGTGAAGGTCTCTTCCCCGTAGACTTCCTTCTGTCGTGTCGACCAAATCACTCCTCTCATGACTGCTAGTAAGCAAAGAAAAACATAATGCTCCTCCCACTTCATGATTGGTGCCCAATTGCAGCATGTCGAAAAAGACTCCAAAACGAAGAACTGTCCGTTCAACATGCGAACCGTGTAGCCTTCAACTAACTCACACAGCGGGCGAACGATGGGGCAATGAAAGAAAACATGACTGGTCGTTTCCTCCCAGTCGCCGCATCGAACACAACTTGGTGTCTCTACTAATCCCGCTGCGTAAAGCTTTTTGCCGACCCAGAGTGCATTTCGTATTATCAGCCAGGAGAGTGATGCCTCGTAATTATCGAAGCATTTCAACCCAGGCGCCCAAGGCCAGATCAAGCGAAGTTCTCCCTTCGTAAGACCGAGCTCCTCAGTAATATCGTCACGAACAGATCCCCTCACCATAACCCGATATAGTGCTTTACGAGACAACACTCGGGTGTCAGAGAGGCTTTCTGACACCCTTAGAAGGTACTTCAAGGACTGTCGACACTCGCGATAAAAGGAGCACTCGCGTCGAGGTAAACGAAATGCCTCACCCCCATGCAAGTGCACACTTTTCAAAGCCGGAAAGGCTTTCTTGGTGTCTTCCTTCCAGAATTCACCGTTTCCCTCACAAGGTGTACACATTCGGTCTAGGTAGTGTAAGCGAAGCGTATATTGACGAATCTCAACGCTTGGCATACCTAGACCGCCTTCAGACGGATGCAAGTAGCAGATCTCCCGACGAACCATGGGCTGCTTTCCGCGCCACAAAAACGCGAAAAGAGCCTTCACTAGTTCAACTAGTGTGATCGCCGGCAGAGGGAGCACAGAAAGACGGTAGAGGATGAGAGGATAAATGTGAGAATTACACACCTCCGCTCTTCCTTTTAAAGTAAGATTTCTCAAAGACCACAGACGGGCTGCAGCCTTAACCGCTTTCAACACTTCCGACCAATTTTTCTCCAACTGGAGATCAGGACCAAACCAGACGCCGAGTATCTTGCAAGGCCCATCCGTCCAGCCAAAGGGCCCCTGAAGGGGAACACCCCTCCAGGCACCAATGCGTAAGCCAACAGACTTATCGCAGTTGATTTTGGCCCCTGTCACTTGTTCATACCGTCTTATTTCCATGTCGACGACCCTAATCTCAGCACTGCTCGTTACAAGCACAGTGACGTCGTCGGCATAGGCGGAGTACTTAATCATGGGGCAAGCACCAGACAAAGTAATCCCACGAAGGACCGGATTCACCCTAAGCCTGCGAAGGAAAGGCTCCAACGCAAGCACATAAAGCATCGGTGAAAGCGGACATCCCTGACGAATAGATCTGGACAAATCGAAAGGCTTTGACCTTATTCCATTCACTTCAACCAACGCACCGGGGTTTGCATAAAAGAGGCGAATCCAGGAGCGGAAATGGGGACCAAATCCAGCCGAAGACAAGACAGCCTCCAAGTAACGATGATCGACCCTATCGAATGCTTTGGACTGATCTAAATTGATCAGCGCGGCCTCAGTGTCGACTTTCTCTATGATCAAGCGTATCATGTGCAAATTATCTTGAATAGTCCGGCCCTTAACAGAACAAGTCTGTTCGGGACTTATTAGACGAAACAAGACAACCTGCAGACGATTAGCCAAGATCTTGGCCAAAATCTTTAACTCTGTATTTAACATTGTTAAGGGCCGGAAATTACCTATACCATCCCCACCACTCTTGTCCTTGCGGAGCAATTTGATGATACCCCTGGTAAAGTACTGGGGGATAGACCCGTTCCTAAACCAGGAGTTAAACAACACAGCCAGCAGGGGGACAAAAATGGGCGACAACCTCAAATACAGTTCGTAAGGCAGACCATCGATACCCGGAGACTTATCAAGGCCAACCTGCCTTAGGGCCTCCAGGACTTCATCCTCATTTATACACCCTTCGCACCTAGCTGCTTCGGTCGCCTCGAGACGAGAAAAGTCAGCTAAATAGGCGTCGAACTGAGCCATTGTCAGACCGGGCTCCTTGGTAAAAAGATCCTGAAAATAAGAGCGAAAACCCTCCAAAATCCCGTCGTTTGTAGTCACGAGACGCCCATCCGATAATGTGACACTGGCGATGTGTCGATCAGTAGACCGTCGACGTTCCTCCGCACGCAGTGACGCGGCCATGTTTGTCGCCTCGTGCGGCACTCTTTTTAACCTAGACCTAACTATCAATCCCTGATCTGCCTTGTTATCCAAGGAGTTCAGTTCCGTTTTAGCTACAGTAAAGGTAACGCTATCCCCCGCCTCAGCCGCCCGACTTAAACTAGTTTCTAGTGCCACTTTCGTTGCCCTAGATCTAAGGTTGAGTCGACGACTATAATCGGCAACGAAGGACCTAATAACGTTCTTAAGGTGGCCCCACCACTTATTCCCAATGATAGCACCCGTCAATTCCCTCTGTAATGTTAGTAAAAGCTGTTCCCGGAAGTCCTCCAAATCGAACAACGATGTGTTGAACTTCCAGTAACCAGCCAATCTAGGCTTAGGACTATCTAAGTTTACCCGCACCCGGACAAGCCTATGATCCGAGTAAACTATATTATGAAAACTTGGACAATCTAAAAGCCCTAAATCGACTCTCCTAATTAAGAACCGATCAAGGTAACTCGAAAGTTGCCCCAAATCGGAGCCGCGACTAGCAGTCCAAGTCCATACTACTTCACGGGGTTTCTCATTTCGGAATTTATCGACAAGATCGAACTTATCGATAAAGTCCCGAAATGCCTTAACATCCCCGTTGCTGTTAGTTCCCCTACGTTTTCCCAAGCGATCTAAATCGGGATCCAAGACCGCGTTCCAGTCTCCCGCTAGAATTATCCGACGCGACGTATCCATAAAGGGCTCGATCCGCCGAAAAAAAGGAACCCGCTCAGAACTGGCGTTGGGCGCATAAACCCCAATAAGCCGAAAAGCCACATCCTTTACGGTAACATCAAGAACGCACAGCCTTCCCTCAGGATCTGCATAGATTGGGTCACACGTCGCATTCAGTGTGCGCTTAACTAGCCAGGAAACCCCTCTTGAGTGAGTATCAAAGTACGCTGAATAGAGCTGAAAGTCTCTAGTCAGCGCACCCTGATAATCACTGGGAATAAAGTGGGTCTCCTGCAAACAACATACATCCACGCCGAGTCGCTGAAGGTCACGTACTACTCGAAGTTTACGAGCGGTGTCCCTCAACCCTCGGCCATTTAGGCTTGCTAATCTGAGTGCCATTCTAGTGCTCTTAGAGTTGGGAACCCGAAACGAACATTGATGCATTTAAGACACCGACAGATGAACCCAGAGAACCTTGTCCCAATTCATTTGAGACGAGACCGTCCGGGGCCACACCGCCAATGTCTAAGGGGAAAGTTAGTTTTAATGCCCTGTAGAGTGTAGGATGGATACGAATAGGGACCCTCCCAACACAAGATTTTTGCAGTAATACTACTTCTTCATCGTTAAAGAAAGCGAGAGGAGGCGATATATTAAAGGCGTTATTCGCTTCCTCCATCATATTCCAAACCCCTTTAGCTTTGTCTCTTGATCTAACCACAGATAAAAGTCTTTGTGCATCCAAGAAATTTTCCGGGTTGGTAATGTCTTTTTTGTGTACCATCTTTAGTGTAGCTAGGTTTCGGTAGTTCTTCTTATGATGGTTTATCATAAGATTTTCAGTTTCGGGAGTAACTTTACAGACATCCTTGCCTGTGTAGAAAGGGGTCTTCTTTTTCCGGGCCTCTAGCGAGGGACTTCGATGGCGTTTCTGGGATGTGGAGGGGGCGGTGGGTGAGGCAGGAGGCGGCATATCGGTCTTCATTGGAGAGGGGGGCGGTGTACTTTTAGGGGTGTTGCACGGGGAACAGAAAGGAGATGGATTAGGGGTAACGGGCTTATCTTTTGATAAGGGGGTCAGATTAGATTCCCTTACTGGTGGGGATGACTTTAATGGTGGGGGTGCACCTTTGGCTGGAGAGCGACGTTCTTTGGCTGGTGGAGTTTTTTTTTCCGCATTAATAGTAGTATCGGCAACCTTTTTTTTTTCCTCGTTTTTTTTTTCTTTTTTTTCCTCAGATTTGCGCTCCTCGTCGAGAGACTTTTTAAGATTTAATAATTCTTTGTACTTTTCTCCAACTGGATCGTTACTGGTTTCTATCTCTAGTTGTTCCTCTTCGGTCATCACTTGAGCGTATGACTTTGGTGATTTTTTTCCCGTCACAATGTTCCATACGACTTTTTTTTTGGGAGATTCATTTTCTGTGTTACATAAGTCCTCGAATTCCTCCGGGGTTACAGTTTCAGTTGTTGGCTTTGAGGAGGGAGTCTTCTTCTCCGCTGCAACTTTAGGTGTCAAGTGTTCTAGCACTCTGTTCTTGGGGTTAGGCTGGGCCGGTTTGATCCTTGTTGGGCAAGTGAAAGTTAAATGCCCAACCTCATTGCAAATCCAACAAGCTGGACGTCTTCCAGCTACCACCACAGGTAATTTTTCTCCATTTGCTTCTATGTAGTACGGAACTTTTTTAAAAGCCGACTCGTTAAGCCACACGTCAAAAGACCATGTTCCGTTGAACTTGTCGACCGTAATAGCCGTTATTTCTCCGAACTTAAGTAAAAAGGCGCCTAAGTATTCCCCAGGAACCACAGCCGGAACTTCAAAAACTGAGATGGTCGTTCTCCTTCGACCCATGTATTCCATTCGCAGAATGTAGTCTTTTGTAATTATTTCTTTCTTCGAGAGTTCGATGCAGACTTCCTCGGTCTTAAAGAGGCTATTCCAGGTGTTATAACCTTTACATTTCACTATACGTTCAGCACGTACTCCGGTTGTTGCAATTAATTTTGCGACAGTTTCTTTTGAGGACCTAATCAGTTTTTTGGACTTTCTGTCCACTACGAACATTAATATCGTTTTTTTCTGGAATTCCTCCAACCTTGGTAACTGTATAATTACTCCAGTTTCAGTCACGAAATCCGTGCAGTCTTTTGCCTTGGCGACAAAATCGTCAACGTCAATTTTAAGGGCGGGTGCCTTACTCCAGTCCGTTTTATCCGTAGGCTGAGATGACTTCTCAACCACTTCAGAGGTCTCCGAAGGCGCACAGCTGGCAGTAGCCATGGCCGGAGAACGGTAGAAAAAAATTAACAAACTCCAAATAAATAAAAATATAAGGAGTAAAAAAAAGCAAGCAACAAATTTAACAAATAACGGTAGTAACAATAAATAACAATAATAACAATAATCACGGACTTACTGGCAGAGAAAAAATCACACAGAGCTTTGTTGCTTAGCTAGACAAATAGTGTTTTAACATTCACTCTTAATATACACGAATGTAGAACATTCCATTATTACTCCAAGGGGGAGACAGGCATCAATTATCTTTGTTACTACAACGAATTATAAAAAAATACAAAATAAAAAATTTTTAAAATAAAGAAAGAAATGAAAAAAAAAAATATATAAACAACATAAAAATAAAAATAGAAATAAAATAAAATTAAAAAATAAAGGTTGAAGAGGATCAAGGGTTTTTTTAAACGGAGGCTTTTTTAAGAAAACATTTTGCAAGAGGATCTGCAAAGTAAGAGGGTGGGAGTAAGAGTATAAAGGAAGATAATTGGGGGGGGGGAGAGAAAAAATAACTTATAAAAAACTCTTATGGAAGAAAGAAACAGGAATAACAAAGAAAATAAGGGGTGTAATATAAGAAAGAGTATAGTTGGGATTATACCAACAGCACTGGACATTGAAGTGTATGAATATATACGAGATATGATGGAGAGAAAAAAGTTTCTAAGTAATTTCACTGATGCGTAAGGAAGAGAGAAGCAGCCTTACAGGAAATATATGATATTTATTTCCAATTGTGTTCTTATACCAATTTCGCATTCAAATCAAAATCGCAAAATGGAATGACATTAGATGTGGGAGGGCGGAGTATTCCAGGAAATATTATAATCAGAGTCCGGCCGTTAAAGATGTGTTTTGAAGTAAAACAGAAGCAAACAGAATCCGAGTTTCGATATGTGAGTATATTTCCTGGATGAAGTGAAGGAGATCAGTTAGGGCCAGAGGAGATAAACATATTATTCATAACCTACATTCTATCGGGTAACGTTTGTATTCATACCTCTGAGGCTTGAGTTCTTTCAACTTTTTAATTCCTTTTATATATGTCTTTTATATATAATCCAGTAGGTTAGGAGAGTCTGGATGGCAACAAAAAGTTATTCCACAGTAGAACTTGTCCTGAAATCAACAGAATGGAAATCTCTAAGTAGTAAAAGGAGTGTGTCTCGCGTTCGTGGCAGTGGCAACTATCTCGGGTGGGCGGTTAAGCTAGCAGGGCTGGGTTAGGGGTGGGAATTAAATATGGACAGTTGGATATTAAATCTAAGGGCGTGGAAGGCAATACGTTTAATCCAACAGGTCTGCAGACAGACTTATCAGAGACCTGTTGAATCAGGTCATAGGTTGGGAAATTCTAGAGTTTAAAGCATTGAGTTTAGATGACTCATATTTGTAAATGTGTTTTTTCTAAACTACAGTTATTGGGTACTACTTTTCACTGTTGAATAGGGGGACTGATTTTGGAGAGATTAGTTCCTTACAGTTACACACACACATATACATACATCCTTAGTGTATTGCTAAATTAACTCAGGGAATCAGTAATAGGCAATATGCACATTTTGGGTTATTTTGAAGTATTTACTAAGACCGATCAAATAGGTTAATATTATAGAGGGGAGGATTTAATTTACTATATTTTAACTAGTTATTCGCCTCCACAAATAAAGAGGTAATGGCTACAATTGTGGTAGTAATTACCACCTTTTTTATAATAATGATAATGGAGGCAAGAGGTTAGGTGTCAGTCATAAACGATGCCAAGGAGAAGGTAATGACAAGGACAACAAAGACAGAGCTATATGAGATATTGCTATCAATAAAGATAATGTTAGTAATAATAATAATAATAATAATAATAATAATAATAATGATAATGATAATGATAAGGATCATGATCATGATAATAATATTAATAATAATTGGAGTAGTAATGCTGAATAGAACAATCGTACCAGTTATAATCATATTTATAATAATAATAATGATAATAATAATAGTGATAATGATATAGATAATTATATAATACTTATAATAATGATAGTGAAAAATAAATACTATCACTAGAATCGACTTACCCTGATTTAAGGTCCTCTATTTTTACAATATGTATAGACTGAAACATAGGAACACATTGTTAGGATCAAGGGTCGTGTTCCCCCGATTATAAACGTGTTCAGTAAATCAAGCAATGTTGCATGCAAAGACAGAGTAATAATTAACAAACAAAAGGAGATAGTTCAAATAAGGTTTATTGAACGTGTGTGTACGTGGAATGATGAAGTGTGTGATGTATGCATGTGTGTCGATGGAAAAACAGTTCTTGAATAGGTACGAGAAAGAAATGAAACCGGCGTGGGAAAAGTCTTTGAAAGCCGTACACAAAGAAAATGAGTTGAGAACTCTTATCGTTGTTTGACCACGTGTTGACGGAAGAAACGTGTGTTGGTTGTTGTTATGCCGAGACCAGTTCAAGAGAAAAGCGTGAGACGAAACGCTAGTGTATTAGCGTCGTTCTGTCGAGGCCAATTGACCATAAGAGAAGAGTGAAACGGAACGCTAGTGTATTAGCGTCGTTCTGTCGAGGCCAATTGACCATAAGAGAAGAGTGAAACGGAACGCTAGTGTCAGCGTCGTTCTGTCGAGGCCAATTGAGTAGGAAAAAGCGAGTGAAACGGAGCGCTGGTGCCAGCGTTGTTCTGCCGAGGCTGGTTGGTGAGGAAGAGAGAGAATTTCCGTTTGCACCTGGTTTTATAGTCCGAAGGGAAAAAGCGACACCTAACGGCCAACCGGTGTAGATATGTTTAGAAAGGAGGAGATAACTGCTACAACATCTTTCATATAAAGCGAAATTGTGTGTGTGTGTGTATTATTGTAGAAAATAAAATAAAAACATTTAAATATTTTTTAGTGCGGGGCCCCCACGTAGCCAGGGGGTGCCAGAGGGGGCAAGGCTCCCCCCCTGCAATTACATTTGTACCCCCTGAAATTTGTGATCCAAAAAATATTATAAATATAAATGCTCTTATATTTCCTAGTCAACTATACTTCTTCATTATGAACCAGTATTTACTTTTGTGTAATATATTTTACAGCAGGGCCGGATTAAGGGGCTAAGGGGCTGGGGCCCTGGGTCACCCACAAAGAGGGGACCTCCCACCAATTTTTAACATAATTTCCGATTTCAAAAACGCTTCTTTGGATTTTATTTTGTTTAAAACTTAATTTTCCATTCCTGGTACTAATGATACCATAATAAATATTTACGGATTTTAAACTACCAGTTAAAATAAATCTATTGACCATAATAACATCTAAATATGATTTAAATTTATGTTACCTTGTAAAAAGAAAAAAATTAAAATGTACGTGTTCTCAAACTCAAACATAACTTCGCTAGTTTCAGATCAAGTGGTGAGGGAAACAAAGCCTCGATGCTTTTCACCTGTTTCCTGCTTGGTGAAAGAGATTGTCAGTGTATCTGTCTTTTTTGTCAACTTACCAAATATATATTTTAAAATATTGTTAATTCACACTATTTAATATCATAAATTATCAATTTCATAATTATAAATATAATTCAAATGATGTAATATAAACACAAAATAAATTCACGTTGTTGTTCTGCCAGCTTCTTATAAAAGAAAGTGTTGTCTTCATTCAAAAGATAGAAATGAATACTAGCAGCCTAAATTATTTTCAAATGAAAGTGGGAATTAGTTTAAAAAATTTTTTTTGTATTTTATCACGAATCTCAAATACGTTTTTTTCTTTTTGTTGTCAATTGCAACTATTAATTAAAAAAATGTGAATGTTACATTCAACATTTTTGAAATTAACATAGAAAAAACATCCCAGATTTCACCCGAGATGAAGTTGAAAGAAAAAACACCATTGGTAGGGTATAAACCCCACGTACAAATAGAAGATTATAATAGAATTCTGTAGAGCTAGCAAGTAGCTACCTTATTTTACGAACTTTATGTTATTATTACTGTGTTTACTATGCTGATGTTGTTATTTACATGTACCTACCGAAATACACAACAATATATTTAGATTATATAAAAGAAATTGAAATTTTGTATATACTTATTTATATTTATATATCAGTACACACACACACTGAACCAACACGTCACTCATATTAGAATATCAATATTAGTTTTGCCCCCCCCCTAAAAATGCCTTTCCCACCCTAAAAATGCCTTGCCCCCCTAAGTTAGAAGTCTGGCTACATGCCTGGTGCGAGGTTGATAACCAAATACAAAATGACGAAAAGCAGTAATGGTGTACGCGTTATTTAGTAAAAGTTATGTTACAATTGTTTCGAAATTTTTCTCTACTGTTTTTATTTTGTTCTTTTCTCTCATGTGGATTTATTTCGTCCATATAAACACGGAGTGCGTTTTCTTCTTTTCCCATTGCAGAGTCATGTATATTAATACATTAAAGTCTATTGTCATCGCTTTCTTTTATTTTAGTTGACAATTTCATTGTAACCAGTCGACGAAAAGTGCCTAGGTGAACAACATAACTCTTCCTTCCATCGCCCTCACCCATATTGTATTCTATTTATCTACTTATTTGTCTATTCCTCTTTTCTTTCGGTCGAAGTAGCTTATCAAAGTAAATGTGTTTATTAAAAAAATAAATAAGTAAAAATAATAAAAATGTATCCCCATCTTTGTATTTTGAAATTATCAGCTTATTACAGTTTTATTTTTTGTGTTATTTTGTTTGAAACATATAGGAAAAAATAAATAACGTTTTTTTACGTGTTTCCATCAGTAAAACACTAATATTAATTAAATGTATTTCAAATTTAAACACATACATATTATATTATATTATATTATATTATAATAATGTATACCTTAAAACAAGTCAAAGTATACCTACGAACGTGAAGAATAAAAATCCAGGATGTTATTTCGAGCCTTTGAACATTCTTCACATTGATAACTATATTTTTAGAGTGACTGATGAACATAGTTTTACATCCTGTTGTTTTTTACTCTTATTTTTCCCATCGATATAAACCCTATTTTCCTGTTTATGTTTTAAGCAAAAGATTCTGAAGAAACAAACCTGTATTTTATGGTAAACTACTTTGATATTTTTTTACTCTGCATTTTTTCTGGAAAAAGTTGTAAATCAGTGGAGTTATTTTAATAATATAGTGTAATAATAAAAATCTTGAAATAAGTAAATTCATAAATATCGGGCTTGTCATTTTCAATTTGTTGTGAAGTTGTCCAACAGTAAATAATAAATAAAGGAAGTCAAGTCGAGGGTTGGTTTAACAAGTGTATTAACAAAGTAAGAAAGTGACTAGCACTTGGCTAGACAGTTACAAGACTGTGCTTTGTCTTCTCTGTGTCTCTGGTGACTCGCACTATTTATAGTGACAACCGGTGCAGTTTCTCCTGTGCAAGAACGGCCGGTGTAACACAATTAAAATTAGTTTACACGTTTAATTAATCTGAACTATGTAAATGTAATGTATATTATTATTAACTATAACATAGTGTTCAATATATCTTCGTAATGGAACTAATAATAATAAAGACAGAATTTATTTTTAGATGGATGCTAGCATTTCTATAATTGTTTGTTCGTCTGTCTGTCACGCTTCAGTTTGAAATATTATTTTCATCGCTAAATGCACAGAATGAATGGACGCATCTCGTTTAGCACACATTTATATAAGAGGTTCTGTCCATCTGTCGTTTGTTTCATGTTGAAATAACATTTTAGTGAGTCTGTCATGTGTCATGTTGAAATAGCATTTCCGATATGTTCATGCATGTCTATAAGAGACTCTGTCGTTCGTTGGTCTGTCATACTTAAGTTTGAAATCGCATTTTCATCGCTACATGCGCAGATTGAATGCCCTTTTATCTGTTGGGTCCTAGGAGGTGCACCCTCTCAGGCCTTGCCTCCCCTCTTTGGGGAGGAGTTAATTTATTGCTTAGTTCCTGAGGCGCCCTGACCGGGTAATTCCGACGGGGCTGCGGTGGGAAGGAATTAGATTACTGTGCAGATTGAATGGATCAGTTCTCATTTGTCATTCGTTTACTTTTTTACGAGAGCCGCACTTTTCTTCGTATTTTATTCTCGCTTTCATGTTTCAGTTTTCTGATTCTTTTTCTTTCTTATTCATTTCTCAGGGGGTTTTTTTCAATCATATTTTATTCTCGTTTTGTAGCATCTACTATTTTCGTCTTTCCGCCATTTTTTTTAAATCATGAAACTTTTTATGAATACTTTTTCCATTATTTTTTAACACATTTTATTCATTTTTTATTCATTTTTTTTTTCATTTTCTTCAAACGAGAAAGATTTGAAATAATAGAAAGCAAAGCAAAGCAATAAATATTGAATTCGCCATTCATCTAATCTGGATACCGTTACAAAAATCGGAGACAGCGAACAAGACTTATCGAAATATTCTTATTGTCTATTATATAGCAAGAAACCAGGATTTTCCTTTGTTTTTCCTTGCATTGAAAAATATGGCAAATTAATCCCCGAACATGACAATCTTCACATATCCTGTTTTGATAAATCACTCCCAGAAATTTTTTTTTTTATCTCTAATGTGTCTGGGAGAATCGGCTATTTTAAATATCATAACAATAATATCAATATTTTAGTTACACAAAAACACATTGATTTTAAAGAAAGATTTACTTTTGAACTTTTAATTTCTAAGAATAATTGTATACTTTTCTTTAAAATTTTGATTTAAGCATTAAATAATCCGAAAAAATTGGTAGCTGTAAAACAAACAAACAAACAAACAAACAAACAAACAAACGAAACATATATATTTACTCATAAATAACCACTTTTTTATTAATAGAAACTTGTTTCTAGGAACTAAACGTGTAAATCTTTTTAAATTACTTAAAAATTAATGCGATTTAGGTCGATAAAGTGTCTATTATTAAACATGGAATGTGCTATTTTTATGCATTATAAACAAAGTCATAGCGTTTTTTAATATATTGTTGTTTGAATATATAAATGGTATCCGAGGGTTAGTTGTATTTGTTTGTTTTCATTCTATAGAAGTCTTAAAGTAATTTTGAAAACAGAAAATTGATTGTTTTAAACACACAGTGATTATAATTTAAAATATCATGTTCTTGCGAAATTAAAATTTTTTTTAAGTCGTGAAACTATCAAGTAGATAAGTTGAAACTAATGTCTGCCTTCAAATGAAGCTTATAAGCAAATCTCAAGAAGGGCGGTTCTTTTCGCCATGACAAACGTTTCATATTTATACAATTATAAGACAAAATGTGTGTATTTCTTGCCTTTAACTAATTTCATTTTGATTATTTATTTGATAATTTGTTGATTATTTACTTAATCTAAAAACATGTAACAAATCAAAATATAGTAAAATTGTATAGTTAAAAGAATTATAAAAATAGTGCAATATACACACACACACACACACACACATATATATATATATATATATATATATATATATATATATTTTAAATGACTCAAAGCTTCTTTAGACTATATATTGGGTATTTAGATCTGTATGGCTAGGTTTCCTTCCTCTTATCTAATTACTTTTCTGGTACCTAAGGTACCTAAGCTTTATTTTCTATTTATTTCTTAATGCAACTTTGATTCCTATATAATTTTATGGCTAGCTACCATATTGCAGAATGGTTCTTGGATGTAGTGTTTAGATAGTATTATTATTATTATTTTTTATTTTTTTTATTATTGTTGTAATTAATGTTATTTGATATGCAAATTACTATATCATACGGTAGTCTTAAGGGTAATATATTATTATTATTATTTTATCATTATTATTAATTATTTATGTGTATATTAGTGGTATTTTAAGCTGAATTATTTCGACACTGGAGAGCCACGAATATTATAACTGTCCTGTTTTTAAATCTCCGAAACAGTTACATGGTAAACAGCTGATGATCCCCGTGTTAATATTAGACGCTTAAGGTCTCCTGTGTTTGTTTCACTCTTAGATAATTAACCCCCCCTTTTTTTTTTTACTTATATTTTTTCAGTTATTAATTTTCCAACGAATGTTAAGTCTGCAATATCTTGGATTTAGTGAGTTTGTCTGGGAATTTAAACTGCATTTTACATTTTTTTTTTAAATGACTCAAAGCTTCTTTAGACTATATATATATATATATATATATATATATATATATATATATATATATGTGTGTGTGTGTGTGTGTATGATAAACAGAAGCGTTTGTTTACATTCAATGGGGGAATTCGCTTCTAATCTATTCAGCACTGGTGAAGTAAATACTGAAACAAATATATATATATATATATATATATATATATATATATATATATATATATATAATATAATATTAACTTATATTATAAGTGTAGATATACATATATGAAACAGTAATAACAAAACAATGGTATCTTAAATTTTAAATTCAAATGACCAAGTCTTTATTCATTTTTTCTTGCTGAATTTCAAAATAATTCAATATAGCTGGACAACCGTTTCGCGCACAAACAAACAACCGTGAATATATATATATATATATATATATATATATATATATATATATATATATATATATATATATATATATATATATATTAATTTTTAGTAAATAATATTAAATTACTTTTACTTACATACGCCAGCGTTTCAAACTTTTACTCTCATTGGTGTAGGGAATGATAATCTCAGACGGTAGCAAGGTTCGAACCTTTGCTACAAAATCAAACTAAATCCCGCAAGCAAGCGTCACAGTCATACGGTCACGCAACATTTCCACGTCAAAAAGGGAATTTAAATTCTATTTATGCGAAGGGAGGCACATATAGACAGTCTGACTAGAGTATTCAACGAACGTTATCGGAATATGCCTTATATATAATTGTCTGAATATCGTGAATAATTATCTCTACACTGACGATTCCGTAAGTATGAAACGTATACGTATGTAGATGAAACAAAATTTTTTAATCGTATATATATATATATATATATATATATATATGTAGAGAGAGAGAGAGAGAGAGAGAGAGAGAGAGAGAGAGAGAGAGAGAGAGAGATTAGATGTGGGGTCATGTGTTTTCTCAAATGTAAAAATCTTATTGGGTAGCGGAAATTTTTCTTTATTAAGTGATCATCTTTTTCCCAAGTGAGTGTTTTGCCTTTATATACTTCAGTTTGCTGAATTTTTTATCAGAAATCAACTTGGATTTTCAACGTATTTCTCCTCGGATTTTTTAATTACATGTTTTCTCGCTACTGAACAACATATAGTGCAACCCTCTGAAGATTGACACAATCGGACACATTGAAAAATATACACTTATCTGATTTTTGCCACGAAACGCATGTATAACATTTAAATAAATTACTTTTGTGTGTAAAATAATAGATGTAAAAAAAAACTCATCGAAGTACAGAAATAAAGAAGTTGTTAAAACCAATGGAAATTATGGTTTTGGATTCATTCACCATGGTCTATGTTCAGAAGAGCCTTTATCGGAAGCATTAAAGTTATATTTGTTGTCATATTTATATATATATATATATATATATATATATATATATATATATATATATATATATATATATATAGAGAGAGAGAGAGAGAGAGAGATATTTTTCATTTTTAATATATATATATATATATATATATATATATGCTTTTGATGGAGGTAACAAAGAGTAGATAAAAATATATCGAAATGATAGAGCGTCCTAAGCAAAGAAAACGCCTTAATCCATCGATTTCTCTTAAGGTAGTTATGTAGAAATTCATCAAAAAATGCTAATTTACTGTAGTCAATTTGGTAATGAGACAGGCCATTCGCATTTCCATGGGAATAGCCCCAACTCTGTTTTGAGCGAATCTCTTTTTGTATCGCTACCAGACAAATTACATAACTGAACTTGTCTCACCCGTTTTCGGTATGACTTGTGCTCCATAAACGACAGTGGGATGTTTTCTCAAGTCGTAAAAGAAACCTATCCATGAGGAATTGGAACTTAAATTTGAGCATTCCGGAATGCATGCCACTCTGCTGGAGCTTGGTATTTCCATCACGAATGGCAAGTTTATATATAAACCTTTTGATGAATGTGATATATTCTCTTTTTATGTTGTCAGAATACTGTACTTTTCTAGTAATATTTCCGAAAGCATATTCTACTCAGCATTTGTTGGGGAATTCTTTAATATAGCATGTTCTTCTCTTCTCCAATAAGACTTCATGAATAAAACGAAACAACTGCTTCAGAGAATAAGAAAGCAATGTTCAAATGGGGAAATCACATGTCGCCATCTGCAAAAAAAAACATCGACTGAAAAAGCCAAACTTTTCCCCGCTTTCACCAGAGGCAGACATCCACAGGTTTGTCATTAACTGAAATTGTCAAATTTTTTTCTTGGTGCCGTGTGTGCCATGTCACTATCTATTTTCGTCTTTGTCATTGTTTCATACATTTAACGTACTAGCAAATATATGCTCTCTCCGGTCGCATATTTTTGCTAGTTGGAAGCAAGACATATACTACACTACCTCCACACCTCTAAAAAAAGAAGAGGTAATGCCTAGGAGCACGGTATCATGACAAATGAACAAATACTACACTACCCCACACCTCTCAAAAAAGGGGGTAATGCCTGGGAGGATGGTATCATGACAACGGAACAGGTACTACACTACCTCAACATCTCTAAAACAGAGGTAATACCTGGGAGGATGGTATCATGACAACAGAACAGATACTACACTACCTCCACACCTCTATAAAAGGAGGAGGTAATACCTGGGAGGATGGTATCATGACAACAGAACAGATACTACACTACCTCCACACCTCTAAAAAAGGAGGAGGTAATGCCTGGGAAGATAGTATCATGACAACAGAACAGATACTACACTACCTCCACACCTCTCAGAAAAGGAGAAGGTAATGCCTGGGAATATGGTATCATGACAACAGAACAGATACTACACTACCTCCACACCTCTCAGAAAAGGAGGAGGTAATGCCTGGGAAGATGATATCATGAAAGCAGAACATATACTACACTACCTCCACACCTCTCAAAAAAGGAGGAGAAAATGCCTGGGAGGATGGTATCATGACAACAGAGCAGATACTACACTACACTACACTACACTATGCCTCTGAATTGAGCATATAAAGATAGTACATTGGTCTGATATATATATATATATATATATATATATATATATATATATATATATATATATATATATATATATATAGAGAGAGAGAGAGAGAGAGAGAGAGAGAGAGAGACACACACATAAATAAATGGTGGCTGTCTACTCGTTTTCAAGTATGAAAACATTTATATGTATCAATGTGATATATATATAAAAAATTATATTTAAAAAATTAAACACATTTCATTTTTATTGTTATCTAATATATAAAATTGCGGACTTCAAATTCTATCATATCTATTTGTACAATTGTGTACTAAAGTCCGTTGGGAAATATATAAACGCACAATATCTCGCCAGCTACGTATAAAATAGCAACCTGTATTCAATGAATTGTATACAATGAATTGTTTACAATAGATATGCTGCTTCAGCATTAACTGACACAAGTGGTTGATATGACATAAAACACAGACTGTTTGCAATAGTTACTGTCCTCGGTATTCTGACCTTCAAGTCAGGATAAAAGCTTAGTATTTGTTCTGCTTTTAGTCAAAATAGGAGACATCCTTTTCAACTTAAGCATTTTTGTCCCAATCGAAAGTGCCAAATATTGGGGAGCTAGATATACCCACATTAAACCCACCTTGTGTCACATTCAACCCTCGTGGGAAAGCGATAAATAGGGACAACGTCAAACCAAATGTTTACCCGTTTAGCGTGAATCACATTCGTGTGACTATTTTTCCCGAACGTTTAATAGTGAAACCATCTATTTTAGCCTCGCCGCCATATTGGAAAAGTCAGAAAAGAGAAACAAGACGGACGCGGCGCGATAAGATGGCGAACGACAGAGGAAATTGATTTTATCGATATTCCGATGAATCACTGTATGAATAAATATCCCATCAATGACAAATACGGATTTATTTTACAGGGGTGGAGGGTTGCGCTGACCTCATAGGGAAAGACCGCCGGCACTAGACGCTAAAAATAAAGAAATAAAAATAAAATAACTTTATTTACGCCATCAATATATGAGTCAGTATAAATCTCCAAATGAGATTCATTTCTAGGTTAATGTCTGGAAGTAGGTCTTGTTTCTATTTTCCTTTTTACGCTGCATATGAATTAATATGGCCCAGAGGAGAATGGAGAGGGCATATAGTATGATTCAGAAAAGCGGATTGGGGAAAGTAAAAGAAGATGGGTGAACAAAGAGAGAGAGAGAGAGAGAGAGAGAGAGAGAGAGAGAGCGTGAGCGCGTGAGCGCGTGCGCGTGTGTGTTTTACAAATGTGCAAGAAGTATATTTTACAATCAGAATTTTTAAAGACTATATATATATATATATATATATATATATATATATATATATATATATATATATATATATATATAATTGCATGCTCTTGCCGGAGAGTTTCGCCACATAATTGAGAACTTCTGCCAGTGTTTCGTTATGTCAACACGTGTGCATTAGCAGGTTATAGCTGATTCTTTTTTTGCGGGTAGATTTCGCCGTACAATGATATGCAGACATACAGCTTCATCATGGCTCTTCAGTGTAGATAGACATGAAAATTGTTGAAAGCTGATATTTGAAACCCGACCGCATGAACAGCTGTCAGAGATCTTACTATGACATTGTCTTCCTCGCCACGAAAGTTAGAGGAATTATGTTTCTACATTTGTTTACATTAACGACTACCGAGAAAGCTCAATTCTATTTAGAAAGAGCAGTGCTTTAATCAAAGTGCCAACCGTTATTTTTCCTTAGTAGAGCGCTCAGCCTATCAGTGGGAAGCTACGGTAGATTTGTCTACTGTAATTCAACAAAAATTACTATTTTTAGTCTACAAATGTATTCAGCTGTCCGTTCCAATCTCGATGTTTGCATTATTTTCTCCATAAATTAATAATTCAAACAGATAATTTGTATATCTTTAAGTAGTCAATCCATGCCATGACTATGTTCTTTTTTTCTGCTTTTTACTTCATTCAGCATCTTTAGGTCAGGATATATAGCTGATTATTTGTCTCTCCGTTCGCTTTCTAGCATCTTTTGTGTTTATCGGGGAGTATTCCACGGTTATTAAATGAGTAATGTAAATCTCATCCCTCATTAGTGCCGTTAACATTTTCCACATAGTTTTTAGGCAGGTTATCGGTCTATAGTTGCTTGGGATCGTTTCCTTCTTGCTGTCGTTTTGAATTAATGTAGTTCTCCCTTTCGTCGCCCACTCCGATATGTCCGTTTCCTGTATACATCTTTGGTTTTGCGTTAGCCTTTCATGTAGGCTCATGAATTTCTTAAACAAGAATACATGTATTCCATCATGGCTAGATGCTTTCCAGTTTGTCATTTTTACGGTCTTCTTTATAGTTTCTTCATTAAGTTCGGTTTCTATTCGTTCTTCAATTCCCTGAAGGTCTGCTGCTATGTTCAGTTACTCTGTATTGCTGTCGTGGTCTTGTCGCTTTATCCACATACTGCTCCAGAATCTTCTTGATTCTTCCTAGTCAGTGTTTTGTGTTTGTCTTTCCTCCGTTTACGTTTCAAAAGTCATATTTTGTTTGCACTGTACAGATAATCATCTGTATCTTCTCAGTCTTCCTTCCTTTAATAATATATTTTGTTTTAGCTCTTAATGTTTCTTATTTAGTCTTTCTTTTTCTTAGTCGTATTTTCCCTCTTCTATTGTTTTCTGATTGTTTTAACTTTACGCACAGCGTTAGCTTCTTTTTTGTAGTTTATCCATTTGGGATTCCAGTCTAGCTTCTCTTCCGGGCTTTGTTGAGCAATTGTTTTTTTTTGGTAGGGGTCTGTTTCTAAATTTACCCTTGTAGTTTCAGATGTAGCCCCATCGTAAATTAGGTCATCTATATCTGTAATATTTTATGTTGGAATGTTTAAGAGGTGGCTGTTAACTCCTCCCGTTTCTGGTTTTATTTTCTTCCAGATTTCAGTCCTTATGGATGATAGTTTCGTTTGGTCCTCTTTCATAATGTCATTGATACGTTTTACTTCTGATTCTTCGTCGGTAAGTTCTGTGGTCTCGTTGTCAGTGGTTTCTACAGTGTCAATGCTTATATTGTGTCTGGTTTTAATATGTAAATCTTTATTGGGGGTTAATTCTTCTTGGTTTACTTCACTTTCCGTTTATTTCCATTAATGTTAGCTCCTTGAATCGCCCTCTTTTAAGAATATGTCTTGCTTGGTACGCGATCCTCTGTTTCGTTGGGTGACAGTCAGAGGATTGGTTCCATATGTTTTCATGCGATGTAAGTAGCCCCTTTGTGTAGGATTGCTTTGATAATAGCAGTGCATTACTAATCTATTTTCTTTTTCGGTCTTTTATAGTTATTATGGTACTGTACCTATAACGGACTTTGGACTCTTCCATTCACAATAAATACTGGAAGCATATGCTTCTCAGTGTTTAGTAAACCCCAGGCTATATTGGCAGTCAGGACTGGCATACCACTACTCTTGCCTTTCTGTTGTATTATACTTTTCTTCAATTTACTTGTTTTTGCTAAACCCCGTATTTTCATTCCGGCCCCTAAACAGGTCCACAACAACTGGCGACAAGATATTTGAACTCACACGGGACACAATTGCAACATTAAGGATTTTTCTTGAGAACCTTAAAAAAGGACCCACACAACAACCGATGACGTTGAATTTCGAACTACACCACACAACGGCTGACGACGTGATTACAGTAAAGGATTCGGGAGAACCTTAAAATGGACGCCTCAACTGGCAACAAAGTATATTAAGGAATTTTTGTGTGTGAATCTTAAATAAAAAGACAAACCTGGCGGAATCAGCAACAAAATTCACACGACAACGTCCGAGTTCTAAAAACTGGCTTTTACCGGTGAAAAAAAACACGTAAAGACCAACTTTTTTCTCTCATTTTTTTAATTGCTACTCTGACACTGTTGTTAATCTTTAACAAGAAGGCACTACATGATTTTTTCTTTTCTCTCCAAAAGAGAAAAGTTTACGACTACCGAAAGAAAAAAAACTAAAACTGTATTTTTATTTTTTTCTCTGTTGCCAAAAGAAGGGCCGACCTTGGTCAAAGATACACGTGTATTTTGCGGGCCCGTGTGAGTCATTTTACTATCTAATTGTAGTCGATAGTTTTCTAAATGACCCGACGTGTTACGATGTAAAAAAAACCCACTACGGAGGTAACAATAAATTTCCTGCACAAATTATTCGCCCGTTTTAGGGGTGGTCGATTGTTTTGTCAGTGACAATGGAACCCAATTTATGTCCTCCGACTTCATAGAATTCTGTGAGATTTTCCAGATCAGACACATCACGACTCCAAGATGTTTGAAAATAACACGTCTTTCTGGGAACTTGGTACAATAGAAAAGAGAATTGGAAATATGGTTTGCATAATCCAAGAGCCTCAGTTCTGTCATAAGAGAGACTTAAATCAAATTAGGAAACGACTGTCGGATGACACTGACAGCACTCTCCAGGTAGAAGTTATGGACATCATATACGATACTTTCGACATACCAGTACTCCAAGAAGCCCCAAAAAAGTGACAATCTAAAAGAAAACGGATCTTATCTCAATCACCCCAAAAGGAAACGATATTAATACTCCTGAGAGATACTTGGAGGGGTTATTATGGTATCGTAGCTATAACAGACATTGGACTCTTCCATTCACAATAAATACTGGAAGCATATGCTTCTCAGTGTTGAGTAAACCCCAGTCTATACTGGCAGTCAAGACTGACGTACTACTACTTTTGCTTTTCTATTTTATTATACTTTTCTTCAATATACTTGTTTTTGCTAAACCCCGTGTTCGTGTTTTCATTCCGGACCTTAAACAGGGTCAAAACTTATAGTGTTGATAATTTTTACTTACTTGTATTTGGCCTGTCGTATTCTTGTATCTGAAATAAGTCAAGGAAGCACCTGCAGATAATTACGCTTACACCTTTCTTCTGAGTGCCACGACTTTTATTTTAGTTTGGTGACATTTTTTATGATTTGGTAAGTGCATGTAGCAACACAAGACGCAGGCTTGATTTAGATGTGATATTTTCACAGAAATAATGTTCATCTCTCACAGTGCGCAGAAATAACAGTGCACCATCACACATAAAATTAAAGGGCAATACGGGCAACCTGAGACACAAACATTAGAAGACATCCACAGGAGCAAATAAGTAATGAGAAACAATGAAATAAACCAAACAGGTGTAAGATTTAACGCGGATTGTAAACTTAGCCTACTTTTTAAATTTTTACTTCCGTTCAGCCTAAACAAGGCCACTGAAGCGTAAGGGGCTACTGTGATATGGGGTCAAATTTATAGGGGGTAACCTGAGTGGGGAGTTGGCTAATAATATGTTTGTTCACATTACATTTAAATCCTTTGCGTGTTAGTACGATCGGGGAAACAGGGAGCAGAAAACGAATTTCTAAAGGCAAGCGGTCCGAGGAAAGAAGCTATTAGAGTAGAAAATCTTTTGGCATTTCGGGATCTCTACAGTGAAGGGGTGGGATTTTGCTGCTAGTCGGGTGGGTATTTTTGTGGAGTAGAGCCAGTAAGCGCAATAAATTCATCGGGGCCCATTCAGTGGAAGTACTTGTAAATGAAACGCAGCGATGCAAAACTGCGGCGATTCAATAGGAGTAGACGGTGCGGGACCTATCAAGTTAGAAACGTTTTTTGCGCTGTGTACAAAAGGGAGAGGATATTGGCTTGTGTACCAGCTCAGATGTGGCAACAATACTCGATGCGCGGGCGAAAGATGGATCTATAGATGTATAAGATATTGCCAGATGTGAGAAGGAGACCTATATTATTTGTAGCAGAATTGGCAGCATCTTCTATGTACTTATTTCAATTAATGTTGCCTGCGAATGTTGGACCGATGAGTTTGAGCATTGGGCACTAGTTAAAGGTGCTATCAACCCTCACAATCGGTGGTTGGAAAGGTTTATAGTTGTTAAACGAAAGGAGTTTTGTCTTGGCATCATTAAATGTTACCATCCATTTTTTGGTTCCATTCTACTACAGACTGAAGGTCATTTTCCAATGATGTTTTTTAATTCAAAGATCGAGAAATTAGTCGGTTACTTCCTATTAAGATTTAACGTTTTGAAGTAATATGATTGATTTTGGTAGGGTATAGATAGGAAATGAGACAGGTGAAGAGGTGACCTTGCAAGCTACTCACTAAGTAAGTCATAGCACTAAAATGTTAAGGAATTTATAACATGAAAAAAAAAGAGAAATTCTGAAACGATCCTCATAGGAAAAGATTTATTTTCA
>OY744522.1:64264087-64384087 GCA_963556195.1 Sepiola atlantica | reverse complement strand
AGATTATTGGTGAAATTTTAAGGAAGAAAATGTTGCAGCAAAAGCGATAACCAATTCGTTTAAAAACGAAAAAAACGTTCCTGTAGTCCTGCTAACACATATATCAGACTGTGAAACAAATAAATATAGGCTGGATCGAAGTGGAATGTCTCCGGGGGTAAATTAGATGTAGAAGTTGGTCGTCGATGAAATAAGAGACAGGGAAGCGCCATCTTTCTTTGTCATTCCCACTATTTTAGTCTGAGGGTAAGAATGGACGGATGTGTTTACGTTATATGTGTGTACGCTTGAATGGGAATCAGCGGGACTTCATTTTGATCTCCAACCCTTTCATTCGTGGAAGGCAAGAATGGGCAAGGAATGAAGTGGAGATAGTCATGATTGAGGGCAAAAGGAACTCAAATTTCACTAAAACGGCTATTCATAGATTAGTCCTTCTTCAAGCCTGTAATTGAGAAAAAGAAAAAGAAGAAAGAGAGAAAAAGAGAAAACCAAAAACAAAAAGAAGGAAAAAAAGAAGAGGAAAGAAAGAAGAAAAATAAGAAGAAAAAACACGGAATAAAAATAAAGAAGAAACATAGGAAAAAGAAAGAAAATAGAAAAGAAAAGAAAAAGAAAGAAGAAATAAAAAAGATAAAAGAACAACAATATCAACAAAAACAAGAAAAACATCAATGGCGTAAAGTTATGATGCAGTCTTGAATAACAACTCTTTGTGAAGGGTCACATACTCACTAGAAACCGAGTATTAGTAACATAAAATTACATCTTTTTATAGCGTTTTTAAAGTTTATCTTCGTTGGTCTGGGCTCTACTAAGGTGAAATCGCGAAGGGCGTGTTTGTGATGCCCGATCTGTCTTGTGTCGAAGAAAATTCCTGATTTCTTCCTGGAACCTGTTTTTCGTAACAATTTAATATTTCCAACTATATCCGTATCAGTTCGTGTACTTTGCGACCTGAATGCATGTAGGTACTAGTGGGGTCATCTGTCCATTTTTGGTACAATGCACACAGTTTCCAATCTACTTCTTTTTGACTCATGTTGACCACCACCAATATCTATGTCTACAGAACTACCTGAAAGCAAAACATTAGAAATTTATTAATAAGCAGTGAAGCATTACTACAAAAATATAACAAAGAATGCATATATATTTATACACAAAATACCTGAAAACGAATAATTAATGAAAGAAATCAAAATGAAGACCATGACTGTCATTTCAGACTTTAGTAAAATTCAAATCTGATGCCAAAAATGAATTCAGTGACTTCAAAATAGTTGAAGACATATTACAACAATATAAGCTAACACTGGCATAAAATTATTAAAATATTGACTTTTTTTCAAAATGGCCACTATTTCTACCTCAAGCATACATATTTTAATTTTAAGCACTAGGTGGTACTATAAAGGACTTGAATTGGCCAAATTATGGACATTACTTCACAAATGTGATGTTTTTTTTATAGAACAAACACTTATATATGTTTTGTACACTTAAGTGGCGGCCATCTTGAAAAAAAGTAGGTTCCAGGGAGAAATTAGCGTGGCTTCCGATCTGATATGAGAAAGTATCTATGCACCAAAGATGGCACTCTTGTACCAAACTTAGCAGCTGGACTATCAAATGCCGATTTCTTATTATTAATGTATTCCTCGTTTTGAACATTCTAGCATTTTCCATAACATAAACAGTTGTCAAGTAAAAATAGTTATTAAGGAATAATATTGTTTTGGTGGAATGCATCCGAGTTAAAAAAAACCCAATATAGAGTTTGGAACATAATGCGAAACAAAAAATGTGTAGAGGCGATGAATGTTGTTTCCAATGGTTGTTTTTGTTAAATATTAGTAAATTTGGAACAATTTCGAGTTAAAATCTAATAAGTTTTACGCATGTAAGCTTAAGAAAACACGCTTGAAATGTGTAAATAATCGTTAATGGAGTCCTTGAAGAAACGGAAGTTGGAGAAAAAATTCTATATGCATATAGAATTTCTTCTCCAACTTCCGTTTCTTGAAGGAGTCCATTAACGACTTTTATGATGTTGCTGTGGGTATGATGATTTGAGCTGAAAGCACAGTTGGTGGCCAGATCTTTATTTTGGAGTTTGGAGATGTACAGTCATCCATTTGTTACCATGACATTCAGGTCAACTCTGACAGGGAGTGGTAATATCTGCTAGAGTCTAATCTATGGGTTAAATAGAATATCTGCTGTGTATGAGATGGAACTCATCAGATGGTATACATATAAATGTCCGTCATGATTAACTAGTTAAAGTAAACACCATAAATTCATAACTTGCTAATATACCACGTTCTTAAAACTGAAAATCTGCACTTACTTTGTTTTGGTCGACCGGTGGATCGTCTTAAGATGTTTGGTTATCATTTTCTTCGGTAGTTTTTATCAGAAAAGAAGACTTGAAACACATGACTTTTTTGTTGTTAAATTTTATTTCTGGCAACATCGTTTTACTCTTTTACTATACACATCTATCTCCAGCTGGATCACTAACAAAGGTCTCCGGAGGCAATAAGCAAAAGTCTTGTTCTTCTTGCTTGTTGAAATCGAAAAAAACATCTCCACTTTTTCCTGATCAGCTATCGTATTTGTCAATGTTTGTTTTTTAGTTTTTAAATTTCTTTCCTAAACAACGAATTCAATGTTTATTTTATTTATCTAAAAAAATTCTTTATTCAAAATCTCTCAAAGCAGCAAAAGTTTAAATTTTAAATGAGATTGAATTTCATTATTTAAATTCAATTTTACAATTTTGTTTTGTGTAACCCACTTTCGTAACAAAAGAATAAATATCATTATCGTCATATAGATTATTAATGATCTCATTAATATCATTATTCCCGCTATTATTATTATTATTATTATTATTATTATTATTATTATTATTATTATTATTATTATTATTATTATTATTATTATTATTATTATTATTATTATCATTATCATTATTATCATTATTATTATTATTATTATTATTATTATTATTATTATTATTATTATTATTTAATCATTAGGAGTTATCACACTGGTCATCGTCAGTGGTCACCCACTGCCGACAACCTGTGGTATTCCCTGGAGTCCAAGTGACAACAAGTCTCCTCAGGCCTCCAGTATGCTCCACCTCTTTTCGTTCATCACTGCTGATGACCTTGCGGTAATCGCAACAGCCACCTACCAACGATTTCTCGCTGATAAGGGCCATCGGTCCCCTCTGGGGCCCGAGTGGCAACAAGCCTTCCCGAGGTCCCAGAGCTGTCCGCGCTCTTCCAGTGGAGGTCTGGTTTGCGCTTTCCCTCCTCGACCCTCTGTCCATAATTTTTGTGGCGTCAGCCTATGCTTGCGCCTCTCTCGTGCGGTTGTATTTTCCCCGGTTCTGTTGTTTTGTGCTTCCATGTGTTTGTTCTCCATTCGTTGCTTATGTGGGTTGGTTTCCGCATTCGAGGACATTTCTCAGGATTGTAGCTGTTTTGATCATTACTGTCCTTTGTATGGTCTCAGTTATCCCTTTGATTCCTATTTCTCCTAGTCTTTTCTCCATGTTTTTGGGGACTGTTCCTAGTGCTCCTATGATTATTGGTGTTATACTGACTTTCTTCATGTTCCATATTCCTTTCAATTCTCTGGCAAGTTCAGTATATTTGCTTCTTTTTTCCGTCTCTTTGATCTTCACTCTGTGGTCTGCTGGAACGGCAAAGTCCACGATTTTGCAGGATTTTTCTTTCTTGTTGATTATTATCATATCCGGTCTCCTTGCTGTTATGGGTTTGTCTGTTTGTACATTCATATCCCATATGATTTTGTGTTTTTCGTTTTCTAGTACAGTTTCTGGTTTGTGTTTGTACCGTTTTTTTGCATATTCGAAATTCAGTTGTTTGCACATTTCCCGGTGTACTTCTTTCCCCATGCTGTCATGTCTGTTCTTGTATTCCATTTGTGCTAGCTTGCTGCATTCACTTATTATATGATTTATCGTTTCGTCTCTTTGTCCACACAGTCGGCATTTGCTGTTTTCCTGGGTTTTATCTATCTTTGCTTTAATAAAGTTTGTCCTAATCGCATTGTTATGTGCGGCCGTCAGCAGAGATTCCGTGTCTCTGTTCAGGTGTCCTTTTTTTAGCCATGCCCAGCTGTTTTCATTGGCTTCATCGCTTGTGAGTCTTATAAAGCGTCCATGTAGTTGTTTTTCTTCCCACTTTTCCTTTCTTGTCTTTTTGTTTCTGAGTTCAGTACTTCCGGGGTTGTTTGTTGGGCTGGTGTCTCTTGCTGTGGTGATCAGTCTTTCCGTGTTCTGGGTTACATATTTCTCCAGCTCTTTTTTGGTGTCTTCCACACAGTCTTCTATACTTACCAGTCCTCTACCTCCTTCATTTCTTTTCACGTAGAGTCTGTCCGTATCGTCTTTTGGGTGCAATGCATTGTGCATAGTCATTAGTTTCCTAGTTCTTTGGTCAAGGTGCCTGAGTTCTTCTTTGGTCCATCCTATGAATGGTCCAGAGTATCTTATTAGTGATACAGCCCATGTGTTTATCCCTTTTACTAGGTTTCTGCTATATAGTTTAGTTTCTAAAGAGTTTCCTTGTTCTTCGTAGATATTCTTTTCCAATCTTCTCTTTCATTTCTGTATATTTGATTGTGTCTGCTTCCAGAACTCCCAGGTATTTGTAACTATCTTGTTCTCCTAGCGCCCTCATCTCCTCTTGGTTGGGGAGTTCTATACCTTCTGTCGTCTTCAGTTTTCCTCTTTTGATCTCTAGCAGTGCACATTTTTCTATTCCAAACTCCATTTGGATATCCTGGCTGAATATCCTGGTTGTGTTTATCAGCTTTTCCAGTTCTTTTTTGTTTTTTGCAAACAGTTTAAGGTCATCCATGTACATCAGGTGGTTTATTCTTTGTTCTGTATCCGTAAACCTGTATCCGGCATCACACTTTCTGAGTATGTAGTTGAGTGGCATCATGGCTATTATAAACAGTAGTGGTGATAGAGAGTCTCCTTGAAAAATGCCTCTCTGTATTTTTATCTCAGACAGATATTGTCCTCCGGCTGTCAGTTTTAGTCTCCATGCTTCCATTGCTTTCTGGATGAGATTAATAATCCTGTCTGATATCTTGTATATTTTTAAGCATTCAATTATCCATGTTTGGGGGATTCTGTCGTAGGCTTTCTTGTAGTCAATCCATGCCCTGGTTATGTTCTTTTGTCTGCTCTTCACCTCCTTCAGGGTCTTTTGATCAATGTATAGTAGATCATGTGCCCCTATTTGTCCTTTCCGGCATCCTTTTTGTTCCTCGGGGAGCAGTCCACGATTGTCCAGGGATTGGTAGATTTGTTCTCTCAGTTGTGCTGTGAGAATTTTCCACATTATTGGTAGACATGTTATCGGTCTGTAGTTGCTGAGGGTCGTTGCCTTTTTGGGGTCTTTTTGTATTAGTGTTGTTCTTCCTTCCGTCATCCATTCTGGTACGTCTGTTTTGCGGATACATCCGCTCCATTATTATTATTATTATTATTATTATTATTATTATTATTATTATTATTATCTATATATTAATACGATAGCGTGTGTGTTCGTGTGTCACGCTTCCGGCAAAAGCTCTGCGCATGCGTGCTGCACCTAAATCTTGAAGAACATTCAAGTAGCCTGCGTTTAGGAAGTTTTACATCTGTGTACCTCTGGCGCAATGGTTAGCGAGGTAGTATTTTTTACTTCGGCGCGACTGGTTTATAGTTCGATCCCAACCAACCTCTAAGATTTTTATTCTACATTTCGAGGGGAAGGGGAAGAAATAATACATTTTTTTTATCACCTGGTTAAAAACTACTTTTTTGTGTTGCTTAAAACTTAAAACTATTTTTTGTTTTTATGTTGGCGTTTTTAATGGCATTGTTTATTTAATTACGTTGACTGCTTAAAAAGTAGGGTATCGGCCAGTATTATTTTGTTGTTGTTTTTTTTTTGAACGGATGGCATATCAACCTTTTTTAGTAGATATGCGCAGTGTCCATCGTACACGAGTTACTATTTAAAACAATTATTCCACTCTTATCCAGAAGGGGGGGTGGCTCATAATAAAGCAAGCGTAACTTACTAACAAATAGAGGGTGCTTTGTTACATTAGGACCCGTATTGAAAACATCATTTCGTGTAATTTACACGGGTTCCGCTAGTTATTATTATTATTATTATTATTATTATTATTATTATTATTATTATTATTATTATTATTATTATTATTATTATCGAGTTCATATGCCGTACAAGAAAACATGCAAACTATAAACTGCGCATATAAAGGCCATTTAATCATTTTTATTTGTATTTTGTGACCTTTTTTTTCTATGCTACTTTTAAATACTCAAAAATAGACGAAAAATCAACCACTTATTTCTTCATTCGTTGTATTTGAACTCATATGAAGTAAATTGCTTTCGATAATGATTCAAGAACTTATTGCCAAGCGTGTTCAAAAATATGTTGAAAAGAATCGCTACCAACTATTTTAGAAATTGATCTGATGTTGCGTCTTTAGTTTTAATTTATACTTGCCTTTCTCTTTGTTTGAGTTTAGCCTCTAAGTTGAGGTCTAAAATAATGAATGGATTAAACCACAGAATAAGTCTGCGAATGAAGAACGTGACCAAGATTATGCAATGGAATATGAAGTAAGGAGATAGAGGGGAAAGGCGAGAGTGTTGAGAGACAATAAACAGAGAAAGACAGACAGACACACGCAAGGATTGGAAAACAGGGACAGATAAGGACATAGACAGATACGCAGATACATATAGAACTTAAAAAGGGAATACGGGTATATATAAACACAGGCAGAAAGAGACAAGAACAAAAAGACAGAGAGATACATAGTCACAAAAAGCATATGCATAGAGCGAAATAGATAAGGACAGACACATATAGGGCATCCGAGAAAGTAAGAGAAGGAGAGAGAGAGAGAGAGATAGAGAGAGAGAGAGAGAGTAAGATAGGTATATAGAGAGACAAGTGGGTTAAAATAGAAAGTGAAAGAGGCATAGATGAGGACAGAGTTAGGCGGATGAGGAGAACAAAGAGAAACAGGATGGAGAAGGTAATATATAAAATAGAGTCGATAACAAAAACAGAAAGGGGCTGAGACAGATACAGTGGTTCAGGGGAGAAACATTATGAGAGACAAAGTCATTATTTTGAGAAGTGTGAGAAAAATTATAGAACAGAGAGCGAAAGTGGTAGGATACGAGACAGTAAATAACAACGACAGACAGACAAACAAACAGAAACGAAAAGACAAAACAGCCAGACGAAATATAACGAAAGACAAGCAGTACTAGAGTCATAGATTAGGCTAGAATATACCATTGTGTCAAAACAAAGGCACGGGTTCAATTCCGTTTATTTTATATCTTTATGTTTTTACACAGTATAAGGGAATATTTTGCATTTGTTTTTGTTTTTCTGGGGTGTTTTCTTGCGGGTGGGGGTGTTGGTTTGTTTGTAGGTGATTTTTATAACTTGACAACTGTGCTGATAGCGCAATGCTTTGAAAGCATGGCAGGATTTCAACATTTGTATCTTCCCGAAAATTCCCTTCTCCAGAGATAAAACTGAGCCAATGAATCACACAAGTCACATAATGAGATCGATTTTGTTACATTCTTTTCTAATTCATGACGTGGACTCATACGAAGGGGAGGACGACAGCAGACAATAGTCCCTGTGTGCGGGAAGTAAAGGGCGCAACATTGTTCTGACATATAATTACTGTTAATTAATTATTAATAATCTGATTGTTGCAAAATAGATAGAAGTCTCAAAGTATGAGATCATCTTTGTTAAACTTCAACCCTACCCCAAAAGAGAACCTTTTTTAACAACATATGTGTGGGTGTGTTTACTGACAATGACTACGCGTCCAAGATCGGATAAAGAGTATGTGGTGTTATGAACAGGTAAACTGGTAACATTAATCCTTGTGTATCCCGGTCTATGTCCACGACAAATAGAAACACTCTCAAACTAATTGTGATATAATACAATATCAACAACTAATTGTGATATAATACAATATCAACAACTAATTGTGATATAATACAATATCAACAACTAATTGTGATATAATACAATATCAACAACTAATTGTGATATAATACAATATCAACAACTAATTGTGATATAATACAATATCAACAACTAATTGTGATATAATACAATATCAACAACTAATTGTGATATAATACAATATCAACAACTAATTGTGATATAATACAATATCAACAACTAATTGTGATATAATACAATATCAACAACTAATTGTGATATCATACAATATCAACAACTAATTGTGATATCATACAATATCAACAACTAATTGTGATATAATACAATATCAACAACTAATTGTGATATAATACAATATCAACAACTAATTGTGATATAATACAATATCAACAACTAATTGTGATATAATACAATATCAAAAACTAATTGTGATATAATACAATATCAACAACTAATTGTGATATAATACAATATCAACAACTAATTGTGATATAATACAATATCAACAACTAATTGTGATATAATACAATATCAACAACTAATTGTGATATAATACAATATCAACAACTAATTGTGATATAATACAATATCAACAACTAATTGTGATATAATACAATATCAACAACTAATTGTGATATCATACAATATCAACAACTAATTGTGATATAATACAATATCAACAACTAATTGTGATATAATACAATATCAACCCGCTACAAACATTTATTCATGGAAATCACACTTTTATATTTGCCGCAAGCCAAAATAAATTATAATATGGGATCATATCCTCGGAACACTAGACAAGTAGCGTGCAGGGTAACCTGGTGATGCCCGGGACAAATCTTGATTATATGCGCCCAAGACTTAACATACTATAAATTGTTTAAAAGAAAAGGGAAATGTTTAAAATTATATATAAACACAGATATAACATGAAATAAAATATACCTTTGACAATATTGGCGATTTTAACCAAAAGTAGCCCAAAACACTAACTAATAGAAGTACTAACTAGTCATGTGGGAGCCTCTGTGTAGCTTAATTACCATAAATATATTTTCATAACTTACTACCAAGCTCTACTTACGTATTTAGCACCGTTGAAGTAAATACTGAAGATCGATACATAATATATATAATATCTCATTATACTATTATATGTAGATACATGAAATAATTATATATATATATATATATACATATACATATATAAATACATATACATATATAAATACATATACATATATAAATACATTTTTAGTGGTACAACATTTTATTAAGGCAAGGAATATAGACGTTTGTGACATTTTTTGGGGGTGGAATGAAATTGAAAAGTGTAAAAACAAGAGGAAAAAAATGATACATAAATCTATTAAGCCGGCTTTAGTCCACACTCATCAGAGTAAATACGTAGAAATAATTCATGCACTACGATTAAAAACTTAAAATAGTGAAATGAAGACCAGTGTCAAGTTTAGGAAAAGAAAGGGGGGTCACAAGTGGATCACATTGAGTTCTAGAAGCCACTCGTTTTGTTTACAAGGGGGGGGGGGTAATGACTTAATATATATTGCTTCTAGGACTTTAAGGTGGAATAACGAATGTGATCCACTACTGACAGAAAAACGCATATTCGGCGCTATTTATAAGATAGTGAGCAATAGCTGATCCGGATGTGTTGACTAAATTATTTAAATTATTTAGTCGACCCTGGCGTATCGTAGGGAGGGGGGTGTCGTTTTATTCTGGATTCAAACAATTGCACTGTTCTTCCCACGTATACGACATTGCATCGACATTTAAATTGATAAACAATATTATTGATAGGGTGGGAGAACATCCTTATGTACGATTTTAACAAAGGTCGAGCAGAAAAAACGATTCTAGGGTTCGAAGCCTGATAACAACGACGCACAGCTACAGAAATTTGGTTAGCAAATTTTATGCGAATATTATCTAACCAAGGTAATCTGAGGTACGAAACCCATAAAGAAAACCGATTTAACACCTACAGTGTGAGATTAGAGAACGTTACGTTATGCGACTATACCTTTACTAGTTAAACATTTTAAGCTTGTTAAACGTTTGAAACTCATTGTGTTGCACTTACTGTCAGTTACTTTAGTTTAAAAAAGATTAATCTGTTACAATTACAAGATAGACGTTACATGTAAGCAATGAGGTCATTTGTTGCAACTTTAAATATTGATAACTCTAATCTCGTTTTGTGAAGTGCTGCAATAAAAAAAGTAGTTAGGATTTCTATCTTTTTGTTGACTTCGTGTCAAGTTTCGGTCAAAATGCTTTGAGCAGTAATCTAACTGTCCTCATCCTCCTACCCTATATTCTTCTTGAAATAAATCCCTCATTTGGATGAGCATCTAGTACTGACTTTTACTTCAGATCTAAAATGCAAGACTATGCCCAACATGTTGCTAAAGTTGCTAGAACACTGGTTGGATCTCCCGTTCCAGAAAACATTTGATTGCTGGTGTAATCCTCTACCTATAGATGAGTTAGATACGTCCTAAGATGAAGTACAGCGGCCACATCTGGAGAGGTGCCATTCAGAAACCTCTTTCTTGCATTGGCAAAGTTCAAAATAAACTTCGCAATCTAGTGAGAGTGACTGCTCTTCACCCATTTTCTCATAGAATAGACGTTGTTAGTCTTTTTCTACTCTATTGTTATTTCTATGGAAGGTGTTTGACTGAGCTTCAATTTTTGGGTCCTCCTTGGTATGACATTCACAAAAGATTTCGTCTCTCTATCACAACTGCAAAGAACTTTCCTTTCTTCCCTCCATGTGTCTAACATCAAACGAAAATTCCATGAACAGAGTTTCTTTCCCAGAACACATTGCCAAAAGATTACTTCCCTGTGGGTTACAATATGGTCTTCTTCAAATTTAATGTCACTAAACATTTGTCATAAACAGAACTCTTAAGTCATGAAGCATTATCCTCGAGTGGTTCTTCGCTTTGATAAGTGTTGACTCATAGGTAAAAAAAATATTCGTCAATCTAAAACAGCGGCAGTTTGTAGGTTCATTACGTTCATATGCAACCAATTATTCCAGTTTATTTATCTTGTGTATTGCTTTTAAGATTACGAGGTATGGTCGCTGTTGAAAGACGGGCGGTTTCGGCAAGTTCTGGATACCCTTTTCATGTACAATTGGCTACTGTTTCTGATCATGTATCATCATCAAAACGGACTCAGTTGATTACCGATATTGCCAGATAAAACCTTAGTGAACCAACACTGAATCACTTCATACTGTCAAAATGTTGTTGTAAAAATACTGTTGTAGATAACAGATTTCGGTTCACCAAGTTGAATAATTTCTTGATTATTGGTTTATTAATAAAACGCGTTTGTTTACAAAGAATGATCCCTTAGCAGGCCCCTAGCGTCGACGCTGATTAGCAATAAATCATTGACATATTTTCTAATAAATACAAATGCATACATATTTACTTTTGTTACGGTCGGTGTAACGTGAATCTTGGACGTGTTGGCCAACGGACATGTTTACCAGCTATATTTTCAAAGGCATTCCATTAAATCCCTATTTATATCAGATATGTTTATACATTATATATTAAATATGTTTATATGTTTATATATTTGTATGTACATGATTCACTCCTAAATTAATTAAGCCATCATTATGAATTTTGGAACAGAGCTACCAGGCGTAGGTTGGTTAATGTGGGCTATATTTATTTTGTTTAAGTTTTATGTCAAAGTGAGGAGCTAAGATTAGGTGGAAGCTATTTGTGAAAATTCAGATACCTCCTATTATTGTGCAATTTTAACCATAGATATTAGACATCAATTGATAACTATTCTCCAAATTTCAGGTTTTTTTTAGTATTTTTAAGGGCTTTTTAGGGAGCATAATATGGACACGATTTCCTATTAGAAAATTAAAATATATCAAACTTGCATTGAATTTTATCCATAGTCATCAGACATCAGTTAAGCAGTATTGCCTGAGTTTCAATTTCTTCTGAAGGCCCTTTTAAGATTTACATTTGAGACATTCTCTAGAATCAAAATAATGTAATGAAGTTTGATTAAAATTAGAATAAAGATTCTAGTCATAAGGTTTACTATTATTAAATCATTTTAATCTTCGCACGGAGACATAAAAGTGGTGCAAAACTGATCTGTTCGGATAATTCATTTTTCCTGGTCTGTGAGAGGTATTTATCTAGTTATGTATTAAAAGTAATGAAAATGTAAATTAAACATAAACTGACACCACTGTAACATTTAAAAAAATGTGATTTTAACAACAAAGCTGCACCTTCCCCGCAAGAACAATACTCATGTGACATTAACAAAAACTACTTTAAAGATAACAAAATCGCGTTCAAAATAAACAACGTTTATTCTAACGTTGCTTTTTTTTTTCTGAGAGAAAAATCAGATTTTGAAGGCTTTTTATCTAAGATGATTCTGATGAATTTAAAAGAAATCAACTGAATCATCGGACACGAAAGCCATTTTCTCGCTATTATAGACTTATCAAAATAGAACACTGGTGCCAGAAGCGTGCGGCGAAGTAACAATGGATTATTCAGGTCTGATGCGGAGTGAATTGTTCGGTCTTATCAAACAGCAGAAATCTACCTTATTATAATTCAAGATAGGGCCAACTACTTCAGATGAAACTATTGTGCGAAACTTCAATTCTGCACCACTTTTATGTCTCCTTACAAAGATTAAAATGATATAAGTTGTTAATAAAAATTACTTGCTTATATACAAGGCTACGACAATGATTATGACGGCGAAATGAAGCCCAAAAGACGATGAATATGATGACGGCGACAATGGCCAAAAAGCATACCGGCGAGTCAGTATACAAAAAAGAGATAAGATCACTGAGTCATTTGAAGAAAATTACGTTTGAATTCGAGAAAGTGTTTTAATAAGCCAGTATATAACAGAGGTATGTTTATGTATTTCCATGTATGACACAAGGTTGAAACACTTATACCAGAGGCTCAACTCCCTGGGAGTATAGTTGATAGCCATGGTGTCAAAGGTGACCAGGAATATGTTCGTGCAGACGTAGAGATGAAAGCACCACCACAAGGAAAGGAACTACAAAGTCTCATTGGTTAATTGGTATTTGATACGCTAATTTCTCAGAACATGGTTACATTAAAAACTCAGATACGATACGTCTAGAGGCATTATAGCATCAATCCACGAATTATATAACATCCTGCCACAAATTCATACTAGAATATGTGGAAGGTGAGTTCAATATTTGGGTTGATATGTTAAACAAGAGCCAGAATTCGATTAGGTACAGCGACAACGGATTCAACTCCAACAGACAGCACTTTCAAATTTCTAGATTCAGTTCCGTCATGGTGTTCGTGTTAAATTAGTGATTTACGACTGATTCTTGAAACTCAAAAGAAAACTCAATTTTAAGTCTCATGAGTGCACACCGGGCGTTTCTGTGCATATCACGCCTAATCGCCGATTCCGATCGATGTTCCGCAATCATATAAACATCTTGTTCGAACAGCTAACCGACATCATTCTGAAGATTATTATATCCCTATAAAATGAAAAGCACTTTGTGGATGACCTTAACTCTGGATGACCCAGCAAATCATCGAACACCTTTGTTCAGAAATTATTGAAATTATTGTATTAGAGTCGTAATGATCACGAGCAGAAAACACGCAAAACGATTAGTAGTTCCATCCACCCTGCGTGCCAAATGATTGTTTAAACCATTCCAACATCACGCGCATACGCCAGCACTTATTTAAATTTTAGTGGAAGAACAAAGACAATGATATTAAGACAGGTATCGACTCTTGTAATGCGTATGCTAAACGGAAACGTAATTATAGCAGACAATGTTACGAGCTTAGCAGTCATTGCAAACGTAGATCAAAACACGACTTTTTCATAGAATTTACCTTGACTTTCTTTCAATGCCACGTTTCAAAGGAAAACTTCATAATAATCATACTCAACCGTTTTAAATGTCATTAGACAATTATAGGATGTTCCAGGGATAGCACTATTGATGCTGCCCGAGGTCATTATTTTTTATTCTAGCGACACCGTGAAATACCTCACATGGTATCATCAGAATGTGGAACACATTTACAGGTGAAACTTACAAATTGTTTTATGAATTTACATCTATATCAGCATTGCCCTTGGAGGTAACAGATCTCAGGAAATATTGAACGTCAACACCGAATATTTAAAATGAGTTATATATAGTATGCGAAGAAAAGGGGTTGCGAATGGACCAATGTTATTGAGATGGTAGTTTCTTAATTTTGCAGCAGGATCACCCCCACGTTTTATCCTAATAAATCAACATCCTTACAATAGTTTGCCAGAATAGCCTACGGGCTACACTTTAATGGTGCATCCTTCAGTATACGGTTTGCAAATACACGCATTACTACACGAGATACGTCAGCCAACAATGGAACGGATCACAAGCTGGACAATATGTTGATTTATCTCCGATTTGAAGACTCTATACAGGTCATAAACAGTGTTGCTCTATCGTCCCCACTCAACCATAGACCATTCATCTTACTTGGGGTCTTCAAGACAAATGACAAGGTGATACAAGTCAAAGGTGCGGTCAAAGTGAGTGGATTCACCACACACACATTCACTGTTCAAGTCATTTATCGCTGTTTGACTCGATTCATCTATTATACTATAATCATTAATCTAGAGATATATAATTCCTTCCAACCCCCAATAGCAGGCCAACATCTGGGCATAACATTCTTCTTGCCATATCGACGCGAAGGTTATTACTGTCATGTGGCAACTTTTATTGTATAATGAACTTCGGCCCTTCTGATACACTGAAATGAAATCTGAGTAGCTATGTAACTCTTAAAGATCTAATTTTAACAAGCCAAAATTCTCCCCCGCCCTCCAACATAAGGAAAGAAAGCAATATTTGTGTGACAATTTTAAAATAACAAATTTACATGTAATACGTACTTACGAGTAACATCTCTGTATTTTATGATTACCCCCCTTAGAGAACTATTTAAACTTTAAAAAATGTTATTTATTAATTACCTCCCTTTTGGAGAACTATTTAAAACTAAAACAAAACTGGATGTAATACGTACTTAAGAGTAACCTCTCTTTATTTATTGATTACCTCATTTTTGGAGAACTATTAAAAACTAAAACAAAATTAGATGTAATACGTACTTACGAGTAACTTCTCTTTATTTACTGATTACATCCCTTTGAAAAACTATTTAAAACTAAAATGAAATTGGATGTAATAAGTACTTAAGAGTATTTATTTACTCCTCTCCAGGAGTTAGGCACAAGGCCAGTTTTATCTTACTCCCACAAGTAAGATGTGACCCAAGGTCGGGTCGGGAAAGTGGGGTTTGAAAAGCCAGCGCCCGAGAGGTGAGCACTCTGGCCATTAAATATTGTCTGAGCAGCCCCGTCGGCATTCCCCGGTAGGGGCGCCTCAGGCAGTAAGCAATAAACTTACTCCTCCCCAAAAAGGGGAGGCAAAGCCTGGGAGGGTGGATCTCCTAGAACTGCACAGGACAGACCCATAGACCGGCGTAAATCAAGCCCCGAAGGCCAAGATAATACCAGTCTATGGGGTGCAGTATCCATCGGAACAGATAAGAGTAACCTCTCTTTATTTATTGATTGCCTCATATTTGGAGAACTATTTAAAACTAAAACGAAATTGGATCTAATACGTACTTAATAGTAACCTTTCTTTATTTATTGATTACCTCCCTTTTGGAGAACTATTCAAAACTAAAAAAATAACAAATTTGCATGTAATATGTACTTTAGAGTAATCTCCGTATTTTATGATTACCTTTCTTTTGTAAAACTGTCTACAACTACAAAATCTCACTACGTGTGTATCAGTTATTTTAAGCAGAATAACGCTTTCTTAAATATTCCATTGTTATCGTTTTTCATTACAAGTTATTCTGCTTCGAATCAGTATGGAACAATTAATGCGCCCGCATCGATTCGATGTGTAACCGGGTCTTAAAATTCTTAAAAACGATCGAGTCATTGGCAAGTGACGTTTGAAAACCTTTTATAAACATTATATGCAGAAAACTATTAGCGGCCAATAAACAATCTCCTAAATAATTACGTATCTCATACGATACATGAGATAATTATGGACTGTACTACGTATGAAGAGTCTATTGGAGCACTGCAAGCTACCTACCGAAGAAAAGAAACGGAATATTTTCGCGATATCTACTTTCTACACGATGAAAACAAAATGGTAAATCACGGAAGCAAGTTTTAAAAGAATTATGGACCTAAAACTAGGACTGCGATTTCCTTCCAATTAATACCGAAGAAATTGGAGACAGAACATATTATGTACACCTTTATCAACGGACTTCAGAATGATCAGGTAGGATAGCGTCTTCTTGAAAACTAATGTTTTAATCTAAGAACAGCTTACCAACAGGCTTATATGTTTGCCGTGGCTCAGAAAACAATCTGTGTACTAACTACAGTCGGCCCTGATTTGAACACGCTCTCGCACTTATGTACATAATTCTCCAGGTGCCTCCTCTGTGACTTCTTTCTCTAAGTAGCAAATTCTGGACATTTTAAACTCTTCAGAACTGCCTATCACCGCTGCTTTCACAATTCGCAAATGCAATTTTTGTGGGTTCGATGTACATCCTTCGGCCACAGATGCTAGGTGTTCTCTGTCCTTAAACTCAGTAGTTTCTACATGTGAAACATCAACATCTCTTTTCTTTCTATCAGATTTTTCTCCAGAATCACAAAAAAGACAATGTTCCTTAAAATTAAACACACACAAACAGCGGCTTACACGGAATAGCATTTCATGATGGGTGGACTGGGTGGACTGGGTGGACTGGGTGGACCTGTTTTTACGGTCAATTTCTATGTATTTGGGGTTGAAGACGTTGACCAATTTGAATTATGATCTTCTCTTCACGTTGTTCAGAAGCTCTGTTAATGGAATCGATGCTCTTCTCGCTTATGATGAATGTTTCTTCATTACTGGGCAGTTCAGTGTTGCAAATAGCACACTTGTCAGCATCCATAATTATCGGTACTTCACTTTGGCCAACCTGAAATTAGAATATGACAGAATATTAAGCTCCTGCAGTAATACATCAAAATAGACAAAAATAAGGCATAAGAAGTTATAATTATATTTAACTTTATGAAAACTTTTGGTTTTATCCAATTTCACATTGCTACATTTGGTATTTTTGAAGATGAATTTACAGAAATTGAGTTGAGAGAGAAAGGAGGCTAGAATCGGCGGCAATCTTTAAAGATGGCGCCCGTTGGCCCCTTTCCGCAAGGCTAATTTGGCTAAACCTTTTTTTATCTGAAAGAGAGGTTATTCATGCCCAATATCCAAGTTAAAAACCTTTGTTAGCAATTTGTTTGAGGTTCAGCAAAAAAATCAGCTAGATTGTCATTTAGACGTAAGGGACGACTGTGAGTTAGGCGCCGGATTTATAGGTGATATCCTGAGTGAGGAGTGTTGCAGCAGGATGCTTGTTCACATTACATTTAAAGTTATGCATGTTGGTAATGTCGGGGAAACAGGAAGCAATGAAGGAAATTCAAAAGGCAAGCAGTCTAAGGAAAGAAGCTCTTAGAGTAGAAAGTTTTCCGTCATCTGAGGAACTTTACGGTGAAAGAGGTAGGATTTTCTTGGAGGTATTTAGGTCGAGGGAGTACAAGTGTAGCAAGTTCGTCGGAGCACATTCCGTTGAAGTATTTGTAAAGCAAGTACAGGGATGCAACATTGCGGCGATGGGACTGGGGCTAGAACTTGTAGATAGTGTGGAAACTATTAGCTTAAGTGCTCTTTTCTGCCCTTTGTCAAAGGGGGAGAGAATAATGGTTAGTGCACCAGCCCGGGTGTGGCAACGATACTCCATGCATGGGCGAATGGTGGCTTCATAGAGATAAAGAATACTACCAAGTGTGAGAAGTTTTCTAGCCCTATAGAGGGAGGCCACCTTATTTGCGGCAGACTTGGATTTGTTTTCTATGTATTTATTACAATTTATATTATTTGTGAATGATAGGCTGACGAAAGATGCTGCCAGTTACGTCAATTAGTGGTTGGAAAGGTTTCTTATAATTGTTAAAGGTAAAACGCTTTGTCTTGGTAGCATTAAATGTAACCATGCATTTTTAGCCCCATTTTGATTTTTAAATATGACATAGTATTGATTTACTCCTCTCCAGGAGTTAGGCACAAGGCCAGTTTTTATGTTACTCCCACAAGTAAGATGTGACCCAAGGTCGGGTCGGGAAAGTGGGGTTTAAAAATTGCCTGGGCAGCCCCGTTGGCATTCCCCGGTAGGGGCGCCTCAGGCAGTTAGTAATAAAGAGGGGAGGTGAAGCCTGGGAGGGTGGACCTCCTATAACTGCACAGGAAAGACCCATAGACCGGCGTAAATCAAGCCCCGAAGGTCAAGACACTACCAGTCTATGGGGTGCAGTATCCATCGGAACAGATACAACACTTTGATCCTAGCCAAAAGGCTGAGTGTTTTTTTTTTTATTTATCTACCTCCCACAAGTAAGATGTGACACAAGGTCGGGAAAGTGGGATTAGAAAAACCAGCACTCGAGAAGTTGAGAACTCTGGCCATTAAAAATTGCCTGGGCAACCCCGTCGACATTCCCCAGAAGGGGCGCCTCAGGCAGTAAGCAATAAACTTACTCCTCCCCAAAGAGGGGAGGCGAAGCCTGGGAGGGTGGACCTCCTAGAACTGCACAGGACAGACCCATAGACCGGCGTAAATCAAGCCCCGAAGGCCGAGACAATACCAGTCTATGGGGTGCAGTATCCATCGGAACAGATGCTACACTTTGATCTTAGCCAAAAGGCCAGTATTTAACGCCTACCCACAATAGGTGTATGTGACACAAGGTCGGAAAGTAGGATTAGAAAAACCAGCACTCGAGAAGTTGAGCACTCTGGTTATTAAAAATTGCCTGGGCAGCCCCGTCGGCATTCCCCGGTAGGGGCGCCTCAGACAGTAAGCAATAAACTTACTCCTCCCCAAAGAGGGGAGGCAAAGCCTGGGAGGGCGGACCTCCTAGAACTGCACAGGACAGGCGTTCAGTATCCATCGGAACAGATACTACACTTTGATCTTAGCCAAAAGGCGTTATTTAACCCCTACCCACAATAGGAATATGTGACACAAGGTCGGAAAGTGGGATTTGAAAAGCCAGTGCTCGAGAAGGTGAGCGCTCTGGCCATTAAAAATTGCCTGGACAGCCCCGTCGGCATTCCCCGGTAGGGGCGCCTCAGACAGTAAGCAATTAACTTACTCCTCCCCAAAGAGGAGAGGTAAAGCCTGGGAGGGTGGACCTCCTAGAACTGCACAGGACAGACCCATAGACCGGCGGAAATCAAGACCCGAAGGCCAAAACAATACCGATCTATGAAGTGCAGTATCCATCGGAACAGATACTACACTTTGATCTTAGCCAAAAGGCCAAGCCAATTCATTAAGGCTGAGTGTTTTATTTACTCCTCCCCAGGAGTTAGGCACAAGGCCAGTTTTTATCTTACTCCCACAAGTAAGATGTGACCCAAGATCGGGTCGAGAAAGTGGGGTTTGAAAAGCCAGCGCTCGAGAGGTGAGCACTCTGGCCATTTAAAAATTGCCTGGGCAGTCCCGTCGGCATTCCCCGGTAGGGGCGCCTCAGACAGTAAGCAATAAACTTACTCCTCCCTAAAGAGGGGAGGCAAAGCCTGGGAGGATGGACCTCCTAGAACTGCACAGGACAGGCGTGCAGTATCCATCGGAACAGATACTACACTTTTATCTTAGCCAAAAAGCCAAGCCAATTCATAAAGGCTGAGTGTTTTATTTACTCCTCCCCAGGATTTAGGCACAAGGCCAGTTTTATCTTACTCCCACAAGTAAGATGTGACCCAAGATCGGGTTGAGAAAGTGGGGTTTGAAAAGCCAGCGCGCAGAAAGTGAGCACTCTGGCCATTAAAAATTGTCTGGGCAGCCCCGTCGGCATTCCCCGGTAGGGGCGCCTCCGACAGTAAGCAATAAACTTACACCTCCCCAAAGAGGGGAGGCAAAGCCTGGGAGGGTGGACCTCCTAGAACTGCACAGGACAGGCGTGCAGTATCCATCGGAACAGACACCACACTTTGATCTTAGCCAAAAGGCCAATAAGCAAAACATAAGGCTGAGTGTTTTCAGCTATGTTAATTGCTTCTATATTAGACTACAACAACACGGAACGCTCAATATTCTTATGTTTGGTGTATTTGTTAAATTACTCTTCAGAGATGTTCCAATTGTGGCATTAACGTAATGTAAATATTCCTGACTGCTTTCATGTTATATCAATGAAAGATCGTTGGATTATTCTTCCGCTCCAGAAAATACATGAAACTTGATACAACCCTCTACGTGTATAAAAGTCTGATGCTGCCATATCTGGGGAAGCATTGCTCAGAGCACTTATTCCTTCCTTAACAGAGTACAAACCTGACTTCGTAATCTAGTGGGGGTGAACTCTTCTCTTCCCTACAGCTCCTTTATCACAGAAGAGACGTTGCTAGTCTTTCTCTACTCTATCGTTATTTTAATAGTAGGTGACGGACGTATCTTCATTCTTTGGTTTCCTCATATAAAACATGCACGGCAAGAACTCGTCTACTAACACCATTGCAAAAAGCTTTCCTTTCTTCTTATGTGTACCTAAAACCAAATAGAACTTCCGCAAACAGAGTTTCTCTCCGAGAACTTCCCATCTGTGGAACATAATACCACAGGACTAACCCCTTGCTTACTACAACATAATCCCTTTCAAGTTAAATGTCAACAAATACTTGTGAAGCCGTTTTCTTAAGTATAAAGTTCTGCTCATTCAATCCATCGTTTCCAATTCCTCTCATAGTATTGTTGATCACCTAACTGACAATCTCATTAACTTTGTACTTGAGGGGATTTGGGCCTTGGTAAGTGGCGACGCACTAGTCTAAAAATGACTACAATAAAGTAAAAGTATTCAGGTCTTCTTTTGTTGGATTGCAGGTTTGGCCAAGGATAGTCAAAAGTTACGGGTGAGATAACCCTGGCAAACACCTCCGCCTCGGCCTCTGTGTCTGCCCAGTAGCTGACGACAGACTACGGCTGCTTTTTTTTCTGTGAATATTTGGCGACAGATGGCTCGACTCATCGGTTACAGTACAATTGTAGCAAACAAAGAAACCCAGTAAGGACCGCGCTGTGCAGGATTATCGCAGACGAAAATAATGACGTAATGGTGGAAATGATGATGAAAAAAAAATATTTTAAAATAATTTATGAAATAATTTTTTAAAAAACATAAAAAAATGTTAAAATGATTTATTCAAAAATTATTTTAATAAGTTATGGAATTTAGAAAAACTACGAAAATTAGATTCACAAAACATCCAAACGTCAACATTTGACTGCTTTCCTTGATTTTCGGGTTAGGATCAAAGTGTAGTATCTGTTCTATCCTCAATCAAACGAGGTATCCGTCTGGACTGGGGCAATTTTTAAAATTATTTTTGTCCCATCCAGAGTGCCCCTTTTTGGGGTGCTGGATATCCACCACAAAAAAGAAACGACATTGTGTCTAACTTTGTACTCGTAAGGAGGCAAGTAAATAGTGACTGTTATCTGTGCTACTGTAGTCTAATGCAAACACAATCAGAAATCGCAATGTTATCATGTATTAAGTAAAATTTATAATAAAAACATAGTTGTTGAAATACACAATTCTGAAAGTATATAACTACTGGAATACCTACTCTAAGAATTGGACGATACAATTATGAGACAATGTTTTCATGACGGGGTTATTATTAATAAGCATCAAGTCTCTGACTAAGGACACAGATTAGAACATTTGACACATGAATCATTCAATTTTCTGATCGCGAATTAGCTTGAATCGGCCACCTGTTTGATAATGTTTCAGATCTAACAATTTTAAATCAATCGCTAGTAAATAGATTACAACAACACGTGTCTGTAGATTCGTTCAGGAAGAATTGATAATTAAAAAGAATGCTGTTTCTACATCCGGGTTAGCAATCGTTGAACACGTGATTAATAATCAAGCACCTGTATTGTATCCGGTTTTTCCTATTTCAACATTCACAGGACATACACGTCGTCACAACATCGCTAAATTGAACATATAATATAAGGTTTTTTGGTTCTTTATTCAATAGGTTCCAGAATACCAGTTTATATGCGGTGGCAAAACACAATTCTCTCTAGACCTTACTTATCTCGACATCCCACCTGCACGCGGGTGGGAAAATTTTTTTTTTACCCTACGCAACCGTCGCTGACTTTTTCTGATGATGCTGGATCAGGAAGAGACGCAAGTATTCATCAGTGTAAGCACTACAGCTTCAACTGAGGTCTAAGCACTAATGAAAAAAGAGAAAAGAGAAAGGAAAGGAAGGGAACAAACAGGAGAAGGGGGAAGGAGAGGAGGGGAAACGGGGATAAGAAGTGGAAGAGGGAAGCTATATATATATATATATATATATATATATATATATATATATATATATATATATAAGTGGGAGGAATTATTTTTGGATAGTGTTATATATAATCTTTATCGGAAGTTTCATGACCCCACTTCTTGAAAAAAAAGGCGAAGAAAAAACTACTACTCATACAAATATATTTAGAACTACTTCGAATAGTAAGCCAATTCAATGAAAGTTAATTGAACAAGCCGCGCGTGCGTGGTCCCCCTCTGTTAGTGACTCGATGTGACGAGTGTAAAATGCAATAAATTTGGGCAATTTGGGGCATTTTTTACCCCCCCCCCTTTGAACCCCTGGGGGCGCGATCCAGAATTTTTCTGATGTCAAGGATGCTTATTTTATATCCAGAACAATTGCCTCTACATTTTGGCCAAGTTTCAGAAAAACTGAATGGATGGATGAAACGTTATGGGAGAAAATTGTCAGTTTTTGCCATTTTGGGGGCTTTTGTACCCCTGGGGTGCGAACCAGATGTTTTCCAAGGTCAGCGATACTTATTTTCTATTTGGAACAATTGCCTCCACATTTTGGCCAAGTTTCAGAGGAATTGAATGAATAGATGAAAAGTTATGGGGCAAAAAATGTCATTTCGGGGCCTTTTGATCCCCTGGGGGGCTAACCAGATGTTTTTTAAAAATCGGAGAATGTCACTTTCTAACCTGACCAAAGTTACAACTTCATGCAAAATTTCAGAAAAATTCAATGGATGGTTGCGGAGAAAAATCCGGACGGACGGACATGCCTCAAAACATAAGTCCCCCGATTTTATAAATCGGGGGAAATGCTTAATGTTAGCTAATAGTATTTCTGTCAATCAATAAAACATTATGATTTGCGGACAAGCAGACAACGCAAGAAATGAAGGACTATAACTTTTTTATATCTGATATACACATTATAATAAATAAAAAAATACTTAAATGGTTATTTTCCTATTATATCAACGTGATAAATAGTAAAGTGGGATAAATGATACAAACGACTCTGATAGGTCGAATATGATCAGGTGTTAGAAGAGAGAGAGAGAGAGAGAGAGAGAGAGAGAGAGAGAGAAAGTCATTTTGAAATTGTTATCAGGTAAGTTAAACCAGTTTATGAGTATTTATTTACCTCCTCTCCGGGAAGTTAGGCACAAGACCAGTTTTATTTTACTGCCACAAGTAAGATGTGACCCAAGGTCGGGTCGGGAAAGTGGGGTTTGAAAAACCAGCGCCCGAGAAAGTGAGCACTCTGGCCATTAAAAATTGCCTGGGCAGCCCCATCGGCATTCCCCGGTAGGGGCGCCTCAGACAGTAAGCAATAAACTTATTCTTCTCTAAAGAGGGGAGGCAAAGCCTGGGAGGGTGGACCTCCTAGAACTGCACAGAACCGACCCATAGACCGGCGTAAATCAAGCCCAGAAGGCCAAGACAATACCAGTTTATGGGGTGTAGTATCCATCGGAACAGATACTACACTTTGATATGAGTAGAAGCCGACGGTCCGCAGATACCCATGTTGTCATAACCGCCTAAATAAGGCGAGTATAATCCAAAGTGCTAGGAATTTATGAAGAAACAAACCTATTGCCGGTGGTGTATAGAATTTAATAAAATAACATTATAAATATTTTACGTCGTTTTTGGACATCGTTTCATTCATTCATCCCGAACTAGCTTCCAGCTGCGAAGAATGAAAAAACAAGATGGCGACCCAAATTCAAATAAGTTTCGTCAATTCAATCTGCATATTAAGAGATTGAAATGCTATTTCAAACTGAATTTAACAGATCGATCAAGTTATTTGTTGACTATTTTTTTTTTTTTTTTTTTTTCAATTTTTTTTTCTTTGTTGGAAAACTTGACAACCGACAATTTACGATTAAATCAATTTACAATTTAACTTGTAATCTGCTTTTCTCACCTTCTGATTGGATAAACGCTTCGGCCGTTTACGTAAACAGTCGAAAAAACAAACAAACGAAAAGTCGGTTTTGTCTGGTTCAAAAGCTGTACTCGTACCAATTTTTCTTGCATCTGCATTTTTGGTATGACCCAAGACTGTATCCAGTGGTGAGCACCAATCTGGGAGCTTTAGGGTGTGTGGAGCCACCCCTCAGTTACCAATACTCCCAGGTCAACTTTGATCCGAAGTGGTAGTATCTGCCAGGGACACACTTATGAATTGAATAGAAACTATCGTTTATAGTCTATTTGTTTACAAAATATTTCCTCTGCAAAAGAAATTAATCTGCAAACCAATCATATGCAAACGTTTCTCATTTGTAATTATCGTTTATCGTATATTATTCCTTCCTGCTATTAATTTACATCCTTTTCTATCTCCCATTCTTCTCTCGTTTTCACTCTCTTTCTTAGTCTGTATTTCTTCCCTTCTCTTTCCCTCACTCGACCACCGTTAAATGTCGCGATTAGCCGTCTATTGACATGGTCACATGATATGCCATCTCGTCACAGCACCAGACTTTTGTTTTTCTATCTCCACCCCCAGACATTTCCCATTTCTAACAATTGTGATCCAGGAACTCCAAAATGGCGTCCTATATTTATTTGGAAACTTTACGACTAACTCTATTGCGTGAAATTTTCTTGTCGAATCAGGTCTAGTCTGTCTTAGTTTTAAAAACTACCAGAAGGGTTTTGTTTTATTTCTGCCCCATGCTTTCTAATATTGTCATGATTGCCTCTAAGGGTTTGTGTATGAACATTAAAGACGATCTGAGCATGCGTAGACGTCGACTTCCGTTTAAATGCGTGATTCTGCAGATTGTAATCAAATAATATATTTATGTATTGTGTCCGGAAACGATAACACAATAACTATGGGAAGGACAAAAGGGACAAATCGAACATATTAAAGGAAAAGGAGAAACGAAAATAAAACGTGGAAGAAAGAAAAGAAGAACCAGAGAAAATCAAGAATGGAGAAAAGAGAACGGAAAAATCAAACGAAGAATGTAAAAAAGGAAAGTGGAAAGTAATAAAGAAAGGTAGAAAAGAAAAGTAAGAAAATATAAATAAATAAAAAGCAAGGGAGAGAGAAGACAAGAAGGAATGGAGAGGGAGAAGGGGAATAAGGAAGGGAAAAATAGAAACGAAACAGTTGAAGAAATAAAGCAAGGAATAAATAAGAGATAAGAACAGAAAATAAAGAAGGATGAAGGGAAATGAAAATAAAAGGAAGAAATAACAAGAGAAGGAAAGAAAAGGAAAACGAGATGGAATTGAAAAAAGGAAAGAGCAAATGAAGAAAACACAATAAAGAAAGAATAAAGGAATTAAGAAGAGAGAAAAATGGAGGAAAGGAATAAAGAAAGAAGAAGTAAATAAATGAAGGTATAAAAGAAATGAAGATTACAAAACGAAAAAAAGAAACAAAAGAGATGAAAGAAAAAAGAAAGAAAAAATAGAAAAAGGCAGAAAAGCAATAGCAACGTTTTAGGTTATATTGCACACAACCAGGATTGACTTTTAAATCCACTGAGTTTTATGCAATGGGAAGGATAATATATATATATATATATATATATATATATGCACGATCCGAACGCCGTTTCGTAGATCACTCTAACTGCCTGGTAAATAGCCGCCGATTTCGCTATTTACAGTTAAAGTTCCTCTATATTTTACTAAGTAATTGGCTATGGCCGATGGATAAGATCCCCGACTACGAATCAGTGGCGATTTGTGATCGGGGTTCGCACCTACCGACCGACTGAAGATTGGGTTAGCATGAAACATCGATGTCTCTAGGTATTTATATAATTAATATTTATTTATAAAAATATATATATATATATATATATATATATATATATATATATATATATATATATATAGAGAGAGAGAGAGAGAGAGAGAGAGAGAGAGAGAGAGAGAGAGAGAGATTCCTTTAAAATGACAACTGTTTCTTTGCATTCTCAGTAAACTGATATGGAGATTGATTTCCAACGATTTTCATGAATTCTTCTTCAATTTTGTTTTATCTTTTTCCTTCTTACTCTTTTAGTTTTGACTATTTCTAACCCTTTGACAATTATTTTTCGGTATTTCTAAAGAATTTGAACTGAACTGTTTTGTTTTTTTTAACTCTAACCCTCATCTTACTCTAACCTAACCCTAAACTAATACTAATCTAAGTTTTAGATTTAGTTCGGTAAAAGTCGGTTTGGTTTGGTCAAATTTTGTATAAGCACCTATTTTACATCTTCTTCTTCTTCTTTTTCTTCTTCTTCTTCTTCTTCTTCTTCTTCTTCTTCTTCTTCTTCTTCTTCTTCTTCTTCTTCTTCTTCTTCTGTGAATATTTTAAATTTCAATACTTCTTTCTTTTCTGTTTATTTTGCGTGGTTTTCTAGTGGGGAGAAAAGCAGAAGTTCCTTTTTTTCTTGTGAAGTTGATGCTAGCTTCTTAGGTTCTGTTCTGCTTCATCAGCTTAGAAGATTTTTCAAATTAAATAAAATTTTCAATAACAATATTTTGTATATTTTATTGGCGTGGGAAAAAACAGATGTTTCACTTTGCGCTCAGCTGACCCACTGCAGAATAATATGTCGTAAGACATAGACCAAAATATACTGCAATTTGTACAAACAAAAAATAACAACTTATGTTCAATGAATCCTTTATAATAGGTATTGTATTTGCGCATTGAATAACCTCAAATGTTTTATATGGCGTAAAAAAGATATACGGAACAATCTAACGTGCGTCTTTAGAATAACCTCGCCATATAATAGTCTTATTATTTTAAATAGTTAGATTTTTTGCGTAGCAGTTAAATAATTGCGATCTATTTTCTTTTGCACTTGTATGGTCTCACTCGCGGAGCGATTGATGCGTTGTTCGCCCATAACACTGTTGTGCGAAATGGCACTTCCATCCAAACATTTTCCTTCAATTTATAAACAGTCAGACTTTCAGCATTGTGTTGACAAGACGTCTTGTCCCTTTCTCCCCTCGGCTTCATAGGGAGTTTCTGCTATTATTCCGGTAGCTAGTTTCATTCTCTCTCTCTCTCTCTCTCTCTCTCTCTCTCTCTCTCTCTCTCTCTATATATATATATATATATATATATATATATATATATATATATATATATATATATATATATATATATATTACTTTGATAATTGGGAACACTGGCCATTTTGTTGCCATACAATTTATTTACATTTACTTTTTTACATTTTTACATTAGATATATATATATATATATATATATATATATATATATATATATATATATATATATATATATATATATATATATATATATATTAGTATTTCATGTATCCACATAAAATATTATAAGGAGATATAATTTTTATGTATCAGTTTTCAGTATTTACTTCAACAGTGCTCGATACGTAAGTAGAGCTAGGTAGTAAGCAATGAAAATATATATGGCAATCAAGCTACACAGAGGCTCCCGTGTTTCATCCTCGGGGGGAATCTTCTGGTTAAATGCATTTAACCAGACGATTCCCTCCGGGGATGAAACACGGGAGCCTCTGTGTAGCTTGATTGCCATATATATTTTCATTGCTTACTATATATATATATATATATATATATATATATATATATATATATATATATATATATATACAGTTATATTTTTAACTAATATTCATTTACATCCACAGACAAGATTATCTCCTTTACATTAAGACTCATCAGTGTGGCTATATACAGCTGACCCGCCGACCCTGACGACTTGTATCTTAGTCACGATTGTCTTATACGACGTCTTATTCATTGCGTCCGCAGATAAATCTGACAATACAAGAAGTGCATATTCCGTATATATTCTTAGATTACATTAAGCTTCATTTGTGTCTGTACGACCGCGTTTAAAGTCAGCATACCAACTCTTAACCGTTGATTTGCTTTAACCGTAATTTTCCTATTATCAAGACACAACATTCAGATTTTTCCATTATTTTGAAAATTTGTAATAGTAGTTTCATATGAATAGCTGTAATTTGTAAACTAATAATCCGATTCTGTTCAAATCTTAACACGTGCCATTAGAAGGTTAGTACTTAATGAAAAATCATAACGAGTATATCCACGACGAAATCCAAAACTCAATAGGTCAGTCACATTGAAATGCGATCAGCAGGCAAACACCTTATACGTTGCTTTAAAATACAGCTACTTAGTAGTATAAATTATAGGGCTATATATATATATATATATATATATATATATATATATATATATATATATATTCCTGAAAAAAAAAAATCTATTGTTTTTTATGATTTCTTTCTGTATTTAATTGGTTTTGCTTGTGTCTTTTTCAAACATCCTATGTACGACATTCTATTTTATGATATATCGTGTATTTTATCTTTATATATATATATATATATATATATATATATATATATATATATATATGCAAATCTGGTCGAATACCACGGAATTTTTGCGTTTTGTAATTTTCTTAGTAATGTTCTCGGCGCAGCGAGCAAGCTTTCGAGTCTCTGGTTGAAGTTGATATAATATGGCTCCGAGTGTTCTTATTTCGGTCTTCTCTAAACATACTTCTGATGAAGATCACGACGATCGAAAGCAATAGAGATGGCCAAAATAAGAACCCTTGGAGCCATATTATACCAACTATGAACGGAGACCCGAAATCTTGCTCTCCGCGTCGAGAAAATTACTAAGAAAATTACAAAACAGTAAAATTCCGTGGTATTCTACCAGACTTGCATAAATAACAACTTGCTGCCTTTATCTATCTATCTATCTATCTATCTATCTATCTATCTATCTATCTCTATATATATACACATATATATATATATATATATATATATATATATATATATATATATATATATATATATATATATATATATATGTTTGTATTACAGAAGATCAGAACCACATCGGTACTGTCGGTTTCAAAACCTAACAAAGGGGACTTTTAGAGGCGTCTTTATTGAGACTCTATTCAGTCTCTGTTTATATCTATCGCCCCAGAAGATGGCTACCTATGCGTTATGTTAATTGTCTCACGATATTTCGATTTTCTGCTTAAATTTAATTTTCTATAATTTTTACCAATTGGGTATTTCTACCTGCAAATTATGCCAGTATTTTAGTCATGGGAAAGCGAAAACAGTTTTTTTTTGTTGTTGTTGAAAAAAATATATCCATATTATACTAATGTCATGTTGACCTCAGTTCCCGGACAAATGAATTTAAAATATAAAGGTTTAAAATCTAGATTGAAAATTAAGTTAAGATTTAAAAATAAGATTTAAAAACATAAAGAAATCCATTGCCGGACATGGAAAAGGGCGGAAAAATAGAAATAGATATGGGTCTCAAGGACCTACAAAAAAAATATTTTCAAGTTAATCCTCGTGTTTCGTAAACATAAATTAAATTTGTTTTAACGATGGTGAAAGAAGGGCAACTAAAAAAAAATAATTTTGATTATTTTCACATTTTTTAACGTTTTTTTTTTTTAAAGTTTCTTTTTCAAATTTTCCCTTTTTTGACTTTCCTTTAATTTGTGATTTATTAATAATGATATTTATAGACATAATTTTTATTAATATATTTATTATTATTTATTAATTTATTTTTCATTTAGTTTTACTTTACGTGATTTAAAAATCAATATCTTTTGACTCATATTTAATTTTATTTAATTATTTTACAATTTTCATTATTATATTATTAAATAAATTTATTTGATCATTAATACTTAATATAATTTATGATAATGATTTATTATATGTTTTCTTAATTTTCGTAGTAAAATAATATAATATAAAAAAAGGAAAAATACATAATTTTCTTAAAACTATAAATAAACCGCTCAGGGTAGAGATAAAATAATTTAAAAATGCACCGGTAAACACCAGCCGCATATCGCCAAAAATCAATAACAAAAAATCAGCTTATATATATATATATATATATATGTAAAATGAAATAATAAAATAAGGTGCGAATCAAATTTTATTAGAATTCAAAATTAAGGCAACGTATATTTGCCTAAATTTTGAATTCTAATAAAATTTGATTCGCACCTTATTTGATTATTTCATTTTTTATTATGCTGTTAATGCTCTATCTAGTATATTGAGCTTCAATTTTTATCCGAATATTCACTAATTAAAAGATATTAGTTGCCTCTTATATCTTTTGTTGGATTAACTTATATATATATATATATATATATATATATATATATATATATATATATATATATGTATATATATGTATATATATATATATATATATATATATATATATATATATATGTTGTTTATTTATTTTTGTTAAATAGAATAGTTATCCACGGACACATGTTTCGTCGTTACTGCGTATCATCAGCGTGGCCGACTATGACAGAGTTCGCATAACTATTCTCTCTCTCTCTCTCTCTCTCTCTCTCTCTCTATCTCTCTCTCTCTCTCTCTCTCTCTATATATATATATATATATATATATATATATATATATATATATAATAATGGTAATAATCCAGGTGAAAAATATCCACAGGGTGGTAATCCAGAGAATTTTAACCGGGTTTATAAAAAGTGCTCAATATCAAAATAGAGCTTTATATATGATAGTTTTATTTACACAGACATGTACAAAATCTGCGACACTGGCATGTCGATGTTATCGATCAACAGTTACTATAAACTGAGATCTCATCAGGCAGAGTTAGAATCCGATCTTAACCTCAGATCATATTTGGAGAGAATGAAGTGGAGGGGTAGAGACAGAGAAGAAGAAGGAAAGAAATTTAACATTTCAAAAATTAAAGCCGTTAAAAAATTAAAATTAAAATTAAAAATTAAAAATTGAAAATTAAAAAATCTAAAAATCTAAGGTCTAGAATCTGAAACAGACAGGGCAAATAAATAAATAAATAAATAAATAAATAAATAAAAAAATAAGAATATATGGTGGAAAGAGGAACAAATAATGATGAGGGGAGAGACACATAGAGGAAAAAAGAAAAAGAAGAAGAAGAAGGAGAGAGAGAGAGGGCGTCTGTTGATTTAGGTCGGGAGGGAAGGAGGGGGGTAGTAGACATGCACGAATTAGGTGTCAAAAAACCGTCGAGTTTATAAATGTCTTTTTCCAAGTGAACTGTAGTATGCGTGCGTGCAAATTGGGCTGATTGTTATATTGGTTAGGGCGGTGATAAAATGTGTCGCGGTTCCGGGTCTTTATATTGTCTTTATAATTTGTCTGGAGTTAATTTGAATAAATAAGTATATTCGTTAAATGTAACAGGAATAGTAGTAGTAGTAATAATAATAATAATAATAATAATAATAATAATAATAATAATAATAATAATAATAATAATAATAATAATAGTAGTAGATACCATTAATAATTGAAGTGAAATAATGAAAATAATAATAAATGAAGTATAATAAAAATACTAAAAAATACCAAAAAATATTAAAAAATATAACTAAAAGAATGACTGGAAAATGCTGGCGTTATTAATTATTAATAATAATAGTAATAATAATAATAATAATAATAATAATAATAATAATAATAATAATAATAATAATAATAATAATAATAATAAAAATAATAATAATAATGGTAATAATAATAATAATAAAAATAATAATAGTGGTCAATAATATTTTAGAGTTTATAAAAATAATAGTTTAGGAAAGAAATAGAATAATTAAGGAATATTAGGAATCCTAGGGGGTAGTGATTATCATAATAATATTAAATAATGATAATGATAAGATAATGTTTGCCGATATTATGATATGGGTTAATGGTTGCAATAATGCTGATCATATAAAAATAGTGGTTTAACAGACAACAGTAATCAGAGTGGTAATCCCAGAAATCTTAACAATAGTAGTGATGATAGTGAAAAAATTATAGAAGTAGTCATAATGGTGGCAATAACAGTAGTAGTAGTAATAATAATAATAATAATAATAATAATAATAATAATAATAGATACTCCTAATAATTGAGGTGAAATAATGAAAATAATAATAAATGAAGTATAATAAAAATACTAAAAAATACTAAAAAATATTAAAAAATATTAAAAAATATTAAAAAATATTAAAAAATATTAAAAATATATAACTAAAAGAATAACTGGAAAATGCTGGCGTTATTAATTATTAATAATAATAGTAATAATAATAATAATAATAATAATAATAATAATAATAATAATAATAATAATAATAATGATAATAATAATGGTAATGATAATAATAATAAAAATAATAGTTTAGGAAAGAAATAGAATAATTAAGGAATATTAGGAATCCTAGGGGGTAGTGATTATCATAATAATATTAGATAATGATAAGATAATGTTTGCCGATATTATGGTATGGGTTAATGGTTGCAATAATGCTGATCATATAAAAATAGTGGTTTAACGGACAACAGTAATCAGAGTGGTAATCCCAGTAATCTTAACAATAGTAATGATGATAGTGAAAAATTATAGAAGTAGTCATAATGGTGGCAATAACAACAACAATAATAATAATAATAATAATAATAATAATAATAATAATAATAATAATAATGATAATAAAGATAATAAAGAAACTTATGAACCGTATACTAAAGACAATGCCAACCCGATCTATGTCCACCCACTCTCTAACCACCCAAAAACCATTATTAAACACATCCCCAGATCAATCGAAAAAAGAATTAGTGATAACTCCTCTAATGAAGAAATTTTTAACAAACACAAGGACTTTTACAATAAAGCGTTAAAGCAAAGTGGATACAAAAACACCCAAATTAAATTCACCAAACCTACACCTCCCAACAACAGACGCAAAAATAGGGGTAGAAAAATTATCTGGTTCACACCCCCATATAACAACATGGTTAAAACCAAACTCGGTAAAAGATTCTTAGACTTAATCAATCTACACTTCCCTCCCAACAATATACTGCACAAAATCTTTAATAAAAACACCCTCAAATTAAGCTATAGCTGTGGTGAAAATTTAGAAAAAATAATAAAAAAACATAACAACAAAATTCTAAATGAAAAAACTACCGCAACTAAAACAGCAAATACCAAGGCCTGTAACTGCACAAACAAAAAAGAATGCCCATTACAACATAATTGCCAAATAACCCAATCAGTATATCAAGCAACCATCTCTACTAAAGAAAACACAACCCTGAAAAAATTCTACATAGGTATGGCTGGTAATACCTTCAAAGAAAGATATACTGGACATAAGTGTTCTTTTAATAACCCTACATATCAAAAAAGAACCTCACTTTCTATATATTACTGGGAACTATACAACAATAACCTATCACCAACAGTAACTTGGAACACAATTAGAAGAACTAGCACCTGTGGTTCCCTAAACTCACCTTGCTACCTTTGCCTAACAGAAAAACTTGAAATAATTAAATTCAGCGATAGGGGCAAACTTCTAAACAAAAAACAAGAAACATCAATTAACTGTAGGCATAACAGATTACACCTTCTTAGTAATCCACTCATAACCCCTTAGGCTGCTATTATATATATAAAAAAAAAAAAACACCTCCCCACCAACTGAAAATTTTGTCAACACAACTATCATCTTATACCTTTTATTAATTATTATTATTTTTATCTCTATTAGTAGTAGCTTTTTTGTTTGTAGTATTATTTGTAGTAGTACTGTAAGCGGTAGTATTGGTTGGTATTATTATTGTTGTTATTATTATTATTATTATTATCATTATTATTATTATTATTATTATTATCATACCCACAACGATTAACACTAATGGTCATCTTCTGTATTTTTCTTTACTCTTAAATACCCCCCATTTTATGCTTATCCATTCTTTGATTAATATTTCTATATTTCTTAGATTACTTTTTAGATTATATATTTTTTAGATTATCATTATCAATTATTTATTACTACTATTATTAATATCTTAAACTTAACTATTTGTCATTGAATCATTTTCTTCATTCTTTTCATTTTTTCACTTTTTTCACTTTTTCATTTTTTCATTTTTTCATTTTTTCATTTCTGTACTTTTTATCAAGATAATTATTGTTATCAGTGGTGACACCATGTCCGACGTTACTATCATAGTTATTGTTATTTGCAGCAATGAAATTAACAGTAGCACTATTATTAATAATATTGCCATGTTTTACCGTTACCTTACTTTTGCCTCCACTGCCATTTTTATTATCTTTATTATCATCATTATTATTATTATTATTATTATTATTATTATTATTATTATTATTATTATTATTATTATTATTATTATTATTATTATTGTTGTTATTGCCACCATTATGACTACTTCTATAATTTTTCACTATCATCATTACTATTGTTAAGATTACTGGGATTACCACTCTGATTACTGTTGTCCGTTAAACCACTATTTTTATATGATCAGCATTATTGCAACCATTAACCCATACCATAATATCGGCAAACATTATCTTATCATTATCTAATATTATTATGATAATCACTACCCCCTAGGATTCCTAATATTCCTTAATTATTCTATTTCTTTCCTAAACTATTATTTTTATTATTATTATCATTACCATTATTATTATCATTATTATTATTATTATTATTATTATTATTATTATTATTATTATTATTATTATTATTATTATTACTATTATTATTAATAATTAATAACGCCAGCATTTTCCAGTTATTCTTTTAGTTATATATTTTTAATATTTTTTAATATTTTTTAATATTTTTTAATATTTTTTAATATTTTTTAGTATTTTTTAGTATTTTTATTATACTTCATTTATTATTATTTTCATTATTTCACCTCAATTATTAGGAGTATCTATTATTATTATTATTATTATTATTATTATTATTATTATTATTATTATTATTATTATTATTATTATTATTATTATTACTACTACTGTTATTGCCACCATTATGACTACTTCTATAATTTTTTCACTATCATCACTACTATTGTTAAGATTTCTGGGATTACCACTCTGATTACTGTTGTCTGTTAAACCACTATTTTTATATGATCAGCATTATTGCAACCATTAACCCATATCATAATATCGGCAAACATTATCTTATCATTATCATTATTTAATATTATTATGATAATCACTACCCCCTAGGATTCCTAATATTCCTTAATTATTCTATTTCTTTCCTAAACTATTATTTTTATAAACTCTAAAATATTATTGACCACTATTATTATTTTTATTATTATTATTATTACCATTATTATTATTATTTTTATTATTATTATTATTATTATTATTATTATTATTATTATTATTATTATTATTATTATTATTATTATTATTATTATTATTATTATTATTATTATTATTACTATCATTATTAATAATTAATAACGCCAGCATTTTCCAGTCATTCTTTTAGTTATATTTTTTAATATTTTTAATATTTTTTGGTATTTTTTAGTATTTTTATTATACTTCATTTATTATTATTTTCATTATTTCACTTCAATTATTAATGGTATCTACTATTATTATTATTATTATTATTATTATTATTATTATTATTATTATTATTATTATTATTATTATTATTATTATTATTATTATTATTATTACTACTACTACTATTCCTGTTACATTTAACGAATATACTTATTTATTCAAATTAACTCCAGACAAATTATAAAGACAATATAAAGACCCGGAACCGCGACACATTTTATCACCGCCCTAACCAATATAACAATCAGCCCAATTTGCACGCACGCATACTACAGTTCACTTGGAAAAAGACATTTATAAACTCGACGGTTTTTTGACACCTAATTCGTGCATGTCTACTACCCCCCTCCTTCCCTCCCGACCTAAATCAACAGACGCCCTCTCTCTCTCTCCTTCTTCTTCTTCTTTTTCTTTTTTCCTCTATGTGTCTCTCCCCTCATCATTATTTGTTCCTCTTTCCACCATATATTCTTATTTTTTTATTTATTTATTTATTTATTTGCCCTGTCTGTTTCAGATTCTAGACCTTAGATTTTTAGATTTTTTAATTTTTAATTTTTAATTTTTAATTTTAATTTTAATTTTTTAACGGCTTTAATTTTTGAAATGTTAAATTTCTTTCCTTCTTCTTCTCTGTCTCTACCCCTCCACTTCATTCTCTCCAAATATGATCTGAGGTTAAGATCGGATTCTAACTCTGCCTGATGAGATCTCAGTTTATAGTAACTGTTGATCGATAACATCGACATGCCAGTGTCGCAGATTTTGTACATGTCTGTGTAAATAAAACTATCATATATATATATATATATATATATATATATATATATATATATATGTATATATATAAACACAAAACGGTAATTTGCTTTATATAGAGAGACGAGGTAAACACAAGATTTTAGCGTAATATTGTGCAATTAATTTTCTACCCACCGATTTTGCCGCCCAATAGTTCTGTCCAGTCCAGAGTCCGGCTAGTCCTCAGTATTCTACGTCTTACTGTTGTCCACGCGATAATTATTTCCAGTCGTAACTTTGTTTTCTAACTGGACCATACAACAATGGCTGCGACAATTGCAATTACCTTAACGCTTGTCGATTAAGCGGACAAAATGATTTCGAGAAGCCAGGATGTTGATAAGCCAATAGTATTGGGTTTGGGGTCGAGATAATCTGACGTTGATGGGGTGGGGTGTCAGCGAAATACATCTCGAGTCGGGGTGAATACTGGTCGGGTGTGTGACTGCAATGCAATCGTCGTGAGGCACTAGCCGTTATATCTGTATCCTTAGAAAAAAACACGCCAAACCAAAATGGCATTGCTAAGTATTCTGAGAACAAAAGACTGCGAATTGAAGGAAGAAGTCTGGTTAGTTGAAGAGTCCCTTTTGGTGTGTGGGAGGGGGATGCGACTCTATAAAAGATTGTGAGCTCGTTTAGCATAAAGGAAATGGTCATGGCACCGGATAGCTGGGTTTGAAATTGGCTGGCCGAAGAAGAATAAGGAGGGAGGAAGGGGGAGGGCAAAGGAGCAATACGTGTTTGTGTACTTGGAAGCGGGGGTAGGAGGAGATAATGATGTCAGAGAATAATAACAACAACAAAGAGAAGATGTAGACGGGTGAGAATTATAATAATGATAATAATAATAATAATGATAATAATGATAATGATAATGATAATGAGAATAATAATAATAGCGATATTTATAATGATAATGATAATGATAATAATGATAATAACAACAACAACAACAACAACAACAATAATAATAATAATAATAATAATAATAATAATAATAATAATAATAATAATAAGATGAAGAAGACTAGAAGAAAAAGTAATTGAAAAAGAGGCCGAGGAAGAATGGGTGAAGCGAGTTTACAAAACAAGATGATGACGTCAGAGAAGAATATCAACAAGAAAACGTTGGAGGAGGAGGAGGAGGAGGAGGATGTTGACATGTCTGTTTGTTTTGTTCCAAAATTACTTACACCCCCCCCCCCTTTTGGGGGTTATAGGGAAAATGTGAATAAGAAAAACGGTGAAAGGAGACGAACGATTAAGATGAAATATGGGAGTGGGAGAAACGTGTTAAAGAAAAAAAAGAAAAAAATGTTTAAAGAAGACGAAAAAGAAAAAGAAAGAGGAGGAGGAGGAGATAATGCTAAGAGGCTGAGCAGATAAAAGAGATGAAGAAGAAATAGAGCAGGAAAAAGAAAAGAAATAATGATCTTTCAAAAGGATTTTTCTTTTTGCGTGTGCATGTGCGTGTCTTTTTATGTTACTCTTTTAACAACTTTATCTTCTCTCTTTCTGTCTCTTCTTTCTTTATTTGTTTGTTTGTTCGTTTCTGTCTTCCCTTCTGTTTTTGTAATGTCTCCTTTCTGTCCCTATCTCTCTGCCTTTGTCTGTATGTTTCTAATCCTTTTCACGTTTACAGCCACCCCTCTCTCGATTTCTATATTTCTTTTTGCGTACAGTCCTCTTTCTATCTGCTTCGGCCTTTCTATATTCCTTTTCCTGTCTTTGTTTGTACGCTCTTCTACCGCCCCCCCTCTCTCTCTCTCTCTCTCTCTCTTGCTCTCTATTTATCTGTTTGTCTGTCTATATTTCTTTTAGTGTGTTTGTCCGTAAGTTTCGACCGTCATTGATCTGTTTCCGTATGTCTATATTCCTTTTAGTACGTTTTTCTATACGATTTTGTACGCCCCCTCTCACCCTATCCCCATTTTATCTCTCTATCTCTTTCTCTCTGTCTTTCTGTATGTCTCTATTCCTGTTTCGTGTGTATGTGTGTACGTGCGTTGTAATGGTGTGATGACATTAAGATAACTTTGAGGAATGCCAGAGCTAAATAAAATGAAGGTTTCTTCAAGTTATGGTTTTGATACGAGTGGCAACTGCCAGTCTGTCTGTCCCCAAACCATTTCTTTAGAAAATGTCACGGACAAAAATCCTTTCTTATGCTGGGTCAAACTAACCTTATTCCCTTTTGTTTCCAGTCGAAAGTTTTTGATACAATTTGTTAGATTCATCCTCGCGGTTTTGTCCGTCGGTCTGTCACGCATTTCCATTGTTAAACGCACTGATTGAATGGACGCATCTTAAGAATATCCCTTCTTGCTTGTTAAAAGACGAACGGACCTGGGGTAGTAAGTATTAAATACAGAAACAGCTTTCCTTGGCAATTTAGCTATGGCCAAAGTGTAGTATCTGTCCTGAGGCTGTACTTAGTCTTTTCTGTCCTTGGTCACTGAAGGAAAGTCCTTCTAGACTGAATCAATTTTAGTTTTTGTTCCAATCCAGAGTGCCCCTTTTTGGGGAGCTGAATTTTCCTCACATTAAAAACCGACCTTGTGTATAGCTCTGCCGTGTAGGTAGGCAGGTAAATAGGAACAGAAACAGCTTTCAGTCTTTAATGGGGAATTAGAGAGAGAGGGAGAGAGAGAGAGAGAGAGGGAGAGAGAGAGAGAGAGAGAAAGAGGGGGGGGGGTGATAAATAGGGAGAAAGAAAGCGAGAGATAGAAACAGGGAATGAATGAAGGTTTATTCTGGAGAATGAGTACGAGCGACTAAAAGAGAGAAGGGAACAGAAAGATGGAGAAAGAAAGAAAGAAAGAAAGAAGAAAAGAAAGAAAGAAAAAAGAAAGAAAGAAAGAAAGAGAGAAATAGAAAAAGAGAGAGAAGTAGTTTGGCGCGTACTTTGAAAGATATAATAAGAGTCATGAAAGAAGCGAAAGAGGTGGAAAGAAAAAACGGGGACGACAAAGAGGGAAAACAGAAAGAGATAGAAAAAGGGAGAGAAAAGAGAGTGTGCTGTTAGTTTAAAAATGAGCCCGATGAAGTAAGAGAGAGAAAGGTAGTGGAGGGAGCGTTAAATAGGGAGAGATTGAAAGAGTGGGACAAAGAAAAAAAAAAGATAGAAATCGCGAGAGAAGTGAGCGGACGTTTCATCGGGATAACAAAAAAATATATGTTTTTAATAGTTCATATTAGAGAAAGAAGAAGGAAAAAAACACAAGATTCAAAACTGAAAAGATTACGTGATCACATTTGAAATAATATTTTAAAGAGACCATTAGAGTATTTTCTGTTGAGGCCCAGACGTCAACCTATTTTAAGATTAGATAAGTGTCACCTAATTTAGAATTGGTTCGGGTAGCTGAATTACAGGTTAAAGGATCTGGTGGGATATCATAATTTAGAAGAAGGGTGAGGGGAGTGGGATGGCATATAGTGAAGAAAAAGGGAATGTTGAGAAAAGAGGAACATAGATCATAATTGAATATACACAACAAACGCTAGACACGAACTTATAACTTTTGCACGGCGTTACGCAAGTTTCACAATGAGGCTTGCGTGACTTAGTTAATGAGAGGAATAAAATAACCTGAATTGAATAATAATTTTTGTTTTTCTTAACGTAGTTCACCCCAAACAAGGCAGGCCGCCACTGTAGACGTAAGGGGCTACTGATAAGAAAGAAAAGGGGAGAAGGTTGGGGGAGGGGGATCAACCTAAACTGGGATCTGCGCAGCGAGATGTCTGTTTACATTAATTTTAAATTTCTGCATGTCAGTACTGTCGGGGAAACAGGGGGCAGGGAGGGAGTTCCAGAGGCCAGCAGCACGAGGAAAGAAGCTATTTGAGTAGAAAGCTTTCCGGCATCTGAGGACCTTCACAGTGAATGGATGGGATTTAGTTGATTGTCGAGTTGGTTTAGTGAATTTACGTCGAGGGGGCACTAGAGTAGCCAATTCATCGGAGCATAATCCATTGAAGTATTTGTAAAACAAGCACAAGGAAGCTACATTGCAGCGATGGGACAGGGACTGGAGCTTGGCTGACTCTTTTTGGACCTTGTCAAGGAGTGAGAGACTAGTAGATGATGCATCAGCCTAGATGTGGCAACAATACTCTATGCATGGGCGGATGGTGGCTTTGTAGAGATACAGGATAATGTCAGGTGTGAGGAGTTTACTAGCACGGTAGAGGGAGCCAACCTTATTTGCGGCAGCCTTGACAATGTCTTCAATGTATTTGTTCCAATTCATGTTACCTGCGAAAGTTAGGCCGAGGAGTTTGAATAATGAACTCTCAGGTAGGGTGTTATTTGCCATGACAATCGGTGGTTTGAGAGGTTTCTAATTAAAAGTAGGATAATAATTGTTACACCGGCCGTTCTTACACAGGAGAAACTACACCGGTTGTCACTATAAATTGTGCGAGTCACCAGAGACACAAGGAAGACAAAGCACAGTCTTGTAACTCTCTAGCCAAGTGCTAGTCACTTTCTTACTTTGTTAATACACTTGTTAAACAAACCCTCGACTTGACTTCCTTTATTTATTATTTACTGTTGGACAACTTCATAACAATAATGATAATAAATGTTCCTAATTTGTTTCAAAAAACATTTTAATCTATACATTTGTTTCTGCCCATTTTAAAAAAACACATTTTTTCTTGATAGCAAATTCAATATGTTTTCAAAGGGCTTCTTCAGTGACATTTTTAGCCCATCAAAAAAACAAACAAACAAACAGAACTGTTAATATCAAATTTGTTCTCTTCATTTTATTTATTTATCCATTTTTTCTAAAGCAGAACAAGACACTCGAATTTTTTATTTTCTTTCATAATGTCCCTCATTAGTCCTAGAAATAAAGAAAAAAGTTTTTCTTTTCTTTCATAATGTCCTTCATTAGTCCTAGAAATAAAGAAAAAAGTTTTTATTTTCTTTTTATAATGTCCTTCATTAGTCCTAGAAATAAAGAAAAAAGGTTTTATTTTCTTTTATAATGTCCCTCATTAGTCATAGAAATAAAGAAAACAGTTTTTATTTTCTTTTATAATGTCCCTCATTAGTCCTAGAAATAAAGAAAAAAGTTTTTCGTTTCTTTCATAATGTACCTGATTAGTCCTAGAAATAAAGAAAAAAGTTTTTCGTTTCTTTCATAATGTCTTTCATTAGTCCTAGAAATAAAGAAAAAAGTTTTTCTTTTCTTTTATAATGTCCCTCATTAGTCCTAGAAATAAAGAAAAAAGTTGTTCTTTACTTTCATAATGTCCCTCATTAGTCCTAGAAATAAAGAAAAAAGTTTTTCGTTTCTTTCATAATGTCCCTGATTAGTCCTAGAAATAAAGAAAAAGGTTTTTCGTTTCTTTCATAATGTCTTTCATTAGTCCTAGAAATAAAGAAAACAGTTTTTCTTTTCTTTTATAATGTCCCTCTTTAGTCCTAGAAATAAAGAAAATGTTTTTCGTTTCTTTCATAATGTCTTTCATTAGTCCTAGAAATAAAGAAATAGTTTTTCTTTTCTTTTATAATGTCCTTCATTAGTCCTAGACATAAAGAAAACAGTTTTTCTTTTCTTTTATAATGTCCCTCATTAGTCCTAGAAATAAAGAAAAAAGTTGTTCTTTACTTTCATAATGTCCCTCATTAGTCCTAGAAATAAAGAAAACAGTTTTTCATTTCTTTCATAATGTCCCTGATTAGTCCTAGAAATAAAGAAAAAAGTTTTTCGTTTCTTTCATAATGTCTTTCATTAGTCCTAGAAATTAAGAAAAAAGTTTTTCTTTTCTTTTATAATGTCCCTCATTAGTCCTAGAAATAAAGAAAAAAGTTTTTCTTTTCTTTTATAATGTCCCTCATTAGTCCTAGAAATAAAGAAAAAAGTTTTTATTTTTTTTAATAATGCCCCTCATTAGTCCTAGGAATAAAGAAAACAGTTTTTCTATTCTTTTATAATGTCCCTCATTAGTCCTAGAAATAAAGAAAAAAGTTTTTCGTTTCTTTCATAATGTCCCTGATTAGTCCTAGAAATAAAGAAAAAAGTTTTTCGTTTCTTTCATAATGTCTTTCATTAGTCCTAGAAATAAAGAAAAAAGTTTTTCTTTTCTTTTATAATGTCCCTCATTAGTCCTAGAAATAAAGAAAAAAGTTTTTCTTTTCTTTTATAATGTCCCTCATTAGTCCTAGAAATAAAGAAAAAAGTTTTTATTTTTTTTAATAATGCCCCTCATTAGTCCTAGGAATAAAGAAAACAGTTTTTCTATTCTTTTATAATGTCCCTCATTAGTCCTAGAAATAAAGAAAAAAGTTTTTCGTTTCTTTCATAATGTCCCTGATTAGTCCTAGAAATAAAGAAAAAAGTTTTTCGTTTCTTTCATAATGTCTTTCATTAGTCCTAGAAATAAAGAAAAAAGTTTTTCTTTTCTTTTATAATGTCCCTCATTAGTCCTAGAAATAAAGAAAAAAGTTTTTCTTTTCTTTGATAATGTCCCTCATTAGTCCTAGAAATAAAGAAAAAAGTTTTTATATTTTTAATAATGTCCCTCATTAGTCCTAGAAATAAAGAAAAAAGTTGTTCTTTTCTTTTATAATGTCCCTCATTAGTCCTAGAAATAAAGAAAAGAGATTTTCTTTTCTTTGATAATGTCCCTCATTAGTCCTAGAAATAAAGAAAAAAGTTTTTATATTTTTAATAATGTCCCTCATTAGTCCTAGAAATAAAGAAAAAAGTTGTTCTTTTCTTTTATAATGTCCCTCATTAGTCCTAGAAATAAAGAAAAGAGATTTTCTTTTCTTTCATAATGTCCCTCATTAGTCCTAGAAATAAAGAAAAAAGTTTTTCTTTTCTTTCATAATGTCCCTCATTAGTCCTAGAAATAAAGAAAAAAGTTTTTCTTTTCTTTTATAATGTCCCTCATTAGTCCTAGAAATAAATAAAAAAGTTTTTCTTCTCTTTTATAATGTCCCTCATTAGTTCTAGAAATAAAGAAAAAAGTTTTTCTTTTCTTTCATAATGTCCCTCATTAGTCCTAGAAATAAAAAAAAAGTTTTTCTTTTCTTTTATAATGTCCCTCATTTGTCCTAGAAATAAAGAAAAAGTTTTTCTTTTCTTTTATAATGCCCCTCATTAGTCCTAGAAATAAAGAAAACTGTTTTTCTTTTCTTTTATAATGTCCCTCATTAGTCCTAGAAATAAAGAAAAAAGTTTTTCTTTTCTTTTATAATGTCCCTCATTAGTCCTAGAAATAAAGAAAAAAGTTTTTCTTTTCTTTTATAATGTCCCTCATTAGTCCTAGAAATAAAGAAAAAAGTTTTTCTTTTCTTTCATAATGTCCCTCATTAGTCCTAGAAATAACGAAAAAAGTTTTTCTTTTCTTTTATAATGTCCCTCATTAGTCCTAGAAATAAAGAAAAAAGTTTTTCGTTTCTTTCATAATGTCCCTCATTAGTCCTAGAAATAAAGAAAAAAGTTTTTCGTTTCTTTCATAATGTCCTCTATTAGTCCTAGAAATAAAGAAAAAAGTTTTTTAATCTACGTTAGTTAATATTTCCCGTTACTCCTTACTTCGATTTAATTCGTTTTCTTTTGTTTAGAATTGTCCACTTATTATCATTTTAAGTATTGTTATTATTATATTTTTATAGCGATTTTGTGTAATTGTAGGTGTTTGTGGATTTCTCGCATCAACGGAATTTTAATAAACACTGATTGAATTATCTTACTTTAGTTACTAGAACTTCTATATCCATGGAAGTCAACCATAAGGGAAAACGAAACGAAATTGTAAAAATCCTATTAACAAGGAAAATTGTAAACATAACTATATTTAGAATTTTTTCTCTAAGTTCACAACTAGTTGCTTAATAAAGCGGACGACAGACACTAGACAGTTGAGAGGGTTCAACGAACGTTTTCGGAACCTTGCGTATAGCTACTTTTGAACTCTACGAACAGGGCTCAACCTTTATTTCTTAAAAGAGCTTATAACAATACTTTATTGAATATATATTAAATCATTTTTACCTACATACGCCATCTTTTTAAGCTTTTTTCTGTCATCAGTGTAGGAAGTAACAATTTCAGACGGTCGAAGGGCACGAACCCAGTTCACAGAATCAGTCTAGACTCCGCAAGACTAGCGCTCCAACCAAACGGCCACGGAAATTATTAAGTAAAGAAGAAAAATTAAGTTCTATTTGTGCCTTGAGGTAGCGGGCAACAGACAGTAGATAGTCTAGAGGTTTCAACGAACGTTATATATATATATATATATATATATATATATATATATATATATATATATATATATATATATATATATATATAAAGGAACGTTTATGTTTTTGTCTTTTAAGGGAAGTGGGGTCTGATCAACTCTGCTGGGAAGCCATGAAATTAAATACTGTCTTGTTTTTAAATTCCCGAAACAGTTTTTCATGGTAAACAACTGATGATCCCTTAAAATAGTGTTAGAAATAAACTAATATAATAACTGTAAAAAATAAATTGACTTACATGAGTGATTTTCCACTGGAAGACTTGGGACTATAAGTTTAAAAAAATTTTTTTTTTTTTAACATAGTTTTAATGGTTGAGAAACTTCCGAGACTATATATATATATATATATATATATATATATATATATATATATACATTTAGAATGGCCTAAAAAGAGGGAAATATTTTATAAGAAGGTTTTGGTAGTAATTACACGCTTGTCATTCTCCACTCCACTCTTAATTTAACAGCGTAAAGTTTACTGTATTTGCTGTCTGACAGAATATTGTATGAGTTGCTGTTGTAAACTTCAGAGTTTTAATTCTATCACTTTTGTACCCATTGTAAAATTGTACTTTCATTATTATCTTTCGGCCCTGACGAAGCACAAATGTTGCTGAAATGTAATTGCATTCACGTAGGTTATTCTGAATGTTTATATGATCAATATTTATAAAGTTCTACTTATTATTGTGCACATCTGATAACATATTGGTTTTAAGTTCATTTATCAATATATCTGAACTTGTTTGAGACCCCTACACATCATGGCTTAAGGAACATACACAGACACAAGAATCCTCATTTGCCAGCACCTTAACACTTTCAAAAACACTAACAGATCTTTTAAAGTAAGCATCTTGGCTACGGAGAGGAACATTTGAATGTTTGCATTAATGAAGCTTTATTTATCTCTAGGTTACGCCCTAAACTTAATAGCCGGCTTATACTTGGTTCATAATTCATAATAAAGAATATATCATATTTAACTTCAACACACACACACATTGCATTAATACATTGCAAAGAAAATTTGAATCAGTTTAGTATATATATATATATATATATATATATATATATATATATATATATATATATATATATATATATATTGTTGATGGTTTTTATTCCATGTTGTTACATAATATATTGTGGTTCATTAACGTTTAAAATAAACGTCAACACGTCAGGCATTTTGGAATCTACTGTTCAAATTTCTATAATTCAACAACAGAAAATTGGGGATGGATAAGGGGGGAATGAAGACGAGGTTCGCATATAGCAAGGAAAGGAAAGGAGGAGGGGGGATTCTAACGGGTGATATTTTAAGAAATTGGGTGGGCTGGTAATTACTGTCTGGTTATTGTGACCTTAATCTTAACTGGAACAGAGAGTGGGATGGGTTTGAATTTATTCTATATAATCAAAATAATAATATTGTCGCATATCTTTGGTGGTTATCGTATAAAAAATGTTTGATAATTTTATTTAGGATATTAAATACCATACTAGCATTCCATTTCTATATAAATTAGTCGTCATTATCCAATAATATTACTAGTTATGGCTTTTATAATGATATTAATATCAGTAATAGTAGTAATTCTCGTTGTGATAATATTTGTTAATTGTAATTATAGTATACTAATAATAAAATTAATATTAATAAAATTAATATATAAAAGAAGTTTAGTGGTGATACTACTCTTAGTATTAATAATAATAATAATAATAATAATAATAATAATAATAATAATAATAATAATAATAATTGCACTCTCATGAACCTGGTTTCAACTTCTTTCGGATTTATACCCCTTGGATATTTGTAACAAGTTAATTATGTATGTATGTATATATATATATATATATATATATATATATATATATATATATATATATATATATATATAAGCCCCCTTCACTAAAGGCTGGGCACTCTGAGTGAGTTTAATATCAAGCAGTACAAATAGCTTCATGCTAGATCCAAACACAGTTTGTTGATCACTTTCAACTGCTCGTGTAAATTAGCCGCCGACTCGCTATTTACAAAGTTAAATTCCTCCTTAATTATAAGCTAATTCCTTATGGCCGAGAGGTTAACGTTCTTGACTGCAAATCAGTGGCGATTTGTGACCGGAGTTCGAGCCCGCCGACTGAAGATTACGTTAACATCGATGTCTGTAGGTAATAAATAATTAATATTTATTTATAAATATTATATATATATATATATATATATATATAATGTGTATATATTTATATATAAGTAAATAAAAGTAGCTGAATAGTTAAAAAAATAATAATCATTAATAGAACAACACACTTAGTATATGGATTTACACCCAAAAATTAAAGAATATAAAAAATAACAGTAAAAATAAGAACATTGCCATTTACTGCTGTGTGCAATATAACACCATTACGGCTCAAATAGACAAAATGATATAAAAATAAATAAATAAATAGAATAATAATAACAAATAAAAATACTATTCTCAATATTAATAGAATTACGCACTTAGTATATAAATCTACATTTAACTTTCCCCCTACAAAATATGTTACGTTATGAATAAAATTGAAAGTATCTTACGACCACGCTTCTCGAAACCGAAACTTTTGAAGCGTTTTCAAATCTTTTTTAACACTCGGGTTTTTTAACATTCATTTTTAAGCCTTTAAACTGTCGACATTAAACAATTAAACTGTCCCTTTTTTATATATAATTTTACTCGCTTGTCGTTACCGCGTGGACCGCTGTGATCGGGGACTTTTGTGGGTGTACATTTATGCGATGACCAAAAGTTATTACAAACATCTAACTCCCTTTTTTAACAATTTTCTCAAACTCTTAATGCATTTTATATTTTACCTTATTTCGTCTAGCCGTAATTTCACTCTTCGTCGTCTAGTGGTCTACTGGTTGAACGTTGTGCCGTGGGTTTTCTTTGTTTGATCCTTCGTCTGGAAGTGATCTCTTTCTTGGTCGTCTAGTGGTTTAACGTCTTGCAGTTGGTTTTTATGTTCTGAAAATGAACACTCTTGGGTATGACAAAAAAGGCTTCGAAGATATTTCGAGAGATTCAGGAAAGTTTTATTTATCTTGAGTAATGCCTGGGAGAGAGTCGCTGTCTTCGACTGTTGTTACTTTTTGGTGACCTTACTAAACTGCTAACTAGATGGGGGAGATAGGCGGGTTTTTGTCTCATCTTAGAGACCCAGTCATAAACTCGTTTTTTTGGACAAACCGTCCGCTTTTCTTCTACGACAAATCGTTCTCGACAACTGTTCGCTTCGGCCTCCATGGCAAACTGTCTCTTAGGACATATGTTCCCTTTCGCTTCCATGACGGGACTGTTTTCGATTGTCGCTTCGACAACAAGTGACCTCACAGTCCTTTGTGTTGTCATGAACGAACATCGCTACATTGTGTCTGACCTTTATTGACCCACCATCTTTTGAAGTCAGCAAGGCCCTGTCAAACCTATTATGATTTACAAAACGAATCATTCGTGGTAACAGACTTAATCATCCAAAATAGATGTCAGTTTAACCTGCACTAAATCCAACAAATTCACCCCGGTCACAATCAATACTAGTTGACCTACACTCTTTTTAGAAATTCAGGGCCCTATAATTTAACACCTCCAAATAAATTCTAAAAAAAGCTTTAAAAAAGAAAACAAAATAAATAAATAGAATAAGTTAGAAACAAATTATATAATAATAATAATAATAATAATAATAATAATAATAATAATAATAATAATAATAATAAATTCACGACCCTACATGAAAGACTGGCGCAGAAACTAAGAGGATGTATCCACAAAACAGACGACAACGCTTATACAAAAAGATGCCAAAAAAGGAACGACCCCAAGCAACTACAGACCAATAACCTGCTTACCAACAATGTGGCAAATCCTGACGGCACAACTGAGATAACAAATCTACCAGTCCCTAACAAACGTGGGCTACTCCCCGAAGAACAAAAAGGATGCCGTAAAGGGAAAAGAGGGACGCATGATCTCCTATACATCGACGAAAAGATCCTGAAGGAGGTAAAAAACAGAAAAAAGAACATATCCATGGCATGGATTGACTACAAAAAAGCTTACGATAGAATCCCTTAAGCATGGATAATTGAATGTTTGAAAATATACAAAACACCCAAAAGGATGATTAATCTTATTAAGAAAGCAATGGGAACATGGAGACTGGAACTGACAGCCGGAGGACAACACCTGACTGAGATAAAGATACGGAGAGGCATCTTCCAAGGAGACTCGCTATCACAACTACTGTTTATAATAGCTATGATGCAACTTAACTACATACTAAGAAAATGTGATGCCGGATACAAGTTTACAGACACAGAACTAAGAGTAAACCACCTGATATACATGGATGACCTGAAACTATTTGCAAAAATCAAAAAGGATCTGGAAAAGCTGATATATATGACCAGAATCTTCAGCCAGGACATCCAAATTGAATTCTGAATGGAAAAGTCTGCACTACTAGAAATAAGAAAAGGAAAACTGGAGACAACAGAGGGCATGGAACTCCCCAACCAAGAGGAAATGAGGGCGCTAGGCGAACAGGATAGCTACAAATATCTTGGAGTTTTGGAAGCAGACACCATCAAATCTACAGAAATGAAAGAGAAGATTGGAAAAGAATATTTACGAAGAACAAGAAAACTCCTAGAAACGAAATTATATAGCAGGAATCTAGTAACAAGAATGAACACCTGGGCAGTAGCACTAATAAGATACTCTGGACCATTCATAGGCTGGACCAAAGAGGAACTCAGGCACCTGGACCAGAGGACTAGAAAATTAATGACCATGCACAATGCACTACATCCAAAAGACGATACGGACAGACTCTACATGAAAAGAAACGAAGGGGGAAGAGGACTGGTAAGTATAGAAGATTGTGTGTAAGACTAAAAAAAACGAGCTGGAAAAATACATAACTCAACACATGGAAATCCTTATCACTGCAGTAAGAGACACCGTTCCAACGAACAACTCGGGAAGCACCGAAACCAGAAACAAAACGACAAGAAAAGAGAAGTGTGAAGAAAAAAATACATGGACACTTCAGAAGACTGACAAGATAAGAAACCAAAGAAAATAGCTGGGCATGGCTAAGAAAAGGACACTTGAACAGAGAAACGGAATCTTTACTGATGGCTGCACAGAACAATGCAATTAGGACGAACTACATGAAAGCTAAAATAGATAAAACCCAGGAAAACCGTAAATGCAGACTGTGTGGACAAAGAGACGAAACAGTAAATCATATAATAAGTGAATGTAGCAAACTAGCCCAAAAAGAATACAAGAACATACATGACTGTGTGGGGAAAGTAGTACACCGGGAACTGTGCAAAGAATTGAATTTCGAATACGCAGACAAATGGTACAAACATAATCCAGAAACAGTACTAGAAAACGAAAAACACAAAATCATCTGGGATATTGATATACAAACAGACAAACTCATACAAGCAAGGAGACCGGATGTTATAATAATAAACAAGAAGGAAAAATCTTGCAAAATCGTAGACTTCGTCATTCCAGCAGTCCACAGAGTGAAAATCAAAGAAACAGAAAAACGAAGCAAATACACGAAACTAGCCAGAGAACTGAAAGGAATATGGAGCATGAAGAAAGTCAGTATAATACCAATAATCATAGGAGCACTAGGAACAATCACAAAAATCCTGGAAAAAAGACTGGGAGAAATTGGAATCAAAAGGATTATTGGAACTATGCAAAGGACAGCAATGATCAAAACGGCTACAATCTTAAGAAAACTCATTGAATGCGGAAACTAACCCGCGTAAGCTTCGAAAGGTCACACGGAATCTACTACAGGAAGAAAACAAAACCACAGAAAGAACACATCTCAAACAAAGAAACAGAAAATGCAAGAAACACCGCTTTATAAGTTCCATCCCACACTCAACTGACACGACACAAAAATGAATCAATGAACAGAAATAGCAAAAAAAAACAAAACATCAGCACTCCTCCCTCCAAAAATAAATAAATAAAAAAATAATCAGCCCCCCCCCAAAAAAAAAGCAATAATATTCTTTTTAAATTTTAAATAAAAAAAATAAATAAATGGTACCAGCCTAGGCTGACACCACACAAAATATTTGCATAGGGTCAAGGAGGATGAGAAGACCGAGGAGGGACAGCACAAACCAGACCTCCACTGGAAGTGCAGAGACTGCTGGGACTTTGGGGAGGCTTATTGCCACCCAAATCCCAGAGAAGACCGATGGTCCTTACCAGCGAGAAATCAATGGTAAACGGCTGTTGTGATATTGCAAGTTTATTTGCGGTGGCTAACGATAAGGTGTGAAGAATACTGGAAATCTGGGGAGGCTTGTTGTCACTCAGACTCCAGGGAATACCACCGGCTGTCGGTGAGCAATCACTGATGACCTGTGTGAGAACTCCTAATGAGTAAATAATTATAATAATATAGAATTACAGACTTAGTATTCTATTTGCCTCATCTCTGGAAAATTTGGACACGAGGTTGGATGTGGGACATGATATAACAAAAAATCCCGATGATAATCGGTGTATATTTTTTTTGTGAATCAGGGTAGTAGCATAGACGCCTGTTCGTGGTAGTTTAAGAAATCCGTTAGGGGGCATTTATAAAGCATCGCCGAGTTCAAAATGAAATCAGATTAAAAACCACAAGAAAACAAACAAACACACACACACACACACAAATATATATATATATGTGTGTGTGTGTGTGTATATGTGTGTTTTCTTTTTATCACACACACACACACACACACACATATATATATATATATATATATATATATATATATATATATATAAATATATATATATGTGTGTGTGTGTGTGTGTGTGTGTGTGTGTGTGTGTATGTAAATTGCCGAAAATTCTCAACCCATAACTATATATTTAAGAATAAAAAAAACACATACTTCGAAGAAAGTCCAGAAATATCGGAACGATTTAATAAACAAAACGGTAATCAATTTGTTTTCGTTATTTATTTCCTACAATAACATCTGACAATGGACATTCATTACATGTTTTCTAGATTTTTTCTCTCTTTCTATTATCGTATCTGTTTATTTATGTATCTTGATATTTTTTTTATTTATCTATCTACCTATCTTTCTTTCCTTCTCCCTTTGTCTCTATATCTAAACTCTCTCTCTCTCTCACTCTCTCACTCTCCGTCTCTCTGTCTTTATCTATCTCTATATATACACACACACACACACACATATATATATATATATATATATATATATATATATATATATATATATATATATATATATATATATATATATATGACGGTTAGCTTAGTAGCAGCAATTCTGAGACGATATAACGAGTTACCTTTCTAAGACTTTTTCTATTTTTCCTTTTTACTTTTTTCTTTTTATTTTTTCTTCTTTTCTTAAGTGACCTCTATTAATGCAACGCCACATTGTGTATTGTCGGTCGTTGAAACCTTTATCTCAGATACTTAATTTCCCTGATGATCTGCCAAGCAAGTACCTGCTTGGTAGTGAAACACGTGTAGGAAAAAACCCTTTAATTTGAATATATATGAAAAAGAAATAATATTTGAATGAAAAAGTCTTTTGTGGTGATGGTTGGTCTCATGAACAGAATGCTTTGGTAAGCCTCCAAAAAATCATATATATATATATATATATATATATATATATATATGTGTGTGTGTGTGTGTGTGTGTATGTGTGTGTATCTATGTGTGTATGAAACGAGCTTATTTTCTATTTTGCTCATATTTTATTTCAATTTATCTATCTCGATATTTTTCTTTGTATCTATCGACCAATATGTTTCCTTATGTCACATCTCTAGCATAATGTTATATAAGATAATGCTAATCTTGCAACGGTCATCGTCAAGGAAGCGACCCAATCGGAGTGTCTGATTCGTTATGGAAACAAAGAGGGAGAAAGTGAGAGAGAGAGTGAGGGAGTGAGAGAGAGAGAAAGAAAGAGAGAGAGAGAGAGAGGGGGCGCTTAGATAAAACTTCGACATTATAAACGGATAGGTACATAAAATAGACTTGCAAATAAAAGTCACGAATTGCTTGTTATCATGTTGAACAAATGACAAAGAATTGGTGTCTGGAAGGAAGGACGAAGGAAAAGGTAAAAGGAAAAGAGGAGTATGATGAGAGAAAAGAAGAAAGGGGTGGACGAAAGAAGGAAAGTGATGACAGCAGAGAAGGGACGGCAGTGATTAATGTGGTAATGGAAAGAAGGATAGGATGGAGAAGGGCATAGAAGGGAAATGGAGTGGAATGGAAAGAAAAAGAAAGAAACGATTGAAAAGAAAGAAAAGCAAGAAAGGACGGAGAAAATTGTGGGAGAAAATTAAGTATAGAAAGACGGAAATGAATGATTTAAGGATGGAAAGAAGGAAGGATGAAGGTAAAGAGGAATAAGTAGGAGTAAGTGATAAACGAAAGGAAAAAGAAAATGTTGGATGGAACGAAAGAAATGTTTTATGGAAGCATGAAAGGAAAGAAGGAAATAATGGAATGAAATGAAAAAGGATGGAAGGACATAGAAAAAAAGGTTTACAAAACAAATGTGAAGATAAAAATGAACTGAAAAGAAGGGAGCAAACACAGGAAAGGATAGAAAAATAGAAAATGCAGAAAGACTGAATAGAACTGAGAAATTGAAATGATTGGTGGAAAGAATATAGAACTAGCTGATAGCTTTTTTCCAAACGAATAAGTTGTCAAGTAGAAATATTGGGAATGGAGAGCTCTAAAGGTTAACTGTTTCAGAGAGACGAGGGCGAGAGAAAGTGCGAGTGAGAGCAAACAAAGAAAATGATTCCAGAGAGAAATATATATATATATATATATATATATATATATATATATGTGTGTGTGTGTCTGTCTGTCTGTGGGTGTGTGTGTGTGTGTGTGTGTGTGTGTGTGTGTGTGTGCGTGTGTGAAAAGATGACAAACGGAAAACAAGTCGAAGTGCAGGAGAAAAACAAAAACAAGAGATTTTTTGACCGGTTTCGTTCGTGGGGAACGTCTTTGACTTGTTTTCTGTCTGTCATCTTTTCACACATCTTGTTTATCACGACACTTCTTTTTCATGAATTATCGTGTATCTTACCCCATATATATATATATATATATATATATATATATATATATATATATATATATATATATATATATAGAGAGAGAGAGAGAGAGGGGGCGAGAGAGAGATTTTTTTTATTTCAAGATAGATGATTTTTTTCTATCATTCATTATATATATATAAATATATATATATGTGTTATATATAATTATTAATAAATAAATATTTTTATATCGATAGGCATATACATGTTTCGCGTTTTTATTTTACGTTTATCAGTATGGAATTATGTAACCGTATCGCCGGTCGATCAATTCCAACCCTGATCCACGTATTATGAACTCTGGTCTCGTAACCTTTCGGCCAACACTACGATCACGCTTAAAATGCGAGAGAAATACGTCTTGTATTATTTTTTAATGTAAGCACAAGTAGTGTTATTCTAAAAAGAGTGCGATCTTTTAAAGGAAAGAACCATGCAACGTGGCTAATTTATTAATCATCCATTTATTATCTCTCGGAATGGCTTAACTTTATAGAAGCTTAATGATTATTATTAATAAACAACTCATTTTATATCTATCTACACACAAACACATGCACACACACACACATATATATATTTATATATATAAAGTGGTGCACTAAAAGCGAACTTTTAGGAAAAGTAAAACCTATTGTGAAGAGTATACAACTTATCTATCCCATCGACTTCCTCTGATGATAAGATTTTGATCTTTGAAAAGCCTGGCTTAAGGAAAATTTAACTTGAATAAATTGCCTTTTTTGCGGAATATACCTTGTTCTGAGCAATTGAATTGAATTATGATTTGGCTTTTGCTTCTCTAATTCTTTTCCATTCTTCTTCATATATTTATATATATATATATATATATATATATATATATATATATATATATATATATATGTGTGTGTGTGTGTGAAATAGGTAAAAAGATGAAGATTATATCTCTAAATTATATATTATCTTGAATACTCAAAGCTCGATATACGAGATAGCGCCATAGTATAAGTAGATAAGTGATGAGAATAACAATTAGATAACATGCAATATTTATTCAATCTTAAATGGTCCAGACATAGGTTATATATAAAATAACAACTTTTTTCTCTTTTCTTAATCCATAGATTTTCAAAGATATGCTTTTATCATTAGAGGTAATTTGATAGATACGCCAGTAATATTTACTGTACTGCAAACATTTTAAATTCATGATCTGGTTTGGTATCGTTTTCCTCTAGATTATTGTAGATGTTTTTAAGAATTTAATTTATGAATTACATTTCTAACAACCTCTCTCCATTTTAAATCTTTTGAATGGTATTCACGCTTGGCAATTTCTCTTACTTGTGCGTATCATCTCTACTTTACCCTCCCAGTATCAATTGTATAATAACTGACTTAAAAAATATTAACCTCCCCCCACCTGCCTCCATATCCCCATCCATTCATCTCTCCCAGCCCTCATATACACCCTGTCCCTGACTCTTACTATTTTTAACTTTCCACTTTTCCTTTTATCCATTCCTACTTCAATTAATATTCGCTGTCTTTCCCCTATTCCTTTGCCTTTTTAACCTTTACGTTCTTTCTGCCTTTTTTAATTTACTTTTAAGAGCGAGAGAAGACTGATGGGGTGATAATTATGAGGGTCAGTTCTATCCCGAGAATTCCTGAAGACTGGTACCACAGAGGCTATTTTCCAGCTGAGTTTGAAAAGGACAGGAGCCAGTTAAGCAGAACATTTATTTATTACTATTACTTGTATAAAATCGGGCCCACATGCTTTGGAGGTGTCCTGTTTTTTTTATGATGTCTCGGCCATGAGATGAGATGATGGTCAGATCATCAAGTGTGGCTTCAGTCCGCAATCGGAAATTTGGGAGGGAGTCGTTTGCGAGGTCTAAAGTAGAGTTTAAGGCGAAACGCTAGGCAAGTAGTTCAGCCTTATCATTCGCCATGCACACGACATCATTGTGGTTAGATAGCGGAGGAATTGTTGATTGCTCATTGTTCAACACAATATTGAAGATTTTCCAGAAATCACGAGTACCTAGTTGCTGCGAGTGAATGCGTTTTCTGGTTATCTCTGTATACCTTCCGAACATAAATTCTTACTCCGTGCATATGTTTGTCAGAGTCTTTACGATAGTGTGGGAGGTATTCACTCATATCAAATTTGTGTTAGGAGATTGAGGATTGTAGGTTTGTTTCACTTATTGCTAGGATATCCGGGATGTTTATTAGGAGAAAGGTTTATACGTCATTTATGTTGGTTCTAAACCTCCGAATATGTGTGAATGCTAGCCTCAAGGGCCGAGGCGAAGATATTTTTGGTGGGTGTCTGGTTTAGGTGTGTTTGTTTTTCTTTGTATTGTCATTTTGGTTTTAGATAGAGTGGGAAGGATAAAGTGGGTGCTTGTTTGGTGCCAATAATCTCACGCAACACGACCATTAGTCGAGACTTGATACATCAGGGTTGTGGCATCGGAAAAGCTAACTGTAGGGTCCCTTTCCATGCGCAACATGGCACGTACAGTTACCCACGATATTATACAACTGTTGATAGATCAGCCGTTCTTAGCGCTACTTAAGAGTGTGGGTCCTTGCGCTACCAGTCGGAAACAGCAGCCAGACCAGCTGTCTAACCTGTACCCTCAACCTGTCGGAACAAGAGCGACCCAGAATAGTCACGTGAGACTTGTGACAAAAAATATTTCCCCAAGTTGCCCAGATAGATAGAAAGAGAGACGGCGTTCATTGTCTTAGTCAGGAAATAAGGCTAAGAACTGGGTGTCTTTGAGGTGTCCCTGTGCTAGTACCTCTACACATGGTTAATAGACAAAGAAGGAGTGCAAGATACATGGCATATATAAATTATAGGTTCATTCTAATGACCGAAGGAAAAAAATCTGATCTTCGAATTTCTTTATCCTCATATGTCGTCGAACGATTACAACAAACTTTTTACCTCTGTAATTTCAATCTCAGCGAATACTTTTAATTCAACTTTGTAACGCCGATAAACAAAAAGAAACCCTCTAATATGTTTGTATTGTATTTTTTACATTTTGTGTTTATTTTTATTTTCAAGTCAAATGCCCTCATCACATCCGACGCGCGTTTCGCACCAGAAATCAAGAGGAATATATAGTCTTCATCCTTTCATCCCGAATCTGGAAATTGCACATAATAAACAGGAAAAAAACACCTCGATTCAAAGACATATATATATATATATATATATATATATATATATATATATATATATATATATATATATATATATATATGCCCCTTATTGGGTTTAGCACTGTAGTAAGTGATATTGACAATACCGTTAGCGATAATACAAAGCTTTTTGTCAACAAATATCAAGCACTCTTCTGTAGTTCTGAATATTTAGATTTCACTTGTAACAAAGCCTATCTAAGGGCCGAATGGTTAATATCAAACTAGACGATAATAGGTTCGATCCCGGCTTGAAGCAGTTGCCTGTTTAGCGACACTGAAGAGCTGTGATATAGCGAAACAGTCTGTTTTGGGATAACTATATATATATATATATTATAACTCAGTAGAGTACACACTTTATGACATAATCATTATTTTGTAATCATGCCCTCAAAATTCAACATCAACAAATATTAGTGTGTACATATGTTTCAGAAATCTTTTAACGATCTATCTCCAGCACAGTTCTTTTATAAATTCGTTGCTGGTCAAGCTAACAATTACATTGTTAAATACATGAAACAAAAATAAATAAAAAATCCAGAAATATTATTTTCTTTTTTTATACTTTTTTTCATTTTTCATTGTTAGCTTACCTGTAACGACTTGATAAATAGCTGTTTGTGCTGACGATGTGATTATTAGTTATTTTTAAACATATGTATACAATAGTATTTGTTTATCTTGAATTTTTAGAGCATGATAGCAAAATATTGATTACGTCATGAATTTTGTATTAATATATGACCTCTGTTTGACTTGAAGCTCTAATCATTCAGCGGAATTCCTCCCATTTATTTGGACATAGGTACATAGATTCTTTCGTTAATTTTGGACACATATATAGACAGATAGTTGTTGTCAACACAAGCTTGTGAGTGTTTAAAAGACAGAAGGAAAACAATCAACAAAATCGAAATTCTATAAAAGGATCAACGCTGTTAGATAAAATGGAGTATTATATCATTTAGGTATAAAAGAAGAGAGAGAGGGAGAGAGAGAGAGAGAGAGAAAAGGGAAAGAAATAGAGTTAGAGCGAGAGAAAATAAGAGAAAATGCTGAGAGGGAAAATGAAAAGAGATGGTTGGTCAGTGACGTCGTCGGAAAGAAAAGCCCGATTCGTTATTAATTAAAGATGAGTCAATGGATGACCAGAGACAAAGTGCTCGTCCCTTTGACCCGCTTAATCAAAAAGGTGAACAATGGTATTTGGAATGATCACGTGTATGATGGCGGTGAAAATGACCTTCTGTTAAACCAGTTTATGACGATATAGACATAGAAGAAGAATGGGATGATGATGATGATGATGATGATGATGATGATGATGATGATGATGATGATGATGATGACGAAGAACAAGATGGAGAAGATCATGTTTAAGATCAAGATGATGATGATGATGATGATGATGATGATGATGATGATGATGATGACGAACAAGATGAAGAAGATCATGTTTAAGATCAAGATGATGATTATGATGGCAGTCAACGCGACTGCATATTTATACCAAGTGGTGGGGCCGATTGTGGCATAATAGATACCGAAACGGACACTGCCATCGGAAAACAGATTTAAAATCTAATCTTAATGATTGCGTTCACTTACGAACTAAAACGATTAGACACTCAGCACAAAACTATTGCTAAAAATAGCAATCACTTTTTTTTATAATAGATACTGTTTTTCGGTACTTAATAACTTACAATAAGGCAGGTATGAAAAAACGATTAGATTAAAAAATAAGAATACGTATTAAGACGTGTAGTTACCTACAAACCTATGTCCCCCTGTAAGTAGCTAATGAATAATACATATGATTTATTATGCCAGTTTTCCATTAGTTGGAATTCAAACACGTGGTATCGTAATGTTGGAAATACATTTGATGTTACCATGGGTTACATGACTCTTCTAGATTGCGGCACTGTTTCAGGCTGCTTACAGTTTGATGGCAATCCCGTGTTAAAATCCAGTTTTTCTTAATAATAATGCGATTTACAAATCGTATATAAGCCACCAATTGAGATAGAAAACTATTTCAATTAAGGAAAAATACAGTTTTCCCTAAAGAAACTTATCGATAATGAAAAGTGAGTTAATGACAATTATTTTACTAAACTTTCTCTGGTTGCACATTTGTTTATTAATTCATAGCGGCAGAATTATTAACGATGAATTGATTTGAGCAACTGACAATGTGAATGCACTGTATTATTTGATTTTTTTCGAAATGTATTGGTCAAAATGCTTCCAATTTATAGGAACTGTATTAGAAGAAAGCACAATGATTTTGTTGAGACATGAAAGTATGTGACACATGTTACGTCAACTGATTGGTTCATGTCATTTAAGTTATTTCGTTCACTTTTGTTTTGATACGCCCGAGTAGCTTCAAATGTGAGCTTATGAAACGTAACATTATAAATGCTCATAATATCAATATAGATGATAGATTGTCAATTACATGAAATTGAAGACAATAGACATATTTGAGATAAAGATACCTGAATTAATAAATTAATTCGACACATTAGAACTGCTATCGTGACTTAACCGACCAATTTTGCATAATGGTAATAATGTTTGCTAATGGGGCAGGAGACAAAGGGTCAATTCAAAGTCATACCAAATACTGAAAAATGGTTTTTGATGCCCCCTTTCTAAACACTCAGCATTATAAGGTGAGGATCAACAGTAAGTGGAGTAATCCTGGGAAAGGAGTTGCGCCCTCCCCTACATCTTAAGTGTAGTAACGATTGAAAAGGGAGCCTTCGGGTCGTCTTTGACTATGATCGACCACTTTACTTTACTGTAACTAGTGTAACTCGGTTGAAGATTATGAATATCCGTTTTTCCTTTATGATTGCAGTGCCGCACGATAGAGGAGATCTCGTGACACTGTATCCTGCCGAGTCATGGTGGTTGAGTACCATTGCTCTAGAAATATGACCAGTATATTGTTGGAATAAAACGATCACAGACTGGCATTCACTAGTGCATATTTTTTTTTACTTCTTGATAGAAAATATCAATGGCATTATTTAAGTTCATAACTTTAGCTTAAAAACAAGAGGGCGATCAAGTCCCAGCGTTTCATAGTTGCTCGTTTAATTATTGTTGTCCGCCATCTTTATTTATTTCCCATGCGCATTGCAGCCGAGTTGGCTGTAAAGCACAGTTTCTTTTTATTGTTCTCTGACTAGATAAAGATGTTTTGTCACCCATGGTATTAACATCCATTTAGATGTACCAGAAGCGTCACCATGCTGGAAGTGGTGCTTTACGAGCACTCACGAGACATTTGCTTTTCCAACAGTCTAGCCGAAGAAGACACTGTCAGACTTTCTCACTTCTCGCCCGTGATTTCACAGCCATTTGAGACTTCCCTTACGCACTTCCCTCCACAAACAGCACTCGGCTTTAGTCCCCCAAAAGTTAGTTTTTTATGGAAATCGCTCCAGATAAGACATGAAGCCACTTGATGTAAGAAGCGAACAAGAACGAAATATTATTATTGCAAAGACAGGAGATGCCTATTAGCCTTAGTCTTTTAAAGACCAATGCTATAGGTAGGAAGAAAATAGTCAGCAGGAAGAGAGTTCCACAATCTTGCAGTTCTTGGAAAGAAGCTACTAGAGTACCATTACCATTGGACCTTTTGTATAGGGTGAGCGATTCTAGATATGGATATTTTAACGGAGTAAATAGCCGGAGTTTTCTAATTGATTTTGGCATCTTAGCCTAGGAACGTCTTATGCTATTTATGTTCTAACTACCATTTATTTGCCAAACTACATTCTGTCTATCAGGCTCTTTTATATGATTTGAACAGCTTCTTAAATGTAAATATTTTAGGCTATACCTATCACAACACATCCAAATATAAGATACGATCACTTTTTAGTTTGATACTTATTATTGCATTTTATTGTGTATAATATCGCGTTTTGCTTGTACATTGCAAACACTTTTTCTGTAATCAACAATTAATAAAAAATAAAATATTAAATAAAATCTAGAGATTAGCTATGAGTAAAATAATAATAAGAAAATAAATGCTTTTAGAATTAAAACCTGTGATGTAATTACCTTTGAAAGAACAATTCATACTTTCAAACACGATTGGTTCGCAAAGTATATATATATATATATATATATATATATATATATATATATATATATATATATATATATATATATATATATACACACAAAATTTTGTTACATTCCAAGATTCAAGATTTTATTTATCTTACGAAACATTTTTTCAAAACAATAACTTTTGGTACAATTTTACGGTTCCGTTTCATTCAGCAGTGGACCAACCAACATTTGTATGTCAATATAGGATATTTCCTCTCTGAACTCATCAGAAAAAAAGTTCTCAATTCGAATAACTATACATGCTGATGTGACAAAAAATAAAGGTCCGAAAATTAAAAAAAAACTCGCATAGACTCCCTTCCATCTACAGCGTCTCTGAAATCACCACCTCAGGCAGGCAGACCTATTTTAATTAGAAGCAGAGCCAAGAGAAATACGCACAACACTAGACCGAAAATATTTTATGAGGGCTAATATTTAAGCCCGGCTAAAGGATAATTACAGTTTATTAATAAAAAATACTTTAATAAACCTGTAAATAAATATCATTATATATATATATATATATATATATATATATATATATATATATATATATATATATATATAATTTAAACTGGAAGTATCAATTTAAATAATCGGACTACGAAACTAAAGTATAGCACCTAAAGTTGATTCAATATTTATTATTTATTTATTTTAATTCTGTTGCGATGCTGCGCGCAAGTTTTATATTCCGATGTTTTGAATTAATTTAAATTACGTAAACTGCATGATGAGATGTATTTACAGGTTAATTAAAGTATTTTAATAAATAAACTGTAGTTATCCTAAATCCGGGTTTAAATATTAGTCCCCCATAGAAGATCTTCGGTCAATGTGCCGTGCGTATTTCTCTTGGCTCTGTTTCTAATTACAATATGGCTGCATGTCGGAGGTGGTGATTTCAGAGACGCAATGGATGGAAGCGCATCCGATGTGAAATTGATTTGATTTTTTGACCTTTTTCACATCGCAATATATAACTTTTCGAATTAAGAACTGTTTTTATTCCCCCGTTTCGTTAAGGACACCACACACTTTCTACAGATTCTACAAAGAATATACAACTAAACTAACACCGTAATTCTCGTCACAATAGATGTATCCTTACTCTATTCCGACATTCCACACGAGGAGGGAGTTTTTTACCGACCCAACACCTACAAAACACCACCATTAACGATATATACAACATCATACATTTCATTCTGACACAAACTTCACATTTAACAACAAACACTTTCTAAAAATAAAAAGCACAGCCATGGGAACTAAAATGGCTCACACCTATGCCAACATCTACATGCACACATTTGAACAAAAATACATACACACCTACACCCCAAAACTACTACACTACTACAGGTACATAGATGACATCTTCCTGATTTGGCAATACAGTGAAGAGTCACTGATGGACTTCTATCGACACCTCAACAACTGCCACAACAGCATAAAATTCACAACAGAATACTTCACCACAAACTTCCCATTTTTAGACGTCCTAGTAAACATCACCAACAATCAGATCACAACATCACTCACATCATTCGACACTAAACCCACCGACGGACACGGTTACCTAAACTTTGAGAGCTGCCACCCGATGACCACAAAATATCTATTATATACAGCCAATACATGCGCATCAGATAGATCTCATCAGACTTAACCGAGTATGACACATAGGTGGGCATTTTAGCCAACAACTACCTCCACAGACACTACCCCATCAAAATAATCAAACAATCTATAAGGAAAGCGTCTAACACAAACATACAAAATCTACTAACATGTAAAAGCAGCTAAACATAATTTCCACAAATACCAATGGTATTTGACTTCAACCCTAACACTAACAAACTACACGACCCTCTCAAAAACATATTCAAATAACTACAACATGACCGCACAATTAATACAATATACAACAAACTACCCATCTGTGCAAAACTACACATTCTTTACTAACATCCACCAAAATACACCACACTCTCACTCCCAAAGGAAATAAAACATGCAACAAAAACTACATGCAAAATATGCAAAACACATCACCACCAACGACATATTCACACTTCCAGGCACCAACATCCAACTTAAGGCCCGCTCTCACCTGCGATAGCCTCAGCGTGGTTTACTTAGTATACTGCACCAGATACACAAAAGGCAACTACGTTGGGAAAAACAAGCCTGCAGTTCTGCAAACGCCTAAAAAATCATAAACAAATAATTAGAGACAAATCCATGCATACCCAGTAGCCAAGCATTTAAATCATTCAACCCACACCACAGACGACATCAAATGCATCTTCGTAACCTCAAAATTCAAATCACAACAACACAGACGGAAATACGAAACAAGACTCATTTTGAAACTAAAAATGCATACCTCAGGCCTAAATATAGACCTGGGACTTCTCAACAAGTATTATTTTTATAAACATACAAACTAACCAACAACATTTTCCCACAGTGGGATGTTGACTATTCGCATCTTTCCATTTAGAAGTACTAATCTCAACATCCACATATTTATACTTCCCGGCTTGCCAGGTCAGCCAGTACTTTGTATTTATTTATCTATCTATCCCTCTCTCTCTCTCTCTCTCTCTCTCGCTCTTCCCCCTTCTCTCTCCATATATGTGTGTATGTACGTACGTATGCCTGTTATATACGTATATACATGTATCTGTCTATGCCTCGCCCCTCTCTCCACATATAGGTGCGTGTGTATGTATGGGCACGGATGTATACGTATATATATATATATATATATATATATATATATATATATATATATATAAACACGCATATATATATTTATGTGTAATATTGGAAATATTGCGGAAATGTGTACATACATTTCCGCAATATTTCTATTTTTCTATGTCTACACATACTCCGTGTACTGAACCACCCTCTCACCCTGAACTTTTCATGACTCCAGGTAATTCGTCTGTCCATCCCTCCATCTCTCTCTCCCCTCTCTCTACTGCTCTGTGCGTGTACGATGTATGTCTGTGTGTGCGTGTGTGTATATATAAGTAGACATACGTAGGTGAATGCTCTTGTGTGTCTGTGTGTATGCGTGGGTATGTATACGCACATGTTTATTTGTGTATTTATTTATATATTCATTTATATCTAAGTACACTTTAACATAGTTTATGGCCCACTTGACTCCTGCTGCCTATCCATTAGGAATGCACATATATTTGTGCATTACTTCACATGCCCTTTTCCCCCTTTTTCCCCCTGCTACCACCACCCATCTCACACCGTACGCACATCCCCTCATTACACTAACGAATGCCGAAGGATCACAGCCTAAAATTTTGTTCCTGTTAAAAAAATTTATTTTATAAGAAACAATTTATATTCCTACACGTCAACAAATAAAAGAATAAATAAAAGATATATTATAATATATATTTTTCACATTAATTTTTCTCACATACACACACATATATAAAATTGAAAGTCGAGCACTGTCGGAAAGATTAAAAATAAACATTCATCTAAAAAGCCAATGTTCCGATTCTGTCTTTGAGTACTATCGAATGTTTAGATATTTATGCTAGCCGCTTTCAGTGTGAATATTACTTAATTTCTCCGTTATTACGTTACAATCTCTCCTGGCCTAATGGGACTAGGTGAACGCTTACAGATTCAAGGTGTATCCATGAATCGAGTTCGCGCCCTAGGACCGCCTGAGATTGCTATTTCTCTGCGCTGATGAGAACCATAAGCTTGAAACGATGTCGTATTTAAAAACTAATTTAATTATATATATATATATATATATATATATATATATATATATATATATATATATATATATATATATATATATATATATATAAGCTAAGGGAAAAAATTCGAGGATCACTACTATGTACCTTTTCACTATGTTCAAAACACCGTATAATATAGTCGGAAGGATCTGAAATATTTGAAAACTCACTGAATTAGTGTCTTATACATATTGTTTAACCTTCTATGAAAATCGAATATACGTATTTGAAATTTTAAGCAGGTTCTGTCCCCATGGCTCACTTAGAAGTGGGGACACGTAGATATTTGGCACATAAAGTGGAATGTAGTGATCTGGGACCACTACTATTGTCTAATAATTTCATACATAGGATTTAAATACAATAAAAATAGAATATATTTGAATTTTTTAAGGTGTTATAACTTTTTAGGGGGGGGGGCAGTTAAAGATTCGGCAACACTTCCATTGAATTCACCGGTACGTTTTACATAAAAATACACTTTTAGATTTTATACAGACCTTCATTTAATAGGGAACACACAAACATCGCACAGCACACATACCCACAGAAATTGAGTTCTATTAAAAGAAAGCGAGAGAGAGAGAGAGAGAGAAAGAGAGAGAGAATGAGAAAGAGATAGATAGATAGATAGATAGTTATATCTGAAATTACAGAGATAGATACAAAACAGACTCCTAGACAAATATATACCTTTTATATTAGTATAGATTATTGCATTGACGATGTTATTCAGTTGAGTCTTGGCACATGTTCAAATTGGTGTTCAAATTGACCGATGCACATTGGGTTGGCATTTTCTTTTACAGGACACTCAACAACTTACAGGATTCGTCAGATTCTTGGCACATTTCATCATTGGAAATCAACATTCAGGTTTCCTACATCTGCCCAGTTTTAACACATAATCAATTACAACAACGAATCTTATTCTTACAAAGAAAAATATAATAGAGATGCCGTATAGACTCGCGTATCATGTTACTTTCTGAGCCTTAAATCAAAATGATATATTTAAAATGTCAAATATATATCCAAAAAATATATATATAAGGCTTTTCTAGGATTCGCATCATACACAAGATATAATATGAAATTCTCTTTGGGGGGAAAAATTTGAGAGGGTGCACGATACGTGGGTATATATGGTATACCCTCAAACAAAAATTGAGATATACATGAACAGAAATAGATATATCTAAACAGACTGATACAGATAGAAAATCAAGTAGACATACAGAAATATATAACTATATATTTTGTACGAATATAAGCTTTCATATTTGTATGCTTTTGAAATCCTCATTTCATCCTTGTTAAACAATTATGTTAAAATCTCAACTTTAAGATTATCGTTATCTGAGTAAATTCTAAAACCCCCGATTTCTTCTTCTTTTTCTTCTTCTTCTTCTTTTTCTTCTTCTTCTTCTTCTTCTTCTTCTCCTTCTTCTTCTTCTTCTTCTTCTTTTTCTTCTTCTTCTTCTCTGGTGTTATCAGATCAGGTTATCTGAAGATACTGGCTTCCTAACTAAAAATGCACCAAATATTGATGTTATTGTTTTTTTTTCGTTCCCTTTGCAAAACTCATACATGTTCTGCAAAGCCTAAAACAGAACTAACACATTTTTCTACAAGACAACCAAACGAAACACCATGACTAAATATTTGAAGATATATAGAACTTGTAGCATAAAAGACTTTTACCAAAATGATCTTATTCGGCATATGCCGTAAAGCAAAACAACCAAACGAAACACTATAAATAAATATTTGAAGATATATAGACCTTGAAGCATAAATACCAAAATGATCGTATTCGGCATTAAATAACCCGAGAAAGGTTGATATACCGTAAAACAAAACAACTAAACTCTTCTTCTTGTTCTTCTTCTAGGTACACGGTAAAAAAGCTTCATCACGAAAATAATATATCTCTTTTCTCTGTATCCCAACTAAACAGTAAAAGGAAAGAGAACAAATGTTGCCATTATTGTTGCACAGAAGTCAGAGTGCAATGTAATGTATCTACATATTTAAAGAGAAAAGACCGAAAGCTAACTCACTTAGAATCGGCTGGATTAAATAAAGGGAAACTAAATGTACCCATCGATGACTGGGACCCCAACGCCTGTACGTGCTGCACCAGAACAAGAACGTTTACCGTCCAGGTTTACAATCATGTTGATGGTTGCACTTCCGGTACAACGATGCGAATAGCAGTTCCCCAACTAATCTAAACGAGTGAACAGCGACATAATCTTCGCTACAAAGAAAATGAAAGTGTAAAATTGCCTCCGTGGTACCAGTTTTCTAAGAATTCTGGTGAAAGAACTGACCTTCAAAATTATCGCCCCCTTCAGTCTCCTTCCACTCTTTGCTATAATCTTTGAATCGTTAATTAATATAGCGATAGTCCGTCAACTCGTTAATGCTAATTTTCTTTCTGACCAGAAGTATAGATTTAGGCAAGTACATTCTACTGTGGATATTCTGACGATCATCTCTGAACGCATATACCATACACTGGACAAGACAGGTGAAGCTAGGGTGGTAGCGCTTGATATATTGACAATGATTGGCATGAAGGTCTTCTCATGGAAATTAATTTGTACGGTATTACTGGACTAATATTTAATATAATCAGATTCTTCTGAGCCCAAAACAAGATCCAGGTTGACTTCTGATGGCTGTACATCCAAACAACGTAACATTAATGTGGGTGTGCACTAGGGGTCGATCCTTGAACATTTATTATTCCTGGTATTTATAAATGACCTCCCTGATGCAATTGTGTTCGAGGTGGGAATATTTGCTGATGATATTACACTCTATTCTAAACATGTGGGTAAAACGCACGCACACATATTAAATGCTATGTCTGAATCCTTAGAAAATGACTCCCAGTCTTTAGTTGAGTTGGGGTATAAATTGATGGTAACAATTGATGCTACTAAGACAAACCTTTTTTTTTTTAACAATTATAAGAAACTTTTTCAACCACTTATTGCCAGGGCAAATAGCACCCAACTTTGAAGTCTATCATTAAAATTCATCGTCCGGGCAGCATGAATTGAAACAAACGCATATAAAACATTGCCAAGTCTGCTGCAAAAAAAGTGGGCTCCCTCTACCGTACTAGAAAACTTCTCATGCCTGCAAGTATCCTATATCTCTACAAAGCCACCATCCGTACATGCATGGAGTATTGTGGTCACATCTGGACTGGTGCACGAGACACTAGTCTCGCCATCTTAGACAGGGTCCAGAAAAGAGTCTCTAATCTAATATGTCCCACTCTGCCAACGAAGCTCCAGCGCTTGTCACATCGCCGCAATGTTGCATCCCTGTGCTTGTTTTTTAAGTACATCAATGGAATGTGCTCCGACAAACTTGCAACACTGGTGCTCCCCTCGGCGTAAATATCCCTAACCAACCCGTCAATCAGCAAAATGCCGGAATGCTTTATACCATAATAGCTTCTTTTCATCGACTGCTAGATTTTGGAATTCCTTTCATGCTCCTTGTTTTCTTGACTGTACCGACATGCAAAAATTGATATTTAATCTAAATAATTATCTAATTGCACAACTCTCCACTTAAAAGTTCTCTGAATGTATGGTTCTTTATTCACAGTAGCTCCTTACGCAATGTGCAAGTTCCCCACTGAACTACATCCATGTTTTGGCATCCACAAAAGAACATTGCTGACGGCTTCATCCTTTGCTGTTCAGCAGTGCCCAGCAAATATGGTTCTTCTCTCTTTGATCAGGGCTGAGATCCGAAGAAGGTGTCCTTCAAATTGTTCTCTTGTGGGATGCTGCCTCTAGGATATATTAAAAGCAGCTTTTAGCATTCTGATGTCTCTTTTAAAGTTAGCTTTCTCGTATATCTAGTTTTGCCTTTTTAGCGGTTGAGCCAACATATTGACAAATATGCATACATAAACACGTCTAACCATATATGTGATCACTGCAAAGCTATGGTCGGTACTTTACCCCCTGGTTTATTCTCAATTTTATAGGGACCATGCGTTATATATTAAAGTGGACTTGGGAAGGACGAACATAGGACGTAAGTTGTCAGGGAAGTTAGAAGTTTTAATCTGACATACGTGACAGAAAGAGACAAAACAAATGTATTAATTCGCTGGAATATGGAAATAATTGGTTTAGAAACGGAAACAACCCAACGTTTTAGCATTTAGCTCTTAAAAATCGCTAGTAGATTTTATTCTCTCTCCTTTTCTATCTCTGCCCGAAACATGTATCTGAAGTAAATAAAAAGCATACGTATTTTTCGTACAATCATCTTCCAGATAATCATTTATAGTTTACAAAAAACCGGCAAGACCACTACTCTAAAAGAATCCCCGCCAGACGTGTCCAGCTCAGAAGAACCGAACTTACAAAGGGCAAATAAGTTTTTCAACGTCTTCGACTCGTAAGGCTTCATCTTCATCGTTTAATTATCATTCAGTCTAGAAACATTTGGACGGTATCTAACGCATGAATTCTGGTCGCTGGAACATTTCATACAAACATGAATAATAATGAATACATTTTAACTTTCGACATATTTGTCATTCAATCTAGGACCCTACATACGTAAGTTTTCTTCAATGCTCCAGTCAGCCATTACCATTTACTTGCTATATATTTTCAAAATTACTACTACGTCACATAACCAAATCAACCAATGAGACTGTCACCCCTGTATCGAACGACATGTTAAGCAATTTTGCTTTGAAAACTGTTAACTTAACATGTCACGCGATTAGTCAAAGCACTACAGGGTGTTCAAAACAAATTTGGCGCATTTGGAAAATGAAAGAAAATAGTCATATCTTGGCCAATAATTGAGTTGATCTTTTACCGAATACAGCATATATATATATATATATATATATATATATATATATATATATATATATATATATATATATATATATATATATGGAAGCAGATGTGATACAAGCATATGCGCCCAGCAGCATCTTTACTCACTAAATTTCTACATCAAAATAGCTGATCAAAATCGTTAATGAATATTTCATGTTGAAAAATGATCAATGTCTTCTCTTTCCGCGGATGGCTGTCAACTTGGCGCCAAAACAATGCAACGAATTCTTGCCTGTCAGACGTAATTTCACGGCGAACATTAAATAAATTAAAGACATTTTAATTTGTTTTTGCTTCCTTAAAAAATAATTTTTGGACTTTCTATTCAACTTTTAAAACTAGGTCGCTTAGAATTGAATGTATTTTTAGTTCAACAAAACGAATTTAAATGAAACACGAAGTTGTTTTGCGAAGTATTTTCGAAATTCCATTAATTGCCAACAGCAGTTACAAAGAACATGGCATTTATTGTAGTCTTCAGTGATTACCTTATTTTATTTTCATATCTTCGTTCTTTCTTTTCTCCTTTCTTTCTCACTCCACGACCTTTTTAATTCTTTCTTCGTTATTTTTGTTTATTTCTGGTTTCTGTCTGATTCTCTTTATTCTTTCGTTTATTCTCACTCCTCTTCTATTTGGTCCCCCGATTTTATGTTTTGAGGCATGTCCGTCCGGATTTTTCTTCGCAACCATCCATTGAATTTCTCTGAAATTTTGCATGAAGTTGTAACTTTGGTCAGGTTAGAAAGTGACATTCTCCAATTTTTGAAAAAAAATCTGGTTAGCCCCCCAGGTGGTCAAAAGGCCCCGAAATGGCAAAAAATGACATGTTTTGCCCCATAACTTTTTATCCATGCATTCAATTTCTCTGAAACTTGGCCAAAATGTGGAGGCAATTGTTCCTAATAGAAAATAAGTATCGCTGACCTTGGAAAAAATCTGGTTCGCACCCCCAGGGGGTCAAAAGCCCCCAAAATGGCAAAAAATGACCCTTTTCTCCCATAACGTTTGATCCATCCATTTAATTTTTCTGAAACTTGGCCAAAATGTAGAGGCAATTGTTCTGGATATAAAATGAGCATCTTTGACCTAAGAAAAATTCTGGTTCGCGCCCCCAGGGGGTCAAAGGGGGGTAAAAAATGCCCCAAATTGCCCAAATTTATTGCATTTTACACTCGCCACATCGAGTCACATACAGAGGGGGACCACGCACGCGCGACTTGTTTTAATTCCTTTCTTTCCCCTTTACTTCTTATTCTTCTTTCTTTTTTCTTTCCTTTGCTCTTTCTTTATTTCGCACCCAATTTTCATTTTACATGCTTTTTTCTTTTCTGTTTTTTTTCTTTCTTTCTTTTATTATTTACTTTTATTTTTTCTTTCTTTCCTTCTGTCTTTCTACCTTCTCTGGTTATTTCTTTCTTTCTCGCCATCTTCCATTTTCATTCTGTTTCTCCTTTTTTCATTCTTTCTTTCCTTCCTATTCCTGTTTTTCCCCTTTTGTTTGTTTCTTTCTCTCTGTCTGTCTGCTTTTCTTTGTTCTTTCTTCCCTTTTTATTTCACTTTTATTTATTTATTTATTTCCTTTCTCATTCTTTCTTCCAATCCTTTTTCTATTTTTTTATTTTCTACATTTTTCCTTTTTCTTTTTATTTCTTTCATTCATTCTTCTTTATATTTCTTCTATTATTGCCTTCGTTCTACGTTCTTTCTTTATTACTTCTTACTTTCTTTCTGCCTTCCTTCCACTTTTCTTTTTTTTCTCACTTGACTCCCATTTTTCCTTCCTTCTTTGATTTTTTCATTTTTCTTCAATTTCTTCCTTCTTTCTCTTTTTCTTTTTTTCTTTCATTATATTTGTTTATTTTCATTTGTCCCTTAATATTTGTCCTTCATTATATTTACATGCTAATATTGTAGTGAAACGTATGACACGACATTCCCAACTATTGATACAATATCAACTTGTATTCAATGAATCGATTACAATACATATTCTCAGTTTCTTTTTGTTTCGTTCGTTCTTTTCCTTATTTCCGTTGTATTATTTATTTATTTATATATTAAATTAACAAGATAAACTGTTATTATTATTATTGACGTAATATATTTTGGTGTAAGTTTAAAGTAAAATTAATTTGTTCATGTTATCGTAGTAAAACTAATATTATCCTCCAGAACTACTTTCTAATCGCACGCAATTATTTAAATAAATAGATCAAAATATGTCTCTGTGACTTGGGATAAAGTGACAACAAGGCACCTTTTGAAAATGTTATTCGTTTGAAGAAAAAGAAATAACATTTTAGTTGTAAAATAGACGAATTCTATTATATTTGTCAATGTAAAATATAAGTTATCCCGTTTGCTGATTTGTATGTTTAGGTGATTATTTTGAAATGTTTCATCTGAGTAATTTATTTAAATAAATTGTAGTGAACTACGGTATTATAATACCAATTACACGGTACATCAATAACACATGGAAATTTAGTCAGAAGCAAAGTTTACTGCTATTTGGGTTTGACTTTGTAAATCAAACAAGATAATTTTATATGTTAGATTTAAATTATTTATTTATTTTCTTCTTTCGCCAATTTCTTTCTTTACTCACATAAGTCGTTTTTTCTTCTTTTCTTCGTTCTTTAATTTGTTCTTTCACTCCCTTTCTTTATTTATTCATTTTAATCTTCCATTGTTTCTTTTTCTTGATTCGTTTTAATTTTTCGTCATTGTTTTTTTCCTTCATTTTTCTTCTTTTTCTTTATTTTTTATTTATTTATTTATTCTTGAAAGCGTTTACGTTCATTTTCATTCTTTTCATTTTTATTTTTCACAATTAATTTCATTCTTTTTTCTTATTTTCCCGACATCTTATTTCTGTTCTTCCTGATTTTTCTATCTTTCTTTTCGTTTTTTTTTTCATTTTCCCATTCTTGTATTTGTACATTCTTCTTTGTGTCTATTTTCCTTATAATGTTCATTATTTGTGTCTTTACTCCTTGCTCTTTTTTCTTTCTTTTTCTTTCTTTGTTCTTCTTACCTTAACTTTTAACTCTTTTCTCACCTTCCCCATTTCCTTTCATTCTCACTTTCTCTTTCGTATTACTTTCGTTTCTTTCTTTTTTATTTTCTACTTCATTTTTTTGTCTTCTTTCTTGTCTTTGCTGTTTTTTCAATAATTTATCCTTCCCCTTTTCGTCCATTTCTGTCATTCATCCATTTATTTATTTATTTATTTATTTCTATCTCTATTTGTACACATTGACAGGATTACCAATTACAATTTAATAAATTTCACTGTCAAATATCGACTAAAGTTCCCAAAATATAATAATAAAATAAAACTGTCCCAAATAGCTTAAGTGTTTGACAACCACCACATTGCACCGCTTGAAATATGAATAATAATTCATAGTTTCCCCTTTTCCTCTGTAAAGTTCGACAGACATAATTATCTCGAACAATTTTACACACCATTTTTTCATAATCGCGTTTGGATCTTGCACTTTTCTGGTCCCGATTCTTAAATTATTAGCAGTATTATTATTTATAATAATTATGGACCATTCCGATATTTATAATATTATGGGACCATTCCGATATTTTTCCCGATTCCGATGCAATTACCGATTCTGATTCTTTTAAAATCATTAAATATTTAGCTATAGAGTTGTTGTTATTTAATTTTTGGATTACCGTAAAAACCCATGTTATATGAGCATATTATGCAAACGTAAAAATGCATTTGTTAGAGTGATCTACTAATTTTTGTTTCACTGGTAGTTTAAAATCAATACATATTTATCATTTGATCATTAGTATCAGCAATGGAAAATAAGGTTTTAAACAACAAAAAAAAAAATTTAATTAAAAAAATTTAAAAAATCGTTTTTGGCATCGGAAAATAGGCACAAATGTTTTCGATTCCAATACCGATTCGGATACTCCAGAAAGTTCTGAATTTTTCGATTCCCGATTCCGATTCCGATTAATCGTCCCAACACTAATTATAAGTGCATCAATATGCTACGACCTTCTATGAAAATATAATTTTCGCAAATATCATGCTTCATGGTTATTAGAGACAGATGAAGAGCACGGACACTTACAATTCCTTACTGGTAGTTTGGTTTGGTAGTTTTGTTTTACGGCATATCAACCCTTTTTGGGTTATTTAATGCCGAATCTGGTCTTGTTTTCTTCTCTTTTTTGTTTCTTTCCCCTTTTAATATCTGTTTCTATTTAACCCATAGTTGGGACCCTAACAGGTACTACCACTCCGGGTCAGGGTGGACCTGGGAACAATGGTAATTAAGAGGAGGCTCCACATTCCCCAAAGTCCGTAAGCCGGATCTCACCATCGGATGTAGTTTAAGGTCATATCCAGGACCGGGAGTAGGGTAGGAAAAATAAAAATAAAAAAGGGGAGGGAGAAAGGGAGAGGGGCTGTTGTTTTTGTTTTTGGTTTTGTAGAACATAATTAAGTTTTACAAACAAAAAAAAACAACAAAAAAAACAAAAAACGTCAATGTAGGTGAATTTCGTCTCAGGGAGCCACAGGGCAGCCTGATCTGGTATCACCAGAATTCCTTACTGATTGTAATTTTTTGATAACAGTTGAGATACTCGGCTAAAACCTAACAGCTACGTAAGAAGTTAGAAAGGCAATGCATGGTAGCTCTGTTACGACCTTTGTTGAACATGTGTCGCCTTGAATCCTAACAATTTCCTGTGAGCACCCTCAAATTTATCATGATTTCAGTTGAGGCCGATTAACTCAAAATTGTGAACTATTGGTATTGAGGTTTAAATTCACTCATTTAATAAAATATGCGAAAGAAGAGTCGTCTATTATAATAATCAGAAAAAAAAACTTGTTTTTAAATGATGTCACTTTCCCATACCTAGCTGTTATAATATAGCATGATCTTGTACCAGACTTAGGCTTATTCAGAAAATATGTGAATGTAATCATGCTTAGCCTGTCAGTCTGGTCTGGAAAGGTCAAAACTACGATATTTAAAAGACTGAATCATAAATTCGTAGAAGTAAGTTTATTGCATAATGGAATTACCTCAGAACACAAAGACAGGATAGTGGCGGTAAGTCAGACACGAACAATTGTCACTAGTTTTAGTCGAGTAGGTAGGAGGCGAAAATGCACCCCATAGTATTACTTAAATAGTTGACAAAAATATAATCAAGGGAGGCGCGAGAGCGCTCTATCCCTTAATAGACTTCAAAAAACGGCCTATGCTAGAAATCTCATTTCTTTGATCAATCATAACTCAAAAAACAATAAACCAAATTAGTTAAAATTTTGCAAAAATTTTTTTTTTGATAGGTTCTATAAGTGTGTAGAATTTCAGCATCATTAGTCAAGGCAACCCAGAGATCCAGAAAGGTCAGGCATGATTTTGTGTTATCCGTGTGTACGTACGTACGTACGTATGTGCCACCCTGTATCTCATCAACTATTTGATGGATTCAGCTGATTTTTGGCAGAGATAGAGGTTCTAGGGTCTAGTTGATGGCATCTTAATTTCAGTTTACCATATACCTTAGTTTTCCAGAAAATTCCCCAAAACCTTAAAAATGACCATTGTATTGAGGCATAGCCTTTACAAAAGTAATGACATTCCATGATAAATGCCAGTATACTGAAATCATATGCCCTTAATAGGGTTAAGATGAAAAATCATATACACTAAATGTACAAAAGCAAAGAAATTCCCAAATTTTTACACTTTTATTGTCATTAAGGGTATACGAGAACAACAGGGCTATATATTTTACTGGTAGGAATTTTTCTTCAGCGCACCTCACACACTTCATCCACTCATGCATAGAGATCTATACTGTAGTGATGTGATAATGAAATGGTTTGGTTGATATGTCGTCATACCCTTAATTAATGACAATAAAAGTGTAAAAAATTGGGAATTTCCTTGCTTTTGTACATTTAGTGTATATAGAGTTTCATCTTAACCCTATTAAGGGCATATGATTTCAGTATACTGGCATTTATCATGGAACACCAGTACTTTTCATTACCTTTCATTAATTAAGACTTGAAGGCAGTGGTATAAAATATATACTTGTCATGAGTATATATTTTTATACCACTTTATTTGTATGAAAGATCAAGAGAGACAGGAACCAACAAATCGACACCGTCTTCCCACCAATAATTAAAAAGAAAACAGTAAGAAGTTACAACCAACTAGAAGCAGAATAAGGAAACAAGTTACTCGTTATATTACGCATGAGAGATGGCTCGATCAACCGGTTCAAAGAAATCTGAACGGGCTATGACGTCTACGACTCGAACAAATAAGATGAGAGTTGCTCTGACATTTGCGAAGAGTCGGAAAACTCTACCCGACGTACGTCTACCGGTGTTCTTATCCATATATCTCTATATTTATAAAGTTAAGTATCATTATATGTTCATATATTCATATATCTATATGTTTATATATCTATATGTTTATATATCGATATGTTTATATATCTATATGTTTATATATTTATATGTTTATATGTTTATGCATTTATATGTTTATATGTACAGAATTCACTCTAATCATTTTTTAAACTTTTATACACTCCATACAAAACGTATTTCCACTGAGACAGAAGGAAATACTGTGATTATGAGTCAGATTTATAAGGGGCATCCTAAGTGTAAACTTGTGCAACAAGATGTTTGTTCACATTACATTTAAATTTCTACATGCGAGTAGTATTTTTTGTGTTCACTTATACATAAATAACTCTAAACAATCAAACATTTTGAAAATTTTGCAAAATTCAGAAGGTGCAGGCCAAAAATACAATGGTTTCAACTATCTACACCCATTCATAACCATTGTAGAGGCTTGGGAACCAATTAGGTTGCTTAACAGAGGATTTTGGCTAATTTGGGCTATTTTTCACTAGTTTTTGGCTATTTTACATTCATGAAAACCCTTTCACAGCCTGAAAATTTTCCTAAATTAAAGTACTATATCAGATTTAACCATCTATATCCATTCATAGCTTTTGAGGATGTTTTAGGACCTGCAATGTCGCATGAAACCACTTTTTCACCGAAAAATGATGGATTTTGAGTCCCGTGGAGCCCTAACGGCTATTTTTGGCCTGCACCTTTTGAATTTTGCAAAATTTTCAAAATGTTTGATTGTTTAGTGGTATTTATGTATAAATGAACACAAAAAATACTACTCGCATGAATCTGAAATTTTCACCCATTACGTCCCACCCCTAATCCTAAGTGTAAACTTGTGCAACAAGATGTTTGTTCACATTACATTTAAATTTCTACATGTTGGTACAGTCGGAAAAACAGACAGCAGGAGGTGATCTAAGAGATTAAGCTATTAGAATAGAAGGTTTTCTAGCGCCTGGCGACCTCTACAGTGAGAGGGTGGGATTGTGCTGCTAGTTGGGTCTGTCGGTGGTATTTATGTTGAGGTGGTACATATGCAGTAAGTTCATCGGATCACCTTCCGTGAAAATACTTGTAAAACAAACACTAGGGTACGACACGGACTGGAGCTTGTTAGATAGTGCGGGACCTATTAAGAGATTTTTTTTTTTTACCTTGTCCAAGAGGGAGAGACTAGTAGTTATTGCATCACTCCGGATGTGGTAAGAAATACTCCATGCATGAGCGTATGGTGGTTTTATGGAGCGATAGTATACTGGCAGGTGTGAGAAGTTTATTAACCCGGTAGAAGGAGCCCACTTTCTTTGCAGCAGACTTGGCAATATCATCATTCAAATTTGTTTCCTGTGAATGTTAGGCCGACGAGTTTGAATGTTACATTGTCGGGAAGGGTACTGTCGGCGATAACGATCAGTATTTGAAAAGGTTCCTTATAATTGTTAAAGGAAAAGAGCTTTGTCTTGGAAGTATGTAATGTAACCATCCATTTTTTGCTCCATTCTATTACAGACTGAAGGTCAATTTCTAAGAATTCAGCCATTGGCTTGGATATGTGTGAATTTGCCTTTCCCACATGTCGTGAATAGAGCGTGGTGTAATCAGCAAATATACCCATTTCAGACAGGATTGCATCAGCGAGGTCGTTTATTAAGGTCAGGGATAATAAAGGTCCAAGTATTGATCTGTGGACAACCCACTTATTAATCTGGTGTTTCAATATACGGCTATAATAAATCCATTATAATAAAATTTGAAACACAACAGCTATGCGTATGGGGTTCAAATGTGGGCTATATTTACTTTCATTTATTTTTATGCAAACTGAGTAAAAATGGGCGAAAGACATTCGTCAAAATTTAAACAATTGATATTAGACATAAATTAATAAACATTCCCAAAATTTCAGTTTCTGTAGGGTTAATGTTAGGGTTAGGGTTAAAGGGGTTTTAGCCAGCATAATATTGGCATAAACTCCCATATTCTTACTTATCTTAAATGAAACAAGTCCACTGTAAAAACAATTCTCAGACGAAAAGGTCTTTATTCTTAACAGATACATTACAGACTCAAAGGAAATGTCAAGGAAAATTTCTGAACGATTTATTCAGCTCAAGTGATGATCTTCAGATTTGTGTCTTCGAATAGTGAAAACATCTATCAAACTTTACAAACCTGGTAAAAAAGTTAATGCTGATGTCTATTACAAGGCTTTTGGATGCAATGGATTACCATGGCTCAGCTCATATATATATATATATATATATATATATATATATATATATATATATAGAGAGAGAGAGAGAGAGAGAGAGAGAGAGAGAGAGAGAGAGAAAGAGAGAGATAAATGAAAAAGAGAGATAAATATGTACGAATGACAAATCTATTTCAACTTCGATTGTTCAATGCAAGGTGTACTCGGTAAAACATGTTTAATTTTCTTTCCTTAAGGCTTTTCAAAGATTAAAATCTTATCATCAGAGGAATTACATAGATGGATGAGTTGGCAGTGGAAAAGCCAAAATTCAAAATTTGAAAAAATATAAAGTAATAGAGAGTAAGAGTGTGCGTGTAAAAAAATGGAGTCTGTCCAGTTGGTGAATGTCCGTAGATAAGGTGTCCGATGGAAAGGAGATTTAAAGATGGAAGAAAGGGGTTTCGTGAAGGCAGCGTTGAAAACGTTCAAAAATGAAGTAAATCCTATAGAAAGATGTTTAGTTCAATCGTAGATGAAACGCACTTATTCGGATGTAATCTTTTATCTTCATCCCTTTCCGCCACTCCTTTGCATCCAACCAGAGCTGCCGCTTTTCTTAGGCTCAGTCGAAGTCACTACTTAAATTCCCGACTGCCTGCGTTTAATATACACAGCTCAATCTCAACTTCTGAAAAACTACTTTCATTCTCGGTCCACGGAAGTATTTTAAAATGGCCCTAATTCTCAAAATTACATTTATAATTTATTTCGACTTCCTAGTCTCTTCAGAATGCTAACGGGACAGCTACATATTGGAAATGACGGAAAAAAGAAATATTCACCAGCCAAAAAAGAAATATCATAGGCAGAGAGAGGGAGATAAAAAAGGGGTATAAGCAACATACTTAAGTTAAAATCATCAAGAAAAAAAGTGGGGAAATATAAAGAGGTCAGCTAATATGTATTTCCAGTTTGAATAAAATAAAATTAAAAACTTATTATTAAGATACGCCGATAATACCTATAAATCGTATTTGTCATGAGTATGTTGAAACGAAGCCAAACTCCACCGCCCCTCCCCTCCAGCCGCGAGACCACAGAAACCAGACAGCCAGACTAGATTTTGCTAAGAAAAAAGAAGGGAAAACAAACCAGCCGAAAAGAAACAAGCAACACAAATAAAGACATAAAATCAAATAAAAAATAAAATATAAAAATATAATAGTATAAAAACAAGAAATTAAAAGCAACAATATAGTAAAATAATAATACAACAACGTATCGGAAACAAAAGAAAAAGGAAAAGATAAAAAGAAAAGTAGAAACAAAACAATCTGAGAAAGAAAAAGGAACGAAGAAAAAATCTACTATATTTATATATATATATATATATATATATATATATATAAGTGTTCAAAGTTCATATTTTTTGTTTTAAAAAGCATCTATTGTAAAATTTAAGAAAGAACAGGTAAATCAAATACCTTTATAAGCATTAAGATGCGATATCAATTTTTTTTTTTTTTTCCATAAAAAAAAAGAAAAGCATTAAATCGAAACCGATTTTTTTTCCGTTTTCTTTTTTTTATTAAAACTAGCATTTTTTGTTAGTTTAAAGTGATACAGATATTTCGCCAAGACCTGGCATCAACAGTGTGTAAATAAATCCTGATGTCGTCGGATTTGTATTTTTTTTATTTATCTCTTAACGGCTTGTTGTATTATAGCCGAATGGGCAAGGTGTCGTTTCCCATCATCAAATATGAAGAACGTGATGCAACACGTGATTTGTATAAGTGTTCAAAGTTCATATTTTTTGTTTTAAAAAGCATCTATTGTAAAATTTAAGAAAGAACAGGTAAATCAAATACCTTTATAAGCATTAAGATGCGATATCAATTTTTTTTTTTTTTTCCATAAAAAAAAAGAAAAGCATTAAATCGAAACCGATTTTTTTTCCGTTTTCTTTTTTTTATTAAAACTAGCATTTTTTGTTAGTTTAAAGTGATACAGATATTTCGCCAAGACCTGGCATCAACAGTGTGTAAATAAATCCTGATGTCGTCGGATTTGTATTTTTTTATTTATCTCTTAACGGCTTGTTGTATTATAGCCGAATGGGCAAGGTGTCGTTTCCCATCATCAAATATGAAGAACGTGATGCAACACGTGATTTGTATAAGTGTTCAAAGTTCATATTTTTTGTTTTAAAAAGCATCTATTGTAAAATTTAAGAAAGAACAGGTAAATCAAATACCTTTATAAGCATTAAGATGCGATATCAATTTTTTTTTTTTTTCCATAAAAAAAAAGAAAAGCATTAAATCGAAACCGATTTTTTTTCCGTTTTCTTTTTTTTATTAAAACTAGCATTTTTTGTTAGTTTAAAGTGATACAGATATTTCGCCAAGACCTGGCATCAACAGTGTGTAAATAAATCCTGATGTCGTCGGATTTGTATTTTTTTTATTTATCTCTTAACGGCTTGTTGTATTATAGCCGAATGGGCAAGGTGTCGTTTCCCATCATCAAATATGAAGAACGTGATGCAACACGTGATTTGTATAAGTGTTCAAAGTTCATATTTTTTGTTTTAAAAAGCATCTATTGTAAAATTTAAGAAAGAACAGGTAAATCAAATACCTTTATAAGCATTAAGATGCGATATCAATTTTTTTTTTTTTTCCATAAAAAAAAAGAAAAGCATTAAATCGAAACCGATTTTTTTTCCGTTTTCTTTTTTTTATTAAAACTAGCATTTTTTGTTAGTTTAAAGTGATACAGATATTTCGCCAAGACCTGGCATCAACAGTGTGTAAATAAATCCTGATGTCGTCGGATTTGTATTTTTTTTATTTATCTCTTAACGGCTTGTTGTATTATAGCCGAATGGGCAAGGTGTCGTTTCCCATCATCAAATATGAAGAACGTGATGCAACACGTGATTTGTATAAGTGTTCAAAGTTCATATTTTTTGTTTTAAAAAGCATCTATTGTAAAATTTAAGAAAGAACAGGTAAATCAAATACCTTTATAAGCATTAAGATGCGATATCAATTTTTTTTTTTTCCATAAAAAAAAAGAAAAGCAAACAAGCCGTTAAGAGATAAATAAAAAAAATACAAATCCGACGACATCAGGATTTATTTACACACTGTTGATGCCAGGTCTTGGCGAAATATCTGTATCACTTTAAACTAACAAAAAATGCTAGTTTTAATAAAAAAAAGAAAACGAAAAAAAAAATCGGTTTCGATTTAATGCTTTTCTTTTTTTTTTATGGAAAAAAAAAAAAAAATTGATATCGCATCTTAATGCTTATAAAGGTATTTGATTTACCTGTTCTTTCTTAAATTTTACAATAGATGCTTTTTAAAACAAAAAATATGAACTTTGAACACTTATACAAATCACGTGTTGCATCACGTTCTTCATATTTGATGATGGGAAACGACACCTTGCCCATTCGGCTATAATACAACAAGCCGTTAAGAGATAAATAAAAAAAATACAAATCCGACGACATCAGGATTTATTTACACACTGTTGATGCCAGGTCTTGGCGAAATATCTGTATCACTTTAAACTAACAAAAAATGCTAGTTTTAATAAAAAAAAGAAAACGGAAAAAAAATCGGTTTCGATTTAATGCTTTTCTTTTTTTTTATGGAAAAAAAAAAAAAATTGATATCGCATCTTAATGCTTATAAAGGTATTTGATTTACCTGTTCTTTCTTAAATTTTACAATAGATGCTTTTTAAAACAAAAAATATGAACTTTGAACACTTATACAAATCACGTGTTGCATCACGTTCTTCATATTTGATGATGGGAAACGACACCTTGCCCATTCGGCTATAATACAACAAGCCGTTAAGAGATAAATAAAAAAAATACAAATCCGACGACATCAGGATTTATTTACACACTGTTGATGCCAGGTCTTGGCGAAATATCTGTATCACTTTAAACTAACAAAAAATGCTAGTTTTAATAAAAAAAAGAAAACGGAAAAAAAATCGGTTTCGATTTAATGCTTTTCTTTTTTTTTATGGAAAAAAAAAAAAAAATTGATATCGCATCTTAATGCTTATAAAGGTATTTGATTTACCTGTTCTTTCTTAAATTTTACAATAGATGCTTTTTAAAACAAAAAATATGAACTTTGAACACTTATACAAATCACGTGTTGCATCACGTTCTTCATATTTGATGATGGGAAACGACACCTTGCCCATTCGGCTATAATACAACAAGCCGTTAAGAGATAAATAAAAAAAATACAAATCCGACGACATCAGGATTTATTTACACACTGTTGATGCCAGGTCTTGGCGAAATATCTGTATCACTTTAAACTAACAAAAAATGCTAGTTTTAATAAAAAAAAGAAAACGGAAAAAAAATCGGTTTCGATTTAATGCTTTTCTTTTTTTTTATGGAAAAAAAAAAAAAATTGATATCGCATCTTAATGCTTATAAAGGTATTTGATTTACCTGTTCTTTCTTATATATATATATATATATATATATATATATATATATATATATATATAATAATAATAATTTGTAAAACAATTAATACTAAGTCCCAGATAATTTGATAATGTAGGGAATTTATAATCAACCTTTTACTTTAATCATCTGTATTTTAACCGAAGAAAAACAGGGCTACAACAATTATATTAGTAGTTTCAGAAGACATCAATGTTAACCAGAAATAAGTTAGAAAACAACTTTATTATTAAAGGTATGGTGGCTACGAACGTTTCATAAATATTAATTGTTGAGTAATATTTAAAGACAGGATAACAATGCAAACAAGTTAATTATAGTATAGTCAGATGGTCGATCGGTTTAAAAACTGGCTAATTCTCTTCATCTGGCCGGTTAAAAAAGTATTTAGCTAGATAATTAATATCTCTGAGGTCAACCTAATCTAATATGATGTTTTGGAAATTGCTCTTGGTTTAAAATTGATCTTTCTGGAACAAGATATGTATATATGTATATATACAAGGTGGGCAAAGAAAATTTACAATATTTTAAGGCAGGGATTGAATGGCAGTGTATGATCAATTAGTTTATTGAAAGGCCATGAGAATTTATTTGCTAGAAGAAAACTTTCATATTAGAACATATTTAATTCTATTTGTTTTCCTTATTTCTCAATAAATGCCTTCACATGCTTCCTGTAACTTTCACAAGTGTTCTTAAAATATTCGGGAAACAACTTCACCCATTCGTCTTTAATAGTATCTATCAGAGAGTCGACATTTATCTGTGATGTTCTACTGATAGCATGTTCTCAAACACCTCAAATAGTATAATAAAGAGAGTTTAGATATGGGCTAGAAAGCGGCCATACACATGATTCCCAAGAATGGTTAATGTTGTATTTTCAGAAATCTTGTATTTTTCTAATAGTGTGGGCTAGAGAATCACCCAGTGTCCATACATAATTACTATCTGGGTAGTTCACTTTAAGCCATGGCAATACCTGCTATCTCAGAGTTTTGTGATAAGTATTAACATTGATCTTTTAATCAGCTTTGTAGAATTTTATAGACATTTCCTTCCCATTCGAAGTTACAACACCAAAAAGCCATAACTTGGGTTTGATGATTTGTACTGAATGTCCTGTTAACTTAAGCTGTCGATTTTGCGATAAATCTGTCATTTCTGCGGTTCAGAACAGCATCAACAGTGAATATCTTTTCATCTGAAATGATCGTTACAATTGAGGACATTTTCTTGAACCATGTAATAATTTTATTGCGCCTTTCCAATCTCTTTTCCTTCATAGTTGTTATCAAGTGTTTTGGTGTTCTTGTGTAAGATTTTAACTTCAAACCACATTTTACTGCATTTCTAATGGTCTTATAGTTTACCTCACGTTCAATTGCCATTTTACTCATGGATTTGGTTGGATCTCTTATGATTTGGGATTTGATAGCTTTAATAAAAGCTTTGGCACGTTTTTTGTTGATTTCTTAACTTCCAGACTCCCTCATAATACTTTTGCTCGTGCTTATTATATTATTTACATTATAAACAATCTTTATGGAACCTATAACTATTCTGGAAATCTCTTTTGGTGTGACGAGTGTATTCAGCGAATCACACACTCTTTGACGTTTGCTTTCCCGATTACTCATATGGGCAAAACTTTCTGAAAAGGTAGCATAATTGTGTTAGGTATGATTATGACATCAATATATGCTAGGGTTCAAAACAATCGACTTCGTTACTGCAGAGAGAGAACACCTTAATGGCAATGTAAATTTTGATTCCCCACCCTGTATATATATAGGTCTTTTTCTGACCTAAGCGTTCTCGTCGGCCCTCCATTTCAAAATTCTGTGTACATAGCGTTTCATAACGGTTATAAGTGTTTTTGAAGAAATTCCATCATTTACTATTTCAGACTATGCTGAAGAAGACGGAATCGGGAATTCAACCCGTTTCTTGTCAGAAACCACTGGTCCATGTCTGATTAAAATCTGTATTTAAAAATAAAAATATTACGCTCCTAATTTAATTTAATTGAGCACTCTACTGGTATTTCCCTTTTATTCTTTTTTGAGTATACCTTTATACTATATATATATATATATATATATATATATATATATATATATATATAGAGAGAGAGAGAGAGAGAGAGAGAGAGAGAGAGATAGAGAGATAGAGATGAAGAGGGGTGTTTGTGTGTGTTTACTGGCTAAAAATAATTAATTTCTTCGCATTTGACAAATTAAAAAAAGCCTTATGAAAAAAATGAACGCATTTAACATTATGTATTATAATAATTTAACTTTTAATATTTCTAGTGGTTTCCTGCTATTTATTATAAGATATGTTATTTGATAAAAAAAATAAATGAAGATGAAACCGTTATGAAAAACTGGACATTTTCAATTTTGTTAGTGTTAATTACTACGCTAGACACCATAATTAACACTAACAAATTATTAATCGTTCGATATTAGCAGTTTGAATTATGTGTGCGCATTTCAGATTATGACGTCCACATACAACATCTCATCACTATAGACGCTCGTTTTACAATTGTTAAATACTAGTCGTAAAAACTAAAAGAAAATCGATAAAAAAAACACTCCATGATTAACCACGTTCGATGATAATTTGTAATCAAATTAAAAGTAGTCGAGAAATTATGGAATTTATATACATCAATTTGATCGGAATACTAAATGGATTATTCGTGAAATTGGAAAAATAAAAAAGTCTCATAAAACAAACAAAAAACGCTGTGTTATTTAATAGAAATTCCCTGAATGAAAACATACTGCCAAAATACACATATGAAATAGTACTATATATATATATATATATATATATATATATATATATATATATATATATAGACCTACGCGTTTAGACATATATATTTAGACATACGTTATTGTATATCACGGAATGTTTTTGTTTAATTAGTCTTTGTTTGATCTTTTCGATCTTTCTCGATCGTTCGAATAATCCTTCGCGTATTTCTATCGAATGTAGACTCCGTGGGTGTTTTTTTGTTCCATTTTTTTGCGAGTACTTTCGTCTGACTCTCTCAATCGTCTTTAGGTGGAGAGTTGGACTTGCTGAGTTCGAGCTGTGCAGCAAATTCATAAATACACACAATGTGTGTGTGTAAACGAAATTATTATTATTTTTATTATATATATATATATATATATATATATATATATATATATATATATATATATATTATTTTATAGAATACACATCATGAGGCAGTTTTAGAAATTGAAACGAAGATATGATATTCTAAAGTATGCTGAATATTTGCAGAAGTGATGCTATTGAAAACCACTGCGAACCAATTAAAAAATAAAGATTTTCACTTCACCCGAATTTGTCTCGGTCTGGCGCCCCCGCCACAATAAAAGAAATCTCAGTTCTTCAGAATGACATTAAAATTCTGTCCTAAAAATGAGATGACGTAATATCAAAATAAGGGCAGATGCCGAAGGTTTCCCCTTTGAAGTTCTGTTATTGGCAACAATTCGTTCAACGATTGAACGCATGGAATGAAGCATGCCCATATCTGAAACGGCCTGTAAATTCCAGCTAACTGCCCGACCGGTGAGGAATCACGGGGCTACAAGGAAAACCGAAAAAGTTCAGCCGTATGGAAAAGTATTGAATCGAAAGTAGAAACATCAGTTTCTCCTCTCTGTAAAGGAAACGCCTTTTTTTGTTGTTAGAAAATGTTCCGAGTTTGAGTTAAGTGGTATAAAGTTCATTCAATGTCTCAAGAAGCTGACATTTGTTACCAAACGTCTATCTCATTCAGACTGTTGTCTCTATATCTGTTTGTGAACATTTATCGATCTACTTTAGTCTTTCTCATCCCCACCCTCTGTCTGTCTGTCTGTCTGTTTGTCTCTCCCCATCTCTCTTTTTGTATATATATATATATATATATATATATATATATATATATATATATATATATATATATATATATATATATATATATATATATATATATATATATGACACGTGTCAGCGGATAACAACTATATATATATATATATATATATATATATATATATATATATATATATATATATATATATATATATATATACGACCCTAACAATCCGGCGAAATTATGTAAACAAACGGAGAATAAACTCTATACGGCTTAGGAAAACCAAATGTACCAGTAGTTGCAATACAGCTAGTTATCGTAAACAACAACAGAAAATATTAAATCATAATTATAAACGGGGAAAATAATCATGTATTTCAGACAGGTCTTATGGCTTAATGGTAGAGCACTCGACCACAGTTTCCGTGATCAGGTTTCGAGACCTGTCATAGTCGGTTCGCCCTGAAGAGTCGCAGTGCGACGAAACACGTGTCAGCGCATAGGTTCTTTATCTATGAATAAAATTTGTGTGCGTGTATATGTATACGTCCCTAACAATCGGGCGAAATTATGTAAACAAACAGAGAATAAACTTTATACGGCTTAGGAAAGTCAAATTTAACAGTAGCTGCAATACGTATCGTCAACAACAACAAATATTAAATCATACTTTATATATATATATATATATATATATATATAGATATATATTCAAATGTGTATGTGTACATTCACATCTATGTATGCGCCCCAGCCTATCTATTTATCTCACTAGCTATTTAATTCTGTCTATTTAGTTGCTTCTATCTATACATTTCAATTAGTTACAATATATATAAACTTACCGACTATAGGTATATTATCAACTATATATATATGCATACTAGCGTACTATATATATATATATATATATATATATATATATATATATATATATATGTGTGTGTGTGTGTGTGTGTATTCGCGCGTGCATGTGTACTAGCTGGTTTCGTCACCTCGCTATCGTCTTACAAAGTTCGCTACTTTAAATACTTGTAACCAGAATTTTAAATAATAAACATTTCATTCATAAGTTTGTTGTAAACACAAGACTAAAACTTTCCCATTCATTCATATAAATAAACGTTAACCATTTTGGTAATTCTTATACAGATTTATTTATATATCAAATAAGACTGTAAAGAAATGCAAAAAAAGAAGCAATCAATTCGTCTGAGCGATGGTGTGCAGAGGAACTCTTTTTTCAACTTACAATTTTAAAACAGATGGCAACTTGTTGAAAATCAAATCAGGCCGTAAAAAGCTTACAAAGGAGCATTTAAACACAAATGCGAAACGTTTGCCTACGGGATCAAAACAATCATTGAATTTAATAACCATAAAAACGGCGTCACTAACAAGATAGCTAAAAACTAAACTGGGCAAGAAATTCCTTAATCTGATTGAAAAATACTTCCCTGCAACCTATCCCCTGCATAAAATATCTATTAAAAATTACTTAAAACTGTCCTACAGCTGCTACGAAAACCTAGAAATTATAATTAAGGCACACAATAACAAAATGCAAAATGAAAACAGCAGTGAGGAAGAAAAACATAACAAATTGCATAAGAATGTAACAAAAATATAAGCACTGCAAATAGAAATAACCAAAACCCTAATAGTAATCACTCGAATAGAAATGAAAAGGTTAGCAATGAAGAGAAAAGCTGTAACTGCATAAATAATACACTTTGTCCGCTACAAAATAAATGCCTAACCAAAAGTATTGTTTACCAAGCCACAATATTTGCCAAGGAAAGACCGAATAACAAGACGTACTACGTGAGTATGACCTCCCTATTTTTTAAAACCAGATATTACGACCACAAAACCACATTTAAAAACAGAGAACGTCGAATTACAACAGCACTATCAAACCATTATTGGAAGCTCAAAGAAAATGGACGCTCACCAATAATTCAATGGAAAATAATACGACAGGTCAGTACATGTAGAAATTTAGAAGACCTGTGTAGATTATGTTTGAATGTGAAATTTGAAATCCTAAACTTTAAAGACAGCCAAAATCTATCAAACTGTAGAAGTGAGATAGCAAACAGCTGCCAGCACAGAATAAAATTTACCTTAGGCGAACAATACATAAATAAGTAAATAAACAAACAAATAAGTAAAAAAACTAAACTAAAACCTAAAAACTTAAAAACTAAAAGCTAAAATAGAAATACAAGGAATTACGTGTAAAAAAAAATTCACCCATCATATTGATACAGCACTGAAACAGGGATAGGCCACTCTATAGAAAACAGAACAATAGAATAAGAAAAAGGGTGTAAAACTAACTGGACCTTTGTTTGTGATAAGCCCAACGATTGGCTAAGAGAACAACAAGAATCTGATTAGTTAACTAGCTAGTCGTGTATATAAAAACACCCTACAAAACTAACTCCATGCACTTTAGCCTTAAGATTCCCCCGGGATGAAACGCTGGAGCCTCTGTGTAGCTTAATTGCCATAAATATATTTTCATAACTTACTACCTAGCTCTACTTACGTATCGAGCACTGTTGAAGTAAATACTGAAAAATATCTCCTTATAAAATGTTATGTGGATACATGAAATAGTAATATATATATATATATATATATATATATATATATATATATATATATATATATGTGTGTGTGTGTGTGTATGTGTGTGTGTGTGTGTGAGTGTATGTGCGGGCAATTTTGAGTGTCTTGGGTCCCCGATCTCGAGTAAGATATCCAGCTGCCTGCTACAGATATTGCGATAAGGTCCTAAGACTGGGGAAGATCCCCTTTCTTTTCTTCTCTCTCCCCATCCCCACACAGAAACATAGCTGATGACCTAACCCCTACTTATGCCCTTTTTTAAGTAATAAATATAAATATCGCCAGAGTTTAAATTATCACAATAAGTTATTGACGGGCCATTATATATTTTTAAAATCTACTTAATTTATTTTAGTATCTAATTCGGTGTATCAATAATGGTTTAATTATAGATTATAATTCTTTTTCTTTCAATTTACTCCAGTTTGCAATTTAACCGTACTGTATCGAACAACACAAGATAACTCGGTCAAAACCCCCTACATGTGTGGTCAGAGGAAGTGAGGAGTGATTAGCACCTCACCCGGGTTAGGAGTCGAAATTGGCCGCATTGCCGGGTCAGGGGTAGAATTGTTAAAACCTCCCTTCAAATTCGTCCTCCTTCTCTCTTTAAATAGCACCAAGACGATGTGAGCACTCTCATTCTTCAGTAAACAAACCATCAGCCATTAGGCCTCATCTGATGATGAGAGTAAATATATTATAATGTGAAATGGCTAGAATGTTGGTTTGAGTTTTTTTTCTTTTTAACTTTTATTCTTGACTCGTATTACATTGAGACTTCTTACTCAATATTTCCTCTAGAAATTACTCTATCCTTCACGGATTTATTACATTATATATATATATATATATATATATATATATATATATATATATATATATATATATATATATATATATATATATATATATATATGAGAGAGATAGATAGAGAGAGATAGAGAATAAGAGAGAAAAGGGGGGAGTACAAACCTAAAATTATTCTTTGTGCCTGTTATTTTGTTTATTTGTTGTTTTATTTTCAAGAAACAATTAAATTATGACCGTCATGAAAAATACTTACGGACGTCAAGCTGTAGATAAGAAAACACATTTGAATTTTAAAAAATCTTATTATTTAAGAGAAAGTTCGTCACATATGAAATGAAAGTTGAAGATGAAAACAAGGAAGGAACAAGGATAGTAAAAAGGAAGAAAAGGTATGAATATCATCAACAAAAGTAATACAAAATTGCAAGACTGTCTGGCCTGTGTGTCTGGAAAACTGTCTGTGTGTCTGTGTGTCGAGGGAACCGCCATTGCCCACAATTTTCTTCACTGGATTTTTCAGCAATCTTTGAAAAGTAAAATAAAATCCCACTAAAGGCAAAGTAATTATTATTTAATGCTCGTGCCAAACATCGTACACAAAAATGTGTTTTAAATATGAGCCAACAATGACCGATGGTTTATTTTGGGTTTATTTGTTTGTGTAATCAACTTTATTTGGGCTATTTTAATGGCAAAAAAACTATTGTAAACAATTCATTATTATGTATTCCTTATGTTTCGTTGGCCATCTCATTTTTGTAAACTATCTTCTCAATATAACCCTTAAAAACAGACAAAACATCAAATTAATTTATCTATGTAATCTTTTATTATTTTTATTAGTGTTTTCATTATTCTTTGTATGCCTTCAACTCTCAATATTAGATTACTATTTCTAGTTTTAGACACAAGATTCCAGACATCTCATACTTTATATTAGGTTTTATTAGAGTATTATATACCTTTAAAATAACATTTGCTTCCATTGAAATGATATTTCTAACAACTGATCTAATTAGTCTATATGCTAGCTATACAATATACAAAATATAACTGTATACGATTAATTAAAAACATCGTGCTATTTTACCAAATATGAATATTATGGGTTCATACTTATCACAACACTATTAATACATAAATAAACTTAGTAAAACCGATAGAATTTAAAAAGAAAAGACCGATTCTCGTGTGACCTTCCCGCCTACCTTCTTATCTCTAGCTAACTTTCTTTAATTAAGAACCTTAATGTGAAATGTGATTTCAAGAAAGATAAAAAGCTGAGCTGAAGTTGTAGAAATCGCATTTTAAATTTGAATTTTGATTACAATATTTTTGAATTTTAATTGTTAACAATGTAACATCGTTTACGAAAATAAATATTCCAACCATTTTTTATTCAATATAAATTTTTTTTTACACGAGTGAGGGTGTAGAAATACCTAGTATAGTACCCAGGCGCGAGATTAACCCCCTCAGATCTTATCAGATGATTAATCTAGGAGAATGAAAACACTGATGTAGACTTACTGTGTCTTTACTTCTGACGTCTTGGCACCTGACCACTGTGGGAAGGAGACCCCGTTAGTTCTGACCGACAACCTTCCCCGAGCTAAAGACTCCGACAAACTCATAACAACCAATTCCATAGTCTGTGACTATATACATTTGACCAATAACGCATTCCTGAAAAAAAAAGACTATAAAAAAATAACATTTAAAAATGTATAGAAATAACATTATATAACATGTTATAAATTAATATTACACTACTGTTATATAACACTTTTTTAATATAATGGTTATTTTTAATATAGTGTATACGGAATAAAGTATAATAATGTGTTGGATACCTTTATATATTTAAATCTTTCTGAAACTTCCAGGTAATAGGATTATACAAACAAACTGAATTTATATAATTCTTATGCAACTGTTCGAATCCTGATGAAGGCCACATCTAGAATAGTTGAATCATAAAGGGAAATATTTACTTAAATGAAGCATTTATTAGTATGCATTTACATGTTGCTTTAAAGAATACTTGCATATTAAAATGCGGACTGAGTTGAGTCGAAAATGACAGCTGACTATATACTTTTTCTATATCTACCCCAAAAAGATTCGGCTTTCTTTTACAAACGTCTAGACACGTGTGTTAATGTTTTTTTTATCGTGCTGTAGTCATTGTAACAACATAGCAGCAGTCTAGGGCGAATTGATTGCTTCTATGTTATTACTATAACTACATAAAATAAAATATGTGTAAAGGTCTATGTAAAAGTAGACCGGATCTGTTTTCGACTGGGGAATAGAAGAAAGTATACTGTCAGGTGTCTTTTTCCACATGTACTGGACCGCTTCTATGTTATTACCATGCACTTGGGTGGGTGACCATTTGATATAGTTTTCTTTGATGGTGTCCATGAATGACACTTTTCTGAAGTTTATAAATATATAAAAAAAATATGTTACCCTTATGAAAATCTTATGAATAAAAAATAAATTTTACAAGTATAAAAAGTAACTGAAAGTATAAAAACAAATAAATGTAAGTTCAAAATATATATCATTATTATTAAACCCTGTCATTCGTTGTAGACAGAAACTTCAACTCGTCTCCAATATTTCCATGCGATTAACAATTTTTCTTTTTCTTTGGCGCCGGAGTCACGGACTTGTGAAACATTATCAATACACAGCTTTCAAACGCCAATCAAACGACAGGCCTGTTAAATAGAATTTAGGAGCTTGTGTTTTGTCTTTCGATCAGACATTTGAAGATTTATTTTGTTTTATTAATCAAGTTTGTTAAGAGCACGTCACGAAATGTAAATTTTACGGCGCCATCTTGCTTTTTTAAAGTTTTGTTTTATTCTGACATCCAGTAAATATTTGCATAAATGACGCAAATAGAATTCTAACCCCTACCCCAACGTCACCTAACCGAATCTGACCCCCAACCTTCTGCTGTGACCGAAATGGGATATCCAGAAATACATCAAGAGGATAATAAATTTGCAAACGTGGAATAATAATAATAATAATAATAATAATAATAATAATAATAATAATAATAATAACAATAATAATAATAATGATGATGATGATGATGATGATGATGATGATGATGATAGACATCTACTGGATGAGTGAGGGGAGTACTGGGACCTTGGGTAGGCTTATTATCACCACATTCCAATGAGAAATCAATGGTAAGTGCCTGTTGCGATAACGCAAAGTCATTTGCGGTGATTATCTAAAGAGGTGGAGAGCACTGGAAATCTAGGGGAGACTTGTTGTCAGCCATACTCGAGTGAACACCACCGGTTATTATCAATGAGTAATTTCTGATAATGACTAGCATGAAAACTCCTAGGGAGTACACATAATAATAATAATAATAATAATAATAATAATAATAATAATAATAATAATAATAATAATAATAATAATCTGACATCTTCGCACGGAAAATAAAAAAAGAAGAGTCAAAGGAAATGGAAAGAATAAGAAGAGAGAGAGAGCACAAAGCAGACCTCTACTGAAAGCGCACAGAGAATACAGGAATCTTGAGGAGACCCATTTCCACTCAAATTTCCAAGAAAGCCAACGGTTGTTATCAGAGATAAATTAATGATAAACGGCTGTTGCTATAACGCAAAGTGGCGGAGAGTGCTTAAAATATGGAGAAACTTGCCGTCATTTCGCCTCTACATAGCACCATTTGCTATTGTAATCAAGCAATCACTGATAATGATGGAACTGCCACTTAAGAGGAGACGATGATACTTGGCGAACATGATACCTATCAATATTTAGGAGCAGACACCATCAAATCAACATAAATGAGAAGATTGGAAAAGAATACCCGAGAGGAACTAGAAAACTCTTAGAAACTAAATTATATAAAAACTCTTAGAAACTAAATTATATAGTAGAAATCTACTAAAAAGAAATAACCACCTGGGGAGTATTACTAGTAAGATATTCTGGTCCATTTATAGGCTGGGCAAAGAAAAACTTAGGCATCTTGACTAGATGACTAGGAAACAAATCATGATGCAAAATGCAATGCACTCGAATGATGCTATTGACCTACCCTAAGTGAAAAAGAAAATGAAAGAGGAAGAGGACCTTCAAGTATAGAAGACTGAGGCTGACACAAAAAATGAATTGTAAAAATACATAACCCAGAACACAGAAAAGATGATCACCGGAATAAGAGACACCGTCAACATGAACAATACAGAGAGAAACGAAACAAGAAACAAAAAGAAAAGTGAGAAGAGAAACAGCTACATGGACGATTCATAAGACTGACAAGAGAAAAGAATCACGAAAACACCTTGAAATGGATATGAAAGGAACACTGGGACAGAGAAACTGAATCATTACTGACACCTGCACAGAACCATGCAATTAGAACTAACTATATCAAAGCTAAAATAGACAAAATCCAAGAAAGCAGTAAATACAGACTGTGTACAAAGAGATGAAACGGTAGATTACATAATTGAATGTAGCAAACTAGCCCAAAAAGTATACAAGAACAGAAACGACTGCGTGGGGAAAGCAGTGCATTGGAAACCATGCGCATGATTGCATTTTGAACATTCAGACAAATGGTACAATCCAGATAAAATTGCACCCCTAAATAAATAACATACAATGAATAATTTACAATATTTGTTGGGATTCGATATTAAATTACCTCAGATGTTGATTTTCCGTTAAACTATCAAGCCAAATCGTCTTATATAAATGATAAGATTTTCACAATGGTCCCGAAATAAAAATTGCTTTGACAGGTCAAAACAGTTTTTAAAAGCACTAAAAAGGCGTCTTTTTTTTCAGTTTATACCAAATCACATGTCTGGGAACTTATGATCAAGTATTTAAAATGTAAATCAAGTCTTAACTACATTTGTAATTTCGCCACGATATTACTTAAATGATATTCAGATGTTAGCAAGTCGGCTCGTTGATCAAGGGATATGATACTCAGTTCGGGTGCGAGAGATCCGGCATTCCAACCTTAATACTATTACTGTTTTATTTTCATTTACAAGATGTTCCAATTTATAAACTTTATAACTTGAATTACATGCAAAGGGTAATACGTCCCACTTATTTGCCTCGTATGCAAAGATCCGGAGTAATTAACTGCAATCAGAACTGTGTGTATTGAGTCTGGATATCTGCGCTGGAGTCATCTTACTAAGGAAGTGAGAAAGTGGAGTCCTTGATATAGCCGTTATCATTACGCGGTGAAAGGTGTTTTCTATGTGCGGGGAACTTAGTAGGTATTTACCAGTTTGTGGATTGCTTTGCGCAGCAACCGGTGTGATAAGGTGCAGACCGAGCGCAGTCATGCTAAACTGGAGTGATCGAACGGTGGGCATCCCAAGGCTCAGCCAATGTGCAGATGCAAGGAAATAAATGTTTCGATGGACCAAAATACCTTTGTGATTGAAGTCCTACTAGAGAAAAGTGTGGGTTTAATGAAGGATGTGTATTGCTTGAAACTATCAAATGATACCGAACACATTAATATTTTGAAATTTGTATGCCACGCATAGGGGCATAAATATAGCTTTCCATTGATAGGATACAATTCTACATTTGCGGATAGACTGCGGGCAAATGTCAGTGGGTATCGGACACTTTTAATGGTAAAGCTGGGGTACGAACCAAAGTAACCCGTGAAATGTGAATTCGAAGAAAAATCGGAACGATTACGGAACTAGTCGAAGAATACGAGTAATCTGCCGATGTGATGTTAGTTGCATCATCCTGCAACCAAAAGACTAACCAGAGTACTGCGCAGAGATGGTTGGATCAAATAAAAAAGGAGGCTAAATGAGTTCCAGATGTGTATGTTACTTTCATTCGTGAGTTAATCGCTCACTAGCTAGTCGCCGGATTGGGCACACAGTAGTGGATTCCGCCACAAATTTTATTAAGACACATCCTTTTACAACCAAGGCAACATTTAGAGTCGCTACAAGGACGTACAGAGTTTACCAAAACAATCGACTATTAGCGGAAGGGGCTTTGGTAGTGGATGGCATTGAAATGTCATGGGTTCGGCTCGCGAAACTGAAACAAAAGGCGAAAAAGAAAGAACGAAGAAAGACAAAGAGAAAGACATGCGATTTCAACTAGCGCCGGAGTCAAACTGATTAGTTTTCACACGGCCTTATTTATCTTCAACTATACAAAGATAGGCAAATAATGACGACACGAAAGGCATCTGGTAGAATCTGGAGATAAATATCACTTATATGGTTGCAGTAATTATTTAACGTTAACAGAGTGAGGCCTGTCGCAGTTTTCCGTATAGCGGTCATTGATTCGGCTACTATGATCCATTTTTCTCGATCGGTGTAATTCACTTAAACTCCTCACGAACAATTACACTGCATTCCGAAACAGGGAGTCTCTAATCTCTGCTGACGAATAGGCGGTTCTCATGCGTTTGGTAAAACGATTGACAGAGGTAACCTTTATGTAGTTTAAATCGGTGTGTTGCGGTGTTTATTAAACCAGAATCGATTGAGACTCTTGTTCCTAAGAAAAGAGTGCGTTTTCTATCATTGTTTAGACTTTCCTCTAACATACATGTCTCTTACGATTAAAGAGACGTGTCTTTGATGTGCGAGATACCATCTCCTGCTATGGTAACGTCGTAACAATGCCATTTTGCTAGATGTGAAGTAATTGGTCGAGTCAATTTTATAATTGAGTAGAGAAAAAAAATCGGCTACAGCGAAACCTTGATATGGTACTCTATCCTTGGTAGGACGCGGAACTCAAATCAATCGATCAGAATTGCAGTGTTGTGGTTTTTTGCGGTTCAATCAGCATCCCATTTATTCTGACGCTGCAATGATGCCGCCAATATAAACAGAGCATGGGAACAACGCTCCACAAATGAGTGGACACCACGAATTTAGTTTTGTGTTGATCTACAGAAGACCGGATGTTCACCCTGCGACGTAAAAATAATAAAAACGTGTATAAAATAGATCATGCGCATATGGATGCACGTATTAAAAAATAAAATCTTTATATTTTGAAATAATCATAAGCGTCTCGTTTAAACACGAGGTTGGGTTTTCGGGAGTCGATTTGAAATTACCGAAGATATAAAAAGCTACAGTAATCCAAAAAATAATCAGTCTGACCCGGCACTCACAGTTTCGCCTACTCACCCACAAGTTTAGAGTCAACTTCAAAGAACTTCCTTCGTAGTCGTACCAGGAACATTTAAGTATAAACTTGCTACCTCTTCCTCCCGTTAATCACTCCAAAACCGGTAATGTGATTCTACTTTTTATCTATCTTCCCCCACGAACTTGAAGGAGAGCTGATTTATTTTCAATATTATCCACTTACTACAATTCCTTTCAAGATGTGAATCCCAACACCAGGGAGGTGCATATTTCATTATCTATTCGAGACTCCGTATTGTATCAATTCTTTTATTCAAACAAGTACAGGGTATGTCTCAATTAGTAACAATACACAAACACAAACTCTCACCTTCAATTTTATTTGCTATACGTGCATATATTTGCTTTCGCGCATCCTACTAAATAATGAATATTATTTTGTTATTGCATTACATGATTCATTGTTTCCTCCACCGTCTCTCTCTCTCTATATATATATCTTTCTCTCTCACTCTCTATCTATCTATTTCTCTCTCTCTCTTCAGAAGAAGATTATTCTCTCGGCCATTCGTATTTCTCAAATGAGAAGGATGATCGTGCCTTTTCTCTCGAATTACCCATCCTATAGCATCACAGTTTAAGAAATCCCATTGTGAACTCGTGTGTCTACCTTTAGCGTCTGTTGTATTCTTCAGGATTGATCTGATGGTCACAACACCAGATGTAAACTTGCGTTTATTAGCGTTTACTGCACCAGCCGTGATCGTCCGCGCGTTGTCTTCGCTCAAATTCAATAATTGATTTTGACTCGGGCTGTAATGTCAATCACGTGGCCATTCTTGTAACAAAGGGATCTTCCCTCCAAACAAAATCACAATTCAAGTTTAAAATAAGTAAAATATGTTTTATTTTAAGAGGTTTAACATGACACTTGGTTTCTCTACCAAACAGACGGCGAAGTTGCAATCAGAACTCTGAGTCCGACCAAATGAAAATATCTCCGAACCAGCAGGCTCCACAGCCTGCTCGCCAGTTGATTCAAAATGTTCTGTTTTGCTCAGAATATATATATATATATATATATATATATATATATATATATATATATATATATATAAGTATTATTATTATTAATATTAATTATTATTATTATTAATATTAATTATTATTATTATTATTACTATTATTATTTCATGTATACATATATACTATTATAAGGTGATATAATATATTGTGTATAGATTTTCAGTATCTACTTCAACGGTGTTCAATACGTAAGTAGAGCTTAGTAGTAAAGTATGAAAACATATTTATGGCAATTACGCTACAGGCAATTAGGTGTCTGAGTTTCATTCCCGCGAGTAATTGTCAGGCTAAGTGCACATATTTTTGTTAAAAACAAAACGTAGCAAACATCTTTGCACTTAGCTTGACGATTATCTTCGGGGATGAAACGTGGACGCCTCTGTGTAGCTTAATTGTCATAAATATAGTTTCCTACTTTACCATGTATAGTGCTGCGTATTGACAGTGTTAGGGTTAAGGTTAGCGAACCTTGACGTTGCTTAGCAACGCTCTTTAATGCCTCACTGAATACATAGCTCTTCTTTTAGTCTCCTATCATCCCGACTCAATAAAGCGTATATCTGTTGCCCCTATTCCGGACCCACAATTCTTTCAAATTCTTTTTGTCGCGTTGTTGCCCCCTCTCTCACCCAACTTTGTTTTGTTACACGCACCAGCAACGGGTCAACTCTATTCTCACGGAGTAGTGGTTAATTAGCTATAGTAAAGAAATAGAAGATGTCAGTGAGAACCATGGCGAACTGAAAAATCGAAGCCCTGTGTTTAGTAGAAGCAGGAGTGCTGAAAATACTGGGCTCAAATTAGAATAAGCTTTAAACGCCATATAAAGTGTCGAGCCTTAGAAGATGCAAAAGTGCGAAGGGACTCGAGAAATTTTCTAGGTCAGATTTTATACACAACTCAAAAGAAAATCGTTATTGGACGAGTTCATGCTATCAATGTTTAAGTATTGTATTTTATTTTGTTTACGTGTTAGACAACAATCTCATTGGCTAAAATTAAAAGGTCAGTCTGTTGAAATCTATTTCTGACAAATTACGTAATTTGTGCATACGTTATATTAGTTTGTATTATTGATTTGTTGTTTCGTTTTTTTTTCTTTTCGTGTTAAACTGTTTGCAATGGCAATAATCCTTAATGCCACCGCCGTTGAACTGATAGTAGAGATTCTGACGCTAAATTCTTCCCTTTCAATCGAACGTGCTTTGGGAGTAGTCGTATTGTTTCCAGCGCATGAGACGAGAGATTGGCACGTGGAATCTCTAAGCACTTTGATTCCGTCTTCAAGACTACCCTGTGAGATTTAGCGGAGTGTTTTTGTTAATTGCAGTGGAAATTGATTTGAAAAGCGATTCGTCTTAGTGATTGAAATACGTTGACGTTGCAATGTCAAATAGTGTTGGTAGCGTCCACACAAGAGAGGGAGAGAAACAGATATACATATATGAATACCTATTTGCTTTTTGTCTCTAACCCTCACGCAAATTTTCTAATCATATTATAGTACACATCTAGAGTCCCATTGTTTTATAACGGCTTGCCCCTCTGACCCGGTTTGTTTGTCTGTAATACCATTCATATCACATCCATACGATCCTTCTAATGCATCGACATACGAACTGTTGCCAAGTAATCTAACTTACGCGTACTACCGCGATATAAGGGGCACAACAAAAACTAAACGCTTTTCTCTTAACATATATACTATGGTCAGCCACAAATTTCACATGAGGTACCGCTCTATACATAATCACTACATCTGAACCATGCGTTTTGGAAACCTCGGCACGAATGCCCGAGAACTATCACCTGTCTTTCTAACCCCTTTCATCGGAGCGAACAACAGCTCCGAACTCTACATAATCGACCCAACCCATGGCCCCAACCACACAGCACGGCAAAAATGTGAGAGGCCATTTCCAACAGCCAACCCGGAACATATCGAATCACCAAAACCAGGTCCACGTCCCACTCTCACGTTATCCGAGCTTACTTAAATACTGTACCCTCTTTTAATTTGACACTATCCATGGCCCTTCTGCCTTATGATGAGCAGACTGAGAGACCCCCTCACATTAACTTAACTCCCAAACCCATTTGATATGCGGAGGGTTATCATCGTCTATTTATACCCTGCCCACTTCTATCTACGCGATAAGGGGAATAGTCGTCCCCGGTGCAGAGGTTAATCAGCATCACAAATCCAAAGATGGGACAACATTATTACAATTCAAATTTAAAATCACTCATACCAGACAGATTAATATAATTGTGGCTTTACCTGGGTCCCCACAGTATGACCATACCTCTGTCATTCGCTTCCTGTTCGCGTTTATCGCATGCGGAGTTAACTCTTGTCCCTGACCCCAGCTAAACGCCCGTGACTGGATCCTAGAGGATACTATACGGCGAACTTCTACTATCCCTTTTTAGTTTCACAAAACCTGCCCATACGATTTGGGTTTTGCACAAATCCAAAAGTTGACCCCAACCAATTACCTAAAAAAAACATCATAACGTCCCGCACAGAACATATATCGACCCACACCTTAAACACATTTAGACCATAATCGACTATGAGATTGACTATCCACTAATCGTAGTTAACTATTTTTTTTTTAATAATTATCCACTATAAAAAATTCTGGTTAAGGCCAGAAAATATAAATTTTAAAAAAGTCACAGCCTCGTTAAATGTCCACATTATAACAACCAAAAGTTATCAAAATGACATCCATAAAACAAAAAACAATCACAGCTTCAATGTAACACAAAAACTGAAAAGAAAATCAATGATGAAGAAACAAAAAATCCTCAAAACTTCCAAGTTATACACACATTATACTCTTGGGGTTAAGGGGTTCATACCGCCCAAACTTTAATATATATTTTTTAAAGCTCGGAACTTCAATATATTCTATTTGGCATTGACAATTATCGTAAAACACGCTTCCACTCTTTCGCTCTCTTTCTCTTTCTATCTCTTTTTCAATTTACAAATATGAATAACTGAAATTTTTTAAAAAAATGCGCCACATTTAGAAATGATCGCAAACTATAATTTCCCTTTTTTCCTCTCACGCTTGGCCTGTCTTTCTCGCACTCTTTCTCTCCTTTCTTTAATATTTCAACATTACAAATCAACACAGAACCACATTCCAGAAAAACTAACCCCTTACCTCATTTTTTTCTTTCCCCCCTCTCCCATCGCTATTTGTCCGCTGCCCCGTCCCTGGTCCGCACACAAAATGGCCGAAAAATCACCAATAAAAAAATTACATAATTCAAAACATAAAAATAACACAACTGAGAGATGAAAAGAAACACTACAATCATGAAATTGACACTTTTGTATTCCGGTGCATGTATGTATGCGTGCATGTGTGTGCGGGTAGTCACTATTTTTAGTTCCTATTTATTCAAATGTACGACACATATACCGTTTAGTTCTTTTACAATTGTCTATTTCAATTCTTTTTTCTCAGCCTAAATCTTAAAGTCATTTCGTCCTTTTTCTTAATACAATGTTCGACAACTGTCATACTTTTTTCTTCTTCTTTAGATTGACTTTATTTACAATGATTCTTTTGCTTTTCTTTTTTTTAATTTTCTTACCAGGTTCATCACAATTTAACAATGCATACAAGTCGGACAAAGTTATTCAACATACCGTTGTGCCTTTTTTTGTCTGTATCTCCTTTTTTGTTATTTTTCCTTTTCTCTTCTCTTCGTCTCTCTGGTCTATTTCTAGCTTTTCTCTGTCTTTTAAAAAAATCTTTTACGTCGACTCTCTTCCGCCTTTCTTCTTTTTTTCTTTTAGACCCGGCATTGTATTGCCGTGGTTAACCCAGTCTATAAAGTGCCATCATGTAGAGATATCTGGTCTTAAACGTCACCTAATCAATATATGTGACGTTTTCAAAATGTTGAAACGCACTAAAAATCTTTAAACTATTTTCTCACCGTTCTTTGTAACATACAGGCTTTTACCTTATTTTACTGTTAACGTATGCCGGTGTGGGAGTGTGTCCTACATAATTGTTATGGTACCTTAGCTATACGGATTACTTAGACTCTTCCACTCACCATAAATACTGGGAGCACCTGTTTCTCAGAGTTGGATCCATACCAGTCTATACTAGCAGTCAAGACTTTTGTTTTCTGTTGTATTATATTTTTTTCAATATACTTGTTTTCTCTAACCTCCGAGTTTGTGTTTTCCTTCCGGCTCCTATACAGGCCCACAACAACTGGCGACGAATTACAGTAAGATTTTTCTTGAGAACATTAAAAAGGACCTCATAAGTGGCGATGTAGGATTTCGAACTTACACCGCCACAACAACTGGCGACGAGGTACAGTAAGGGATTCTTGGGAACCTTAAATAGACGTCCTAACTAGTGACGAAGTATATTAATAGCTTTTTTGAAACCTTAAAAAAGGACAAACGTGGTGAAATCAACAGCAAATTCTACCCTAAAACGCTCTAGTTTAAAAAAAACTTGCTTTAACGGCGGACCTAAAATAAGAATAAAACACGTAAAAGACAAACGTATTTTCTCTCAAAGAAGAAAGGTCAGTGATTTTTTATTGCTATTCCGGGACTGTGTTAATTTTTAACAAGAAGGGAATACATGATATTTTCTTTTCTCTCACAAAGATAAAAGTCCTGCCGCCGAATGAAAAACAAAATTAAAACCTTATTTTTTCTGTTGGCTAAATTCTACTATTGCGTGAAAAGCGTACTAAAGAAATGAAAAAACTGATTTTTTTGTTTGTCGAAGAAAAAACGGTTTTATACTCTTTTTCTTTTACAACCAGTATAACGTTCGCAGCATATATAAAAGAAATAACTTCTAAACGCCGTACTCTGTAAAGACACATTTTAACATGGAATATTTTAAAACAACGATGACAGAACTCGGAAAATTCCAAATGCAACAGCATCAAAAAGTTGAAGAAATATTCCGAAAGCTTCTACTGAAACAACAGCAAAACAATCCGACGAAAGGCTACAAAAAAGAAAAGAAAAAGTCATAAAAGAGAAGCCGACGAAAAACTTCTAGAACAAGAGAAACCGATAAAAATGTTTAAGTATTAATGCAGAAAATATCACAAAACGATAATGTTTTTTTCGCAGAATGCCGCTTGGAGTGTAATTGACAAATTCACTTATTCCCCATACGATGATAAAACCTTTGCTTCATATTTAAGAAAGTATGAAGATCTATACAAAAATAGATTGTGAAAATTAGGCAGACTCTAAAACAGTTCATCTACTGCTCCGAAATTTAGGAACCACCGAACATACCAAATTTGTGGACTATATTTTACTAAAAAAAATAGCGATTTGACTTTTTCTGAAGCGGTTAAACTTTTAACAGAATTATTTAGCCCCCAAACTTCTCTTTTCCACAAACGGTGTAAGTATTTCAATTTAGTCAAAAAAGATGGCAAAGACTACGCAACGTTCGGGTCAATCGTTCATAAACAATGTGACGATTTCAAATTAGCTGAACTTAGCGCGGGTAACTTTAAATGCTTAATCTTCGTGCGAGGACTTGTGTAAGGAAAAGACGCAAAAATCAGACGTAGGGTTCTGAACAAGTTATAAAGTTAACCAAATTTAACATTACAGAAATTAACCGAAGACTGCCAGAGATTTGTGTTAAACAAGATTCTAAATAGATTGAAGATTCGGGGATTTTGCATATAAGAAAAGTAGGTCGGAAAATACACTGCAACTCTCTTTAAAAAACAATTAAAAACAAAAAGAGGGATTAATTTCACACTCCCACAAAAACAAGCTAGCCCGCCCCCCCCCCCAAAAAAAAAACCGGATAAATTACCGCCGAGCCTAGGCTTCCTTTTTTGAACGATTAGGTAATTTCGAACATATGTTGAAAAATGAACCCCTTTTTCAACCAAAATTGTTAACAGTAAGATGGGATCCAGAAACAAAATATCTACTGGATATTTGTAGGATTAAATTAACATACTTTTCATGTTCAATTGCTCCGAATTTCATCTGATCTGCTGGCTTTTTGTAAAGATTTCCTCGTGTCTTCCAAAATAAGCTGCAAATGTGATATCTTCTTCCTGATTTTTAATTTTTTTGTTATTCTTCCTCACTCCAAACAAAGCACGTTGCTACTGGGGCGTACGGGTCTACTATTAGGAGCCATGCTTACCAAGGCACTATGTAGGGAGTTGAGAAGCGAGATGTCTGTTTGCATTACATTCAAATTTCTCCATGTTATTGAAGTCAAGGAAGCAGGAAACAGGGAGGGAATTCCAAAGTCTAGTAGTTCGAGGGAAGAAACTATCAGAGTTGAAAGCTTTCCGGCATCTAGAGACTTCTACAATGAAGTGGTGAGATTTCGCTGCTTGTCGGGTTAGTCGGAGGTATTTACGCCGAGGGACACAAGTGCTACGAGTTAGTCAGAGCACATTCCATTACAGTACTTGTAAAAAAGCACAGGGATGCAACATTGCGGCGATGGGGTTGGAGTTGGAGATTGGTTGACAGTACGGGACCTATTAGATTGGAGACTTTGTTTTTGAACCCTGTCTAAAAGGGAGAGACCAGTGATAGCTGCACCAGCACATATGTGGCAACAATACTCCGTGCATGGGCGAATGATGACTCTCTAGAGATATCGGGTACTGGCGGGTGTGAGTAGTTTTCTAGCGCGGTAGAGAGAGCCCTCCGTCTTTGCAGCCGCCTTGGCAATGTCTTCTATGTATTTGTTCCAATTCATGTTGCCTGTGAATGTTAGCCCAGGGGTTTTGAATGATGAACTCTCAGGTAGAATGTTGTTAGCCATGACAATCTTCTGGTCTCTACCTAAATTTTCCAGTTTAGTTTATTACGGAATCTTGGGGAAAAGCGTTAGAGTAAACATCGTCATTTTCTCTTGTAAATTTTTCTCATAGCTTCGTAAAATATTTCTCCGATCGTTAGACGTCTTCTTGATGCTTTTTTCGCGTATTTTCATGCCATAAATCTTTTCAATACCTCCTGTTTTTTAAGTTGATCAACTTTCTTTGTCGTCTTTATTCTTACTTTTGTTAATGCCAGAAAGGTCGATGTAGTCCGACCGTTAAACAGCAATAAACACACACATAATTTAATGTTGGAAATCAACGATGTTTTATTTCTGAATAACATGCACACACTATTTCGACTCATTTCGAACCAGTTAATTCCGCACTAAGGGGTGTTTATCTCGCCAGAACATTTGAGGAACTTGATGTAGACACAAAATAAAAATGGAAGTTAGACGAAGTTCATTTTGAACAAGATTAACACACGTGTTCAGTAATCCTTAAAAGTATGTTTTTGCTGTTTACAGCGATCTATATAATTGTTCTCGCAGCATTTCCAATAAGTTGCCCCACTGAAACCACCCCACGATGATTATCTTTTTTATGCCACTAGTGGCAGTCATAGATAAAAGAAAGTTTTCTGTATAATAATACTACAATAATAAGAAACTATTAATAAACATTGAAATGTCAACCCCATCACAAAATGTTGACAATATGACGAAGTGAGGACGAAACGCTTACGATTTCAAACAAGTTAATGTAGTCATAACAAATACCAACTTTGTTTGTCCAATGGCGCCTGCCTTGTGTCTAAGTTTTCAATAGAAAATCACAGCTTTGTACGCAATTTAAAACTGTTTTTATTTCGCTATGTTTTGAATTTCAATATAAAATATAGATGATACTCTCAAAATTATCTGACGCGTGTCCTACCATTGGACGCTTTCATCATTGTTTACTTTCGTCTATACTAATGATACGGCTATGATCACGTTGATACAACGGTTTCCATAAGTTCACCGAAGTTAAGCCACGTCAGACCTAGCCAGTACTAAATGGGTAGTCTTATTGGAAGAGCAGCTGCTCTATATACAAAATGTCATTAATTACAAATTAATGAATAAATCAATTGTGTACAAAATCATGTACGATTTCGGCTTTAAATGACCCAACAATGGTTGACATGACGTAAAACCCAATAACAACAATATCTATGATAATATGATAGACGTTAGTCGTCCTGTTTGTGTTTGTTAGTCCTCTAATTACTTTGACGATATTAGACATAGGAACTTGAAATTTTGTAAAAATTATTACCTATCTACGCAAATTGTCGCTATGAGGATATATTAATATTTTTCATTACTTTTAAGAACATCTAATGGGAGCTTAACTACACTTAATCAACACATGTATTAGCCATAACTTAGACCATGTAAGCTTTATTTCTACACAGATGCAGACATTTTAACGACATCCACGTGTGTGGGTGAATAAAAAAACTGAGAAACAAGAGTGGCGTTTTCAAATTTACAATGTTTACGAACAGCAGTTAAAGATCTCTCGAAAACGAGGAGGAATATTTCAAAGTTATATATCTTTTAATATGGCAGTATGTTTTTGATTGCTCTAAAGCGGGGATTACCAATCTTTTTTATCACATGGACCAATTCTTTCACTTTGAATTTAAATGCACCACGCAAATGTATACATCCTTTTAGTTCCTTAAATTGCGGTAATATTGACATATTTGGTGGTTATATAAACACTCCTTTTGTATATGTCAGGGTGTTTAATATTTAGCGCTACACATTTTTATTATTATCCATTTTCACTAAAATCTAATACATTTTAAATTTCTTCAGGTATATATATATATATATATATATATATATATATATATATATATATATATATATATATTAAAATGTTGAATTAAATTAAAGATCATTGAATTATCGTTTAATAATAATTTATCGTGATAATATAAAGCTCAATATAAATGATTCTAGAGATAAAAGATGAGAATAAAAAATTGTAAAAGTACAATATTTATTCAAAGCATGGAGCTCCCTGCTTTGAACATCTGATGCTTTAATAAATATTGTATCTTTACAATTTTTCATTCCCATCTTTTATCTTTTGCATATATATATATATATATATATATATATATATATATATATATATATATACTGAAGGTTTAATATAACTTCTGGCAATATTGCACAGGATTTAAATAAAAGAATTGGGATTGTATTATACAAGTTGGGAAAGTCATCAAGAGATATTGTTAAATCACTAAATGTCAACAGAATATTGGTTTTGACAACGCTTAAACGATTAAAGAGACTGGAAAGTTTACTAATGAACCAGTACCAGATCGTCCTGGTATTGCTTGAAGATAAAATGTGATCAAATCTACCAGAGAGAAGCTTAGGAGAACCCCAAGTGTTGGATATTTCGTTTATAATACGTTGTAATGTTGGAATCTGGCGTAGTACAACAGCTCCTTTGTTGATCCAGCGAACTGCATCGCTTGCTAACGGGACGATATGTCGTTTCTCGATCCGGGCGACGTCGAGTGGTCTTGCCAGTCGGTCCCGGCTGACACAGCAGTAAACCCAATTCGGGAATTATATTTCCCTTTCTTCTTGTTGTCTCGTCTCTCTGCTCTCAACGTCTGCAACCTAGCTACTATTGTTAGCAGCTGACCCGTCGCCGCTACAACTATCTGCAGACGCTTTGTCGTTGTCACAATTTCGTGCCGGCGGTTTCTCTCTGTAACTGAAATCAATCTACACATAACAAAATATAACAAACCTTCTCTTTTAGTTCCGAGCCATTTATTTTCATTTATTAGCATGTCGACACCGAAGCAAGTTAGGTTTCAAAGTTCTTTTCCGAGGAAGAATTGCCTCCACTATCCCCAGATCATAATCCTCTGGATTTGAATATTTGGTCCATCATGGAGAGCAAGATTTCAGCTTTTAATCACACAAATTTGGATTCTTTGAAGACAAAATTAAAGAAGGAATGGGCCAAAATACCCCAAGCATTCATTGTTGACTCTTGTAAGGCTTGCCCTAAGCGTTTGCAACAGGTTATTGACCCCGACGGGGGTCATCTTGAATAACTTTAGAATGTTTAGAAATTAGAATGATGTGTCTATCTGTTTATTAAATTTGGTTTGATTTGTATACTTTGATTTATTTAATAAAAATGGCTAAATAAAGTTGTAACGTTTATTATTGAACACTCTGTATACATTGATATAACTGTTATATGTATAAATATATTATGGGATAATATATTTATTTAACTGCTCTGCGTGAGGTTAGACACAATGTTAGGTCAGGTCAGGTTTTAAAACATCAGTGCATTAGGTAAAGTCCAGTCTGGCATACAGAAAATGGCTGATAAACATCGTCGGCAATCCCCCAGAAGTGCGTCCCAGGCGATTAGAAATAAATGCAATATCTTCTTAGAGAGAAAGTAAAGCTTGGAAAGTTGGACCCCCTAAGACTGAGTGGAAGAATAGCTCAGTCGGACATCAAAATAACCACTGTCGGGTTGATTGTAGAGGAAGTATTAACGATTGATACGAACAACACCTATTCAAGCTGTGTCCGGTAAGTATTTGAATTATGAGATGATATATTACGAACATATATTTTTGGTTTTAATATTTACTTCAATACATGAGTATTGATTTACTCCTCTCCAGGAGTTAGGCACAAGGCCAGTTTTTATCTTACTCCCACAAGTAAGATGTGACCCACGGTCGGGTCAGGAAAGTGGGGTTTAAAAATTGCCTGGGCAGCCCCGTCGACATTCCCCGGTAGGGCCGCCTCAGGCAGTAAGCAATAAACTTACTCCTCCCCAAAGAGGGGAGGCGAAGTCTGGGAGGGTGGACCTCCTAGAACTGCACAGGACAGACCCATAGACCGGTGTAAATCAAGCCCCGAAGGCCAAGACAATACCAGTCTATGGGGTGCAGTATCCATCGGAACAGATACTACACTTTGATCTTAACCAAAAGGTCGACATGAGTAGCGCTGAGTAATAGTATACAACTATAGTAGTTTTTATGAAATTTAAAAAAAGTATTTTGTACAATCACAATTAAAAAAATAATTCTGCTGAAAATATACAATATAAAATGTTATAAATAAATCAATTTCAGAGTCTTCTAGAGTTTTAAAGATCTTGCATCAATTCCGTTCGCATATTGGGTTGAGTTAGTGATAAGATTAAGGAATAAGAATTTGTTTTTATGAATTTTAAAATTGAAATTTTTAACCAAACTGTTAAAAAATAATACTTAAAAAATGAACTACAAAATTAATTCCACCACAATGTACTTCCGTTTCTTCGTACAACAGACATACACGTACAATTCACCTCCTTTTCTTCGTACAACTCCCCGAGCCTCGGTACTTGCAGACAGCTAGTATATATATATATATATATATATATATATATATATATATATATATATATATATATATATATATTATATATATATAAAATTGAATGTCTGTATGTTTGTGTGTTTGTGTGTGTGTGTGTGTGTGTGTGTATGCCTTATAGAAAAAATGTTAGAGAATATAGATAAAATATAAAAGTGTATTCTTCTGTAAAATTCACAGAGTAAGTTGATGAGCGTATTCCCGAATCTATAAACCCATCGGGGGGGGGGGGGGCTTTTCAGTTATTTTTCATTATATTTTATAGTAATTTGAAATTGTTGAGTCATATTGTAATTTAATTACGTATTACTTTGAAATAACTTTAAATTTTATTTAACGTTTCTTAGCATCAATTCTATTTGCATAGAGGGGGTAAGAAACTACGCTAATGTCTGCCACTAGCAGCCAAGGTCCGCCAAGGTTCGCCACTCTGTACGTACACAAATACATGTACATTTTATAATATTTTATATAAGAAAAATATTCAGTGTTGTCCTCAAGTTCATAATACAATTTATGGTTTTTAATGAAATTTATTTTTTAGAGGATAGCTAAGGAAGAACGATAACTCACCTTTAAAAACACAATTTAGGTTTTTTAAACAAGGTTAGAGAATATACATAACATGTAAAAGTGTATTCTTATGTAAAATTCACAGAGTAAGACGATGAGAGTATTCCCGAATGTATAAACCCACCCCTTAGGGGTCCATGGGGCATATTTCATCAGGGAGGGGGGTGGCCTTTTCATTTATTTTTCATTATATTTTATAATAATTTGAAATTGCTGAGTCATATTGTAATTTAATTACGTAATACTTTGAAATAACTTTACATTTTATTTAACGTTTCTTATTGTCAATTCTATTTACATGGAGGGGGTAAGAAACTACGCCAAGGTCCGCCACTGCCCGACACTCTGTACGTACACAAAAGAAAAGTATTCGGCGTTGTCCGGAAAATTATACCTCACGTATATAAAACAATTTATGTTTTTTAATGAAAATGATGAGTCATATTTTAATAATTTGAAATAACTTTTAATTTTCTTGAACTCTGAATCACTGGAAATGACACCATTGTAAGAGGAGGGAGGAGGAAAACGGACACATAGTGAGGCAAGGGTTGCGCAATCCCATTATTAGTAATTTTTGGTTCGTTTAATGTGATCGCAATTTTTTAATGTTATTATTCGCCCTGAAGTCATAGTGATAGGTACGTGACGTCAGAGTGATAGTATTTGATAATATTTTAACGCCATCTAGGTTTCTCTTCTGATTGCCACTTGTGCACTATATGACCCGGGGCATGGCACTTGTGCAGTATATGACCCGGGGCATGGCACTTGTGCAGTATATGACCCGGGCATGGCACTTGTGCAGTATATGACCGGGCATGGTACTTGTGCAGTATATGACCTAGGCATGGTACTTGTGCAGTATATGACCCAGGCATGGTACTTGTGCAGTATATGGCCCGGGGCATGGCACTTGTGCACTATATGACCCGGGGCATGGTACTTGTGCAGTATATGAATCGGGGCAGGGTACTTGTGCAGTATATGACCCGGGGACTGGTACTTGTGCAGTATATGAGCCAGGCATGGTACTTGTGCAGTATATGACCAAGAAATGGTGCTTGTGCATTACATGACCCGGGGGATGGCACTTGTGCTGTATATGAACCAGGCATGGTACTTGTGCAGTATATGACCCGGTCATGGTAATTGTGCAGTATATGACCCGGGGCATGGCACGTGTGCACTATATGACCCGGGGCATGGCACTTGTGCACTATATGACCCGGGGACATGGTACTTGTAAACTATATATATTTTTTCTTCAAAATTATATTTTCGTCAACATTTTTTTTTCTTCAACATTTTTTTTCCAAATTTTTTTTCCTTCCAAATTTTTTTCCTTCCAATTTTTTTTTTTCAAAACTTTTTTCTTCCAAGGTTTTTTTTCCTTCTAATTTTTTTTTTGTTTCCTTCTAAATTTTTGTAGTATATGACCCGGGGCATGGCACTTGTGCAGTATATGACCGGGCATGGTACTTGTGCAGTATATGACCTAGGCATGGTACTTGTGCAGTATATGACCCAGGCATGGTACTTGTGCAGTATATGGCCCGGGGCATGGCACTTGTGCACTATATGACCCGGGGCATGGTACTTGTGCAGTATATGAACCGAGGCATGGTACTTGTGCAGTATATGACCCGGGGACTGGTACTTGTGCAGTATATGAGCCAGGCATGGTACTTGTGCAGTATATGACCAAGAAATGGTACTTGTGCATTACATGACCCGGGGGATGGCACTTGTGCTGTATATAAACCAGGCATGGTACTTGTGCAGTATATGACCCGGTCATGGTAATTGTGCAGTATATGACCCGAGGCATGGCACTTGTGCAGTATATGACCCGGGGCATGGCACGTGTGCACTATATGACCCGGGGCATGGCACTTGTGCACTATATGACCCGGGGACATGGTACTTGTAAACTATATATATTTTTTCTTCAAAATTATATTTTCGTCAACATTTTTTTTTCTTCAACATTTTTTTTCCAAATTTTTTTTCCTTCCAAATTTTTTTCCTTCCAATTTTTTTTTTTCAAAACTTTGTTCTTCCAAGGATTTTTTTCCTTCTAATTTTTTTTTTGTTTCCTTCTAAATTTTTGTTTTCTTCCGTTTTTTTCTTCAAATTTTATTTTTTGACTTTTGCAGTATACGACCCGGGCATGGTACTTGTGCAGTACATAATCCGGGCATGGTACTTGTGCAGTATATGACCCGGGGACTGGTACTTGTGCAGTACACAATCCGGGCATGCTACTTCTGCAGTATATGAACCGGAGACTGGTACTTGTGCATCATATGACCCACGCATGGTACTTGTGCAGTATATGATCCGGGGACTGGTACTTGTGCAGTATATGACCCAGGCATGGCACTTGTGCAGTATATTACCCGGGGCATGGCACGTGTGCACTATATGAACCGGGGCATGGAACTTGTTCACTATATGACCCGGGAACATGGTACTTGTAAACTATATATATTTTTTCTTCAAAATTATATTTTCGTCAACATTTTTTTCTTCAACATTTTTTTTCCAAATTTTTTTTCCTTCCAAATTTTTTTCCTTCCAATTTTTTTTTTTCAAAACTTTTTTCTTCCAAGTTTTTTTTTCCTTCTAATTTTTTTTTTGTTTCCTTCTAAATTTTTGTTTTCTTCCGTTTTTTTCTTCAAATTTTATTTTTTTGACTTTTGCAGTATACGACCCGGGCATGGTACTTGTGCAGTACATAATCCGGGCATGGTACTTGTGCAGTATATGACCCGGGGACTGGTACTTGTGCAGTACATAATCCGGGCATGCTACTTCTGCAGTATATGACCTGGAGACTGGTACTTGTGCATCATATGACCCACGCATGGTACTAGTGCAGTATATGACCCGGGGACTGGTACTTGTGCAGTATATGACCCAGGCATGGCACGTGTGCACTATATGACCCGGGGCATGGAACTTGTGCAGTATATGATCCGGGGCATGGAACTTGTGCAGTATATGACCTAGGCATGGTACTTGTGCAGTATATGACCCAGGCATGGTACTTGTGCAGTATATGGCCCGGGGCATGTCACTTGTGCCCTATATGACCCGGGGCATAGTACTTGTGCAGTATATGAACCGGGGCATAGTACTTGTGCAGTATATGAGCCAGGCATGGTACTTGTGCAGTATATGACCAAGAAATGGTACTTGTGCATTACATGACCCGGGGATGGCACTTGTTCTGTATATGAACCAGGCATTGTACTTGTGCAGTATATGACCCGGTCATAGTTCTTGTGCAGTATATTACCCGAGGCTTTGCACTTGTGCAGTATATGACCCAGGCATGGAACTTGTGCAGTATATGACCCGGGGCATGGCACTTGTGCACTATATGACCCGGGGACATGGTACTTGTAAACTATATATATTTTTTCTTCAAAATTATATTTTCGTCAACATTTTTTTTTCTTCAACATTTTTTCTTCAAATTTTTTTTTCCTTCAAAATTTTTTTTCTTCAAAATTTCTTCTTCAATCCTTTTTTCTTCCAAGGTTTTTTTCGTTCATATTTTGTTTTTTTGTTTCCTTCTAAAGTTTTATTTTCTTCTGTTTTTTTCTTAAAATTTCATTTTTTTGACTTTTGCAGTACACGACCCGGGCATGGTACTTGTGCAGTACATAATCCGGGCATGGTACTTGTGCAGTATATGACCCGGGGACTGGTACTTGTGCATCATATGACCCATGCATGGTACTTTTGCAGTATATCATCCGGGGACTGGTACTTGTGCAGTATATGACCCAGGCATGGCACTTGTGCACTATATGAGCCGGGGACATGGTAAATGTAGACTATATATAATTTTTTCTTCTAAAATTATATTTTCGTCAACATTTTTTTTTCTTCAACATTTTTTTCTACAAATTTGTTTTTTCCTTCAAAATTTTTTTTCTTCAAAATTTCTTATTCAATCCTTTTTTCTTCCAAGGTTTTTTTGTTTTTTTGTTTTCTTCTAAATTTTTATTTTCTTCCGTTTTTTTCTTAAAATTTTATTTTTTTGACTTTTGCAGTACACGACCCGGGCATGGTACTTGTGCAGTACATAATCCGGGCATGGTACTTGTGCAGTATATTACCCGGGGACTGGTACTTGTGCATCATATGACCCACGCATGGTACTTTTGCAGTATATCATCCGGGGACTGGTACTTGTGCAGTATATGACCCAGGCATGGCACTTGTGCACTATATGAGCCGGGGACATGGTAAATGTAGACTATATATAATTTTTTCTTATAAAATTATATTTTCGTCAACATTTTTTTTTCTTCAACATTTTTTTCTTCAAATTTTTTTTTTCCTTCAAAATTTTTTTTCTTCAAAATTTCTTCTTCAATCCTTTTTTCTTCCAAGGTTGTTTTCGTTCATATTTTGTTTTTTTGTTTTCTTCTAAATTTTTATTTTCTTCCGTTTTTTTCTTAAAATTTTATTTTTTTGACTTTTGCAGTACACGACCCGGGCATGGTACTTGTGCAGTACATAATCCGGGCATGGTACTTGTGCAGTATATGACCCGGGGACTGGTACTTGTGCATCATATGACCCACGCATGGTACTTTTGCAGTATATCATCCGGGGACTGGTACTTGTGCAGTATATGACCCAGGCATGGCACTTGTGCACTATATGACCCGGAGACATGGTAAATGTAGACTATATATAATTTTTTCTTCTAAAATTATATTTTCGTCAACATTTTTTTTTCTTCAACATTTTTTTCTTCAAATTTGTTTTTTCCTTCAAAATTTTTTTCCTTCAAAATTTCTTCTTCAATCCTTTTTTCTTCCAAGGTTTTTTTCGTTCATATTTTGTTTTTTTGTTTCCTTCTAAATTTTTATTTTCTTCCGTTTTTTTCTTAAAATTTTATTTTTTTGACTTTTGCAGTACACGACCCGGGCATGGTACTTGTGCAGTACATAATCCGGGCATGGTACTTGTGCAGTATATGACCCGGGGACTGGTACTTGTGCATCATATGACCCATGCATGGTACTTTTGCAGTATATCATCCGGGGACTGGTACTTGTGCAGTATATGACCCAGGCATGGCACTTGTGCACTATATGAGCCGGGGACATGGTAAATGTAGACTATATATAATTTTTTCTTCTAAAATTATATTTTCGTCAACATTTTTTTTTCTTCCACATTTTTTTCTACAAATTTGTTTTTTCCTTCAAAATTTTTTTTCTTCAAAATTTCTTATTCAATCCTTTTTTCTTCCAAGGTTTTTTTGTTTTTTTGTTTTCTTCTAAATTTTTATTTTCTTCCGTTTTTTTCTTAAAATTTTATTTTTTTGACTTTTGCAGTACACGACCCGGGCATGGTACTTGTGCAGTACATAATCCGGGCATGGTACTTGTGCAGTATATGACCCGGGGACTGGTACTCGTGCATCATATGACCCACGCATGGTACTTTTGCAGTATATCATCCGGGGACTGGTACTTGTGCAGTATATGACCCAGGCATGGCACGTGTGCACTATATGACCCGGAGACATGGTAAATGTAGACTATATATAATTTTTTCTTCTAAAATTATATTTTCGTCAACATTTTTTTTTCTTCAACATTTTTTTCTTCAGATTTTTTTTTTCCTTCAAAATTTTTTTTCTTCAAAATTTCTTCTTCAATCCTTTTTTCTTCCAAGGTTTTTTTCGTTCATATTTTGTTTTTTTGTTTCCTTCTAAATTTTTATTTTCTTCCGTTTTTTTCTTAAAATTTTATTTTTTTGACTTTTGCAGTACACGACCCGGGCATGGTACTTGTGCAGTACATAATCCGGGCATGGTACTTGTGCAGTATATGACCCGGGGACTGGTACTTGTGCATCATATGACCCATGCATGGTACTTTTGCAGTATATCATCCGGGGACTGGTACTTGTGCAGTATATGACCCAGGCATGGCACTTGTGCACTATATGAGCCGGGGACATGGTAAATGTAGACTATATATAATTTTTTCTTCTAAAATTATATTTTCGTCAACATTTTTTTTTCTTCAACATTTTTTTCTACAAATTTGTTTTTTCCTTCAAAATTTTTTTTCTTCAAAATTTCTTATTCAATCCTTTTTTCTTCCAAGGTTTTTTTGTTTTTTTGTTTTCTTCTAAATTTTTATTTTCTTCCGTTTTTTTCTTAAAATTTTATTTTTTTGACTTTTGCAGTACACGACCCGGGCATGGTACTTGTGCAGTACATAATCCGGGCATGGTACTTGTGCAGTATATTACCCGGGGACTGGTACTTGTGCATCATATGACCCACGCATGGTACTTTTGCAGTATATCATCCGGGGACTGGTACTTGTGCAGTATATGACCCAGGCATGGCACTTGTGCACTATATGAGCCGGGGACATGGTAAATGTAGACTATATATAATTTTTTCTTATAAAATTATATTTTCGTCAACATTTTTTTTTCTTCAACATTTTTTTCTTCAAATTTTTTTTTTCCTTCAAAATTTTTTTTCTTCAAAATTTCTTCTTCAATCCTTTTTTCTTCCAAGGTTGTTTTCGTTCATATTTTGTTTTTTTGTTTTCTTCTAAATTTTTATTTTCTTCCGTTTTTTTCTTAAAATTTTATTTTTTTGACTTTTGCAGTACACGACCCGGGCATGGTACTTGTGCAGTACATAATCCGGGCATGGTACTTGTGCAGTATATGACCCGGGGACTGGTACTTGTGCATCATATGACCCACGCATGGTACTTTTGCAGTATATCATCCGGGGACTGGTACTTGTGCAGTATATGACCCAGGCATGGCACTTGTGCACTATATGACCCGGAGACATGGTAAATGTAGACTATATATAATTTTTTCTTCTAAAATTATATTTTCGTCAACATTTTTTTTTCTTCAACATTTTTTTCTTCAAATTTGTTTTTTCCTTCAAAATTTTTTTCCTTCAAAATTTCTTCTTCAATCCTTTTTTCTTCCAAGGTTTTTTTCGTTCATATTTTGTTTTTTTGTTTCCTTCTAAATTTTTATTTTCTTCCGTTTTTTTCTTAAAATTTTATTTTTTTGACTTTTGCAGTACACGACCCGGGCATGGTACTTGTGCAGTACATAATCCGGGCATGGTACTTGTGCAGTATATGACCCGGGGACTGGTACTTGTGCATCATATGACCCATGCATGGTACTTTTGCAGTATATCATCCGGGGACTGGTACTTGTGCAGTATATGACCCAGGCATGGCACTTGTGCACTATATGAGCCGGGGACATGGTAAATGTAGACTATATATAATTTTTTCTTCTAAAATTATATTTTCGTCAACATTTTTTTTTCTTCCACATTTTTTTCTACAAATTTGTTTTTTCCTTCAAAATTTTTTTTCTTCAAAATTTCTTATTCAATCCTTTTTTCTTCCAAGGTTTTTTTGTTTTTTTGTTTTCTTCTAAATTTTTATTTTCTTCCGTTTTTTTCTTAAAATTTTATTTTTTTGACTTTTGCAGTACACGACCCGGGCATGGTACTTGTGCAGTACATAATCCGGGCATGGTACTTGTGCAGTATATGACCCGGGGACTGGTACTTGTGCATCATATGACCCACGCATGGTACTTTTGCAGTATATCATCCGGGGACTGGTACTTGTGCAGTATATGACCCAGGCATGGCACGTGTGCACTATATGACCCGGAGACATGGTAAATGTAGACTATATATAATTTTTTCTTCTAAAATTATATTTTCGTCAACATTTTTTTTTCTTCAACATTTTTTTCTTCAGATTTTTTTTTTCCTTCAAAATTTTTTTTCTTCAAAATTTCTTCTTCAATCCTTTTTTCTTCCAAGGTTTTTTTCGTTCATATTTTGTTTTTTTGTTTCCTTCTAAATTTTTATTTTCTTCCGTTTTTTTCTTAAAATTTTATTTTTTTGACTTTTGCAGTACACGACCCGGGCATGGTACTTGTGCAGTACATAATCCGGGCATGGTACTTGTGCAGTATATTACCCGGGGACTGGTACTTGTGCATCATATGACCCACGCATGGTACTTTTGCAGTATATCATCCGGGGACTGGTACTTGTGCAGTATATGACCCAGGCATGGCACTTGTGCACTATATGAGCCCGGGACATGGTAAATGTAGAGTATATATAATTTTTTCTTCTAAAATTATATTTTCGTCAACATTTTTTTTTCTTCAACATTTTTTTCTTCAAATTTTTTTTTTCCTTCAAAATTTTTTTTCTTCAAAATTTCTTCTTCAATCCTTTTTTCTTCCAAGGTTTTTTTCGTTCATATTTTGTTTTTTTGTTTTCTTCTAAATTTTTATTTTCTTCCGTTTTTTTCTTAAAATTTTATTTTTTTGACTTTTGCCGTACACGACCCGGGCATGGTACTTGTGCAGTACATAATCCGGGCATGGTACTTGTGCAGTATATGACCCGGGGACTGGTACTTGTGCATCATATGACCCACGCATGGTACTTTTGCAGTATATCATCCGGGGACTGGTACTTGTGCAGTATATGACCCAGGCATGGCACTTGTGCACTATATGACCAGGAGACATGGTAAATGTAGACTATATATAATTTTTTCTTCTAAAATTATATTTTCGTCAACATTTTTTTTTCTTCAACATTTTTTTCTTCAAATTTTTTTTTTCCTTCAAAATTTTTTTTCTTCAAAATTTCTTCTTCAATCCTTTTTTCTTCCAAGGTTTTTTTCGTTCAT
>OY744522.1:64256587-64261587 GCA_963556195.1 Sepiola atlantica | reverse complement strand
CGATTTAAATTGTTTAAATTATCCGTAATGTATATATAATTAACTGAACAAATCACCCATCTGCCTTAGCTATCTATGTATTTACCTAACTCTTTGCTTTAATTACTCGCTAATATTTCCTAATGATGTTGTGAGCATTTACATACAGATTGACTTACTATTTTAAGCATTGTGATGTAATTCACATATGGGTGTACGTATACAGCGCAAACACTAGTCAATTAGATGGAACATAATTAGTGTCTTTACTTTGTTACGGACGCGCTATGATGCGTCACACAAGGAAACACGCTATCGCTAAGTGTGAACAATAAGTTTTCTGGATTTAAATGCAAATAAGAAAAAAAACTTAAAAAGTTGTTATCCGTTCCCAAACTCTGCGCAGATCCCAATCTAGGTTGACCGCCCCCTACCTTCTCCCCATTTCTTTTTTCTCAGTAGCCCCTTACGTCTACAGTGGCGGCCTGCCTTGTTTGGGGTGAGCTATGTTAAAAAAAAAAATTGTTAAACTCAACACGCTGAATAAACAACAGTGACGCAAGAGATAAAAACTATGCTTTTTAATTGGGATATATTGATAAAACATACACAACAAAACAAAAGAGAATAAAAAGATAATAGCGGGGAAAAGATATAATGTACTGGCTAGTTTCTGGAAAGAATGTAAATTCAAAATGATATAGACGTCAGATAGAAATCGAGCGGGAAAACAGAAAAATGAGAAGTAAGAAATAGAGGAAATAGAAATAAGGACAAGAGAAATTCTTATGTTATTTTCAAATTTACAAGATGACAATGCGGAGACCGACTAGAAGAAAAAGGAGAGAGAAAAGAATACAGATGAAAAAGATAAATAAAAAGGGATAATATTTTGTGTTAGACATGTATGTATGTAGTAGATTAGGGGATCAGAAGCTGTTTCAGTAAACCCTTCGATAATTTTGTTAACTTTTAATCACATGTAAACTACAGTTAAATCATCCAGAATTAAACAGATTCCCAGAATTCGAGCAAAGTTTAATTACTTGAAGATTATTAACACTAGAAAAGTAACACTTTTCTAAACCCATAACTTTATGTCAGTTCTATTTTCATATATCTTTCGTTATAGCGCGTGTTTTGATTGAGTAGAAAAAAATAGTGAATGTTGAAATGAACTCAGCACAAGACGGAACTCAGAGAAAAACAGTGCGAAAATGAACGAGTGAAAGAGACTACGACATTAAAATATACGTCTATGCTATTTTCTATGCTGGTTTTGCATTATTAGACAAGGCTAGCTTCCGGGAGAGCTGTAGAAACGTACACTGTAATAGGTTATTAGAATCTTCCGTAAACAGAAAAAAAATCAGTCAGTTTTTTTTTTCATTAATACATGCTTGTCTGAATGCCTATGTTCGTCTGGCCAGGCTTTGAAATTGGCAAGATAATTGCCGTCTTCCTAAAAGAAGGGTGTAGGGTTCATGTGCGTGTCTACCCATTAGTCACTCACCCAAAGTCTACCGGATAATTAATTTATGAAGAGTGGACCACGGGTAGGAAGCGCATATAAGGCGAGGAATCGAGTACATCTAACTTTTAGATGCGTGTAAAAAAAGGTGCAAGTCAAATGAATCAAAGGAAGGAAAGATGACAAAACGAAAAAAAACAAACAACAAAACTAATTAGATGCGGGCCTGGGTACGATTTTCCAAAAAGCGAGTGTATCTTTCTGTGTGCATATATACTTATGTCAAGCAAGCTACACAGAAATACTTGTGTTTCACCGCTAGTAGGAGTTCGGCATGCTAACTACATTCTTACTAAGTAGTTCTACTCATGTATTGGGCATTGTTAAAGTAAATATTAAAACTATCTTATAATATAAGTATATAATTTAAAAAATGTATATATATATATATATATAGTGTTAGAGTGAAAAAAATTCCAGAAGGAAATTCGAGTATGAGAGCTCAATGTAATAAACAGAGCAAGAATCAAATAAAGTAAAGTAACACGGAATCACATAATCACCGGGGCAATAATTTATTTCGAGCCTTTCAAGCGATGCGATTACATTTTTTAAAATGAAAAAAAGAGAAACTCACACTCACTATTCAATACACATATAGAGAGAGCGACAACATATTTAATACATATATGGAGAGAGGGGGAAATGAACTATTTAAGACGTATATTGAGGGGAAGAGAGTGAAAACATATTTAATATATGTATATATATAGAGAGAGAGAGCGCGGGAGATTGCACGATTTATAACGGAAGGCAATACATTGAGGGGGGAAAGAGCAATACATATATATAGACAGGGGAAATTGTATGATTTACAACGGAAAGGTATATAGGGAGGGGGAAGGAAGTTGAGGTATCCAAACTAGGTCAGTTTGTCTAGGTCCCTTCCGACCGCTTAACCCCAAGTTCTTTTAAATTCTCTCTGAAAGTCGAAAATTCAAATTACAGCGTCTTCAAATCTTCCGTCTGGTGATTGATAAATCAGTTATGAGGGAGGAGATGGGGAAAAAGAAGGTAGGAGGAAAGGAGGAAGGAAAAGAAAAAACGAAAATAGATTACCAGACAACCAAAGCTAGCGACTATGTTTATATATATATATATATATATATATATATATATATATATATATATATATATATATATATATATATGCATATGCATATACATATAAATAATATTTAAATGTTGAATTAAATAACGATAATTGAATTATCGTTTAATAATAATAATCTATATAAAGCTCAATATATTGAATAGAGCAATCAATTTTAGAGTTGAAAGATAATGAGAATAAAAAATTGTAAAGATACAATATTTATTAGAACATCAAAAATTCAGAGAAGGCGCTTCATATCCTTAATCCATGGATTTTCAAAGATAAACTCTTCTCATCAGAGGATAGGGGAAAGCCGGCAATGTAATTGTAAATATTATCGGCAATATTTAACTTTGAAAATTTTACATAAAATAAAACAAAATAAAAACAAAATGAGGGCCAAAATGTAAAGAGTCTTATGTTTTTATTCAGTGTACAATTGTTTCAGCTTATACCAAGAAATATGTAAAATGCTCTTGTGCATGTATTTTTTTGGTGTGGTTATCCTCAGTGCTAATTATATAAAACAAAGTCAAAACAATGAAAACACAAGACAAGCGAAACCTAAATTACAATCAGTACTCATTATCAGGATTGAATCCTTTTTTTTAATGGAACTATGGTCTTAATGTGTCCTACTCGCAACATATACGCATCTTATGCTTTTCGCTGTTTGTATTTTAATCATACATCATCAGCTTAAATATTGACCTAAATACTCTTAAAATAAGATATATATTTTCACTAACCGTCTTTTGTTATTTCGTCTAATTACTTTCATTTTTCTTCGAGTTTTTAGCCATCGACTTTTCCTTATTTTATATTCCCTTTCTTACATTAGACTTTTCATATCCGTAAATTAGTTGACTTCCGGTTTTCATATATATATAATAAGGAGGATTCTTAAAATGAAAAGCATTAATTGTAATTTCGAACATTCAAATCGAGTTCCTTAAATAAATATTTAATACGTCTATAATCCGGCTGACGGAACGAAGAAAAGCTACCCCCGTAATTTGAATAAAGTGTTCCGTTCGAAACTCCGACGAAATTCCAGAGTTCGACAGAAATATTCCCGATTACGACAAGATACACCTGAAGAAGGTCGGAAGTTATATCGGCCAAAACGTTATCTGAATAACATCCGATATGAGAAAAGTTGTTCGAATAATCCAAATAATACAAATTATCAATACTTAACTAAAAAATCCTGCCTCCTCTTAAGACAAAATTGAGTCAACACCACAAAAATGATACATTCCGAAACTTATTTGTTTTAAAGTGAAAATAGTTAAACCTATTTATATTAAAACACAGCAACTCACAATAAATGATATAACATATGATACTAGTAAAAAAATATTTAAAATGTCCAACGTAGATACAATTCATTCTGATACCCTATTTGAGATGAGAATTGATTCTGTAATTCTTAGGTCCCCAGTGTTTCTGACAGACGCTAGGATGGAAACATGAATATCACGTTGAGTATTCGGGCATATCGCTGTGTTTGTGGAAAGAGGATATACGGATGTTCATGTGCTCTTTGATGCGCGGGGTAGTGGTCTTGTTGTGTTTCCGATGTAGAACTTGTTGCATTTATTGCACTGTAGTTTATATACACAGTTGGTGCGATGGCATAGGTTAGTGTGGGGGTTGGGCAATTGGTCAGGGAGCAGGGTTCGGGTGTGTTGTTAGTATGTTTCCTAGATAGGTGTTGGCGTAAGTAAGTGCCAGTGTGGGTTAGTTGGATATCAAGGTTTTCCTTGTGTATAGCTTTGCGGATGGAGGTGGTGATTTTATCACTAAAGAAAGGGAGTTTTAAGAAAAAGGTGTTAGAGAGGGTGCGGTGTCTACGTGTTTTGTCCAAAATACTCTTTCCACAAACACACAGCGATATGCTCGAATACTCAACGTGATATTCATGTTTCCATCCTAGCGTCTGTCAGAAACATTGGGAGCCTAAGAATCACAGAATCAATCCTCATCTCAAGACTAAACCCTTCACTCAATCAGCGTCACCAGCTCCACCCACCGTTCATTCTATAATAATCTACCATCTCACCCACTGACCAATCCTTATATTCCATTTCCACCATTTCACTCATTACTTACCTCCTATATTAAGTTATCACACACCCAAACAATCAAGTAGGCCCCTCACCATATGAAAATCCATCTCAATACACATTCAGCCACATGAGAATAACAACCCCTAACAACCAAAAACCATAATCAATCTACTGCGCTCCCCACCAAAATAATTCCCCTCATCACTTGGCATTATTAATTAACTAATCTAAATACATGTAAAATGTATACAAATAGCATACAAATATTAAAAAAATAAATAAATGAAAAATATTTTAAAAACATAAATACATAAATATATAA
>OY744522.1:64034087-64251587 GCA_963556195.1 Sepiola atlantica | reverse complement strand
ATGAGAGAGAGACAGAGATATCTTGTCACGCACAGACTTCGTCGGGACTACGGTAGTGGACATGTGAAATGGATAAAATAAAAAAGGTAAATAAGTCCGGAATTAGCTAAGAGGTTGTTATAGCCCGACATTAATAACATAATACGGAGGGGGGATTCTTCAGTTCAAGACATCACATAGAAATAAGGAATAACAACGAACAGACTAGAGACAACTCGAACACCAAGTTAAATGTAAAATAAGTATTTATTTACATGCAAATAAGAAAAGGGGTAAGCATGCTTGGAACACAATAACATAAAAGCAGAGTAATAGTTTAGGGGAATGAGACAATACTTAAAGTTATCTAGCGTCAAGCAAAATCTATGAACAAAATTATGTCCAGACAAGTAAAGAGAGAACATTGGTTAACGAATGGCACAAGACGCCTTCTACACGGAAGTTGAAAATTCAACAGTTCAGGAAGTACACCTTGCGCTCCCTAAGAGAGTTGGAAAGTTCAATTATCCAAGATCTTTGGATGCAAAAGACAAACGCAGGTATCAAGTATAAGTCCAAAAGAAACCAGGCAAATGGGTGGGGGTTGGAGTCTCAGTCGGAGCTACATAATCCTTACTTAGGATATCAATCATAATTTATTTTCAATAAGGTAAAATGTTCTTGACAGCGACGTGGTAGATGACGTCGTTTCGAAAGCATTTTTAGAATTAACTTTCGGTTGATCACAAAGTCAGCACGGGCCTGGATGTATTTTCCTCATCCATGTTTTCTTCGTGTTTTTTCTTTTCTTTTCTCTCTTCTTCATCAGTCACGGCGATAAGACGGTGAGAATGAACCGCAATGATCTGAGGTTCTCAGTCACTGGCCGACTGATTGACTGACTGACTAACTCTTTTTTGTATAAATTACGCCGATGTGCGTGGGTGGTTTGACATAGGCATTTGGCAAAGTTTCTGAATTACCTTGCAAAGATTGCATGCACTTTTACTTCTTGGGTATAGCTTAAGTGAAGGGGAGATCGGTTGACAGAAAATAAAGTTTAACTTCCTCTCAATATTGTTTGGCTTAAAGGTAAAATTGAAAAATGTAACATGACAAAAATAAATTATTCATAAAATATAGTTTAATTCAACTACAGGTCAACGTGTCAATATATATATATATATATATATATATATATATATATATATATATATATATATTGGTGTGTGTGTGCGTATGTGTGCGTGTGTGGGGGGTTGTTGTTTTCTGGCGATAATGGCAGCTTTGAAAGCTATATTATGGTAAATCCCTTCTTAAGTGATTGAGAGAGTTACTTCCTTACATGCATTGCAAGGCTTATCTCACTTGTAACACTTCAGACTACAGACAATGCGATCATGGTTTCGAATTTTGCCATAGTCACCCACGCTGAAGAACTTTAGATAGGAAGCTGGCATTATCGCAAAAACAAAACAACAAAATATAACTTAACATTTAAGCAATAAAATCGTATATATTTCAGGAAAGGCTTCGTAGCTCATTGGTAACTATTTAAACTACAGATAAGTTGCCGTGGGTTCGAATCTTGCCATAGTCAGCCACAGTTAAGAGCTGTAAATACAGCGAAACACGTGTACGTGGATAACTTTTTTTTATCTATTTAATATATATATATATATATATATATATATATATATATATATATATATATATATATATATATATATATATATATATATATATATATACGTCCCTTAATGGAGTGACGTTATGCAGGAAATGCATGTAAGGGAGTTAACTCTTAATCGTGTACGTGAATAACTATTTTATCTATATATATATATATATATATATATATATATATATATATATATATATATATATATATATATATATATATATATATATATATATATATATAACTTCTTTTGTGAGATGGTGGGAAAAATCTCAGCAGAGTGCTTCATTAATCGAGAATCAAAATTAAGAGCGTAATATTTATTTATTTTTTGGTACAGAAAATTAGTACAACATCAGTACCGTCGGTTTCAAGCTCAGAATAACTTAACCACATACATAACATTCCAAAGCAAATGACGCATCCAAACGAGAGTGACGCGTGAATTCATATTTCTGTAACAGGTGACAACATAAGCTGAAGAGAGCCGGTTGGTTAAGTTTTTCTGAGCTTGAAAACGACGATACTAATGTTCTACTAATTTTCTGTACCAAAAATCAATATATATATATTATAATCTCTTTTACTGTTCATACATTTTTAATAATCTTACCTTATTTGTTGTAGTCTTAACACCTGCATTTTAAATCAATCCCACCCTCCTGTCTATTGAACCGGGACATTCTATTATTTTTCTCCGTCTATCCGTGCTGTAATATTGATTTGTCTGTTAATATATCTATCATATATACTGTCCATCTGTTGCTCATTCGATCCATATCGATAGCCCTACATACTCTTCTCCGCTTCGATTCTTTTCACATCGATTATCGATATTCCACTAGTATCAACGATATGTGTCTGCTCCATTTATTTCCTATGTTTTATCGTTTGCCTTTCAGATTATTCAAAACTCTCTGTGGCTGAACAGAAGATCCCGAATGATCTAATTCTAACTAGAAGAGGCGTAGTAATTCAACGGGTATTAAAAGATATATATAGATATAAGTTTTAACATTTTATTCACTCATAAGCGATCCTCGCTGATAATTGTCGATACTTTACCCTGTAATCTGAGCGCGAGTAAAGCTCTTCAAAATTCTGATACTCGCTATTTGTTTCGAGACGAGGTTCTGATAGTGTCATTTGTCTTAGGTATTTCAATACACTCAGATCCTCTGCTACCACTTTCCTTTGTACAAACTGAGTTGAGAGTCATTGCGTTTTGTTTTCGCTCAGGTTTTAACCTGTTTCTTGTATATTATTACATTGACAGTTTCAGTTTTCTTGAGTTAGTCCTAATATGTTACACTCTTCTTTAGTGTTGGGTTCAAGTTTAATGTTATGGTTATTTTATTTTATCTTACCCATAGTTGGTGAGTATTAGTTGCTTATGAGGATTGTTCATTTTGGTGTGAAGATTCCGTGATGAACAGATGAAATAAATTATTACCTATAAGTGACATCGTCGTTTAAGTTTTTCCATATAACTTTAGAAATGTTGCTAAAAAAATTACATTGATCCCTCTAACCGGAATTAGCCTGAAAAAGATTTCACAATGATTACCTTATATAAAACTCTGATCTACCCAGTTAATCCCTCTCTCACACACACACACATATATATATATATATATATATATATATATATAAGACCATGCTTACAAGGACACCATGTAGGAAGTTGAGCAGCGAGATGTCTGTTCGCATTACATTAAGATTTTTTAATGTTAGTACAGTCAGAGAAGCAGGAAACAGGGAGAGTTCCAAAGTCTAGCAGTTCGAGGTAAGAAACTATTAGAGTAGAAAGCTTTTCGGCATCTAGGAACGTATATAGTGAAGAGGTGAGATTTTGCTTCTTGTCGGGTTATTCGGGGGTATTTACGTCGATGGGACACAGGTGCTTCAAGTTCGCCAGAGCAGATTCAATTAAAATACTTGTAAAACAAGCACAAGGATGCAACATTGCGGCGATGAGACAGGGGGTAGTGCTTGGTTGATAGAGCGGCACCTATTAGATTGGAGACTTTTTTTAAACCCTGTCTAAGAGGAAGAGACTATTGGTAGATGCACCAGCTTATATGTGGCAATAATACTCTATGAATAGACGAATGGTAGCTTTGTAGAAATACATGATACTGACAGGTGTGAGTAGTTTTTTTAGCGCGATAGAGCGAGCCCACCTTATTAGAAGCCGCCTTGGCAATGTCTTCTATGAATTTGTTCAAATTCATGTTGCCTGTCAATGTCAAGGCCAAGGGGTTTTTATGGTGAACTCTCAGGAAGAGTGTTGTTAGCCATGACAATCAGTGGTTTATATATATATATATATATATATGCTAGCAGAGCTACCCGGTGTTGCCCAGGTTAGAGTGTGGGATAGCATCATATGCAACATCATGGTAGGGAGAGTTTACTTTAACAGCAACCTTCATGCTGTCAGCTAGATATCTTACTCACCGAGCTATTCAGATATATGTTAATACTCTTAAACTAACGCTAATAAATAGATTAATTTCATTGTGTTACATGTTTGAAATTTGTCATTAGCCTCTTTAAGAGGCAGCCAGAGACGCAAACATACTTCCATTATGTTCACATGCAAATTGTGCATGTGATTGTGAATACAATTATATTGAAAGTACACTTCTTAGTATGTCTTCGTTTTTAAGGACAAACATGCACATAGAGGTGTTCTCTTTGATATATATATATATATATATATATATATATATATATATATATATATATATATATATATATATATATAGTATTCAGGTTATGTTGAAAAGAAATCAATAAAGTGCTTGATAGCAAAAAAGTGAGAGCTAAATATAAATAACTGATACCTGTACTTTCTTAAAAAGAGGCACTTCAGCAAGACACCGGCTAACGGTGATTCCAAGCGCCACTTCCCTTGTGTTTACATTTCGGAACGCTGACGAGTCCTTATGGGTGATAGACAATTTTATTTTTTAATTTAAAAAGCCGGCCATCTGGATAAAACCGCGGTACAACCATATATATATATATATATATATATATATATATATATATATATATATATATATACGCTACCTTATGAGTGGAGTACTTTGGGTGAGTAAGTAATGATTTCCATTTAGCTTTAAGGCAATAATCTTCCGTAAAAAATTGAGTACTTTCGGGGGTTTAGCACCGTAAAAAAAAAAAATAAATAAATAAATGACTTCGTTTATATTCAATATGACTTCCCTCACTGCCACTAGCAGTTTCGCTTAGCTCAGTAAGTAGACCATTGGACGCTGGCCATTAGTGTCTCGCTTTCGAATCTTGTTATTTCTAGCCACTGATGTGTCGTAAGGAAGACGAAACACGTGTCTGTGGATAAAAGTATTATATATGTATCTATAGTTATGCACAGACACATGTTTCATCGTCTCTATAACTCCTCAGTTCTGTTATGCCCTAGTGAGATTCGAGAGTGAGTGGCGCCCGGCACTCTACCATATGAACCGATAACCCATTGGTGGTAGTTGGAGAATGATCTATTTATATATATCTTATTTACGATACTCATAATTGAAAAGCATTCAATTTACTTGTACTGAAAAACATTGCCTCAATACTAAGTGGAAATCATTTTTTTCATCAGTTTGCTCCACTTATAGGGTAGTCTACATATACATATATATATATATATATATATATATATATATATATATATATATCCACATACATTTGCTGCGTCTCTTTACGACTCATCAGTGTGGCTAGAGTTAATCTACATTTGTTTCCCTAATGTTTTTCCTATATATTGTTATAATACAAAATATTAAATCTTTTCCTTGGGATTGAGTTATGTTCAAATCAAATACATGTTAGTTGTTTTAATTAGCCGTAATTTTAAATTTACTACTCACGTTACACATCTATCATATTCACTTTCTCTCAGTGTATGTCGTGTGACCTCCCCGTTCTTATTTCATACAGTTTCTTTAACCTCTCTATGAAATATAAGATTGGAATAGTCCATTACAAATGAAGGGAGATATACAAACAGTAAGAAGAAGTTTGGATTTTGTCTTCATTTGAAAAAAATTAACTGGCTTCCCAAATTCATTTTGGTACTGATATCGATCCTGAACCAGTTTTTGTGAGGTTCGACTCGGAAGCGTTCGGCTGTCCTACGCAAACGCCCGAGTGTTGACGAGCCGAATGGTACCAGACGACAATTTTGATACAGTGCTGCGTCCTGTGATTCTAAGTTATATTTTCAATAAGTTTTCTAAAAGAAACAACAACAAAAAAAACAAGCAAAACATAGCGAAGTTACTGTTATCAAATAAATATTTTTTTTTATTTTGATACGTTGCTGCGTCCTATAATTTTTAGTTATAGTTGCAAGAAATTTTTTAAACAACAAAACAAATAAAACAAGCAAAACAGTACGAAATTACTGTTATAAAATAAATATTTTTAACCCTAACAAAAAAAACAAAACAAGCAAAACATTATTATCATAGGAGGCAGCACCGTATCAAAATTGTCGTCTGGTAAAAATCGGCTCGTCAACTCTCGGACGTTTGCATAGGACAGCCGAACGCTTCCGAGTCGAACCTCACGAAAACTGGTTCAGGATCGATATCAGCACCTTAATTTTTCCTGATTCAAACAATCTAACCCGAGCTCAATGGGTGATTAACGGGTTCGCATTTTTCGAGTAATATATATATATATATATATATATATATATATATATATATATATATATATTACATGTCTATCCACACTGAAGAGTTGCGATACAGTGAAACAGTCTGTCTGTAGACGACTATATATATATATATATATATATATATATATATATATACGATAATGACAACGATTGTGCACTGCATTATGATTCCGCATTATCGTAGGAAATGTGACACCCTAAAAAACTATAAAATATATTGATGTTGGTCTTGGGTCTCTGTGGCGCCTACATTCATTCGAGTTTGCCAAGAAGTAGAGGCAATATTTTTTGTCAATAGCTCTTGGCGTCGAAAGGGGCCCGGGTTCTCATAAATAAAACAAATACTTCATGTCAGGTCTTACCTACGTGCGGGAGAGAAAGTGAATACTCCGTTACGAAGACACACAACCGACAAGGCGATAGCGTTGTTGAGAGTCAATGGTAGTAAGCACAAGGACATTGAACATTAAATCTTACGCTGGATAATTTGAACCACGTGATGTCGTCCATTTTTGTTTGTTTCTTGTATTGTTTTATAAATAGAAACTCAGATGAAGAGCAATTCCTATCGACTGACTTGTTTATCTAGTGGTATGATTCTCGCTAAGAGGTGAGATAGGCTCTTGATCCAAATCCTGGACGAGCCGAAGCAATCTATCTATATACTATTCAAAAAGTTATGGTGTTTTACGAGTTTGTCTGTTCGTACGCAAATAGAAACATGTGATTCGTAGACAAAATAGGAATAGGTAGAGTCCGCATTACTTAGGCAGTCATTTTTAACATATCAATACTCGAGTTCGAATCTCACGTAAGTCTACAAGATTTTTAAAAACTGGATTCGTGTTTTATAAATTTAAAGAAATCAACATAACATAATACCATAAAAACTTTACATATTTCTTTTTTAAAAACTAAGTGACTTTTTTTGACAATCCACAAAAAAATAGACATAAAAAGTATTCGGAGTTCAAAGCAAATTATTTTTGCTTAAGAAAATACTTTGTAATGTTTTTGTTTTGTTTTGCTAATAAAACTAATACGTAAATACATTTATCGTATTTACTTACGTATTTATTTTTCCACGAAATTGTACAAATATTTTACTTCGTAGTTGCCATAAAGCGGTATAAGCTATGTAGAGGTGGAAATTGAGACACACAGCTACTGTGCCAACACCGCTGAAGTAGATCGTATGAACTAGTACATATTTAAAGAAAAAATAAGTGTACGCAGTTTAGACAGGAAAACCTGTTGTTTTTAACGCAATACTATTTAGGTTGCAAACATAATATTATTTTTAAATAATTTTAGACATACTCGTCTCTGTTTCCATATAGCTATGTATAAATAGTGCGTAACACTAAAAGATCATTTAGTATATAATATCAGGAGTAGTTGACTTAAATTATGATCTAGACAGCGAGAATTAAGACTAAATTATGTTTACACAACTAAAGTTAAGCAACGTTCAGCCTGGTCAATAATTAGATGAGTAATCATTTTGGAATACCAGGTGCTGTATGCAAACAATCCGTCCAAATGTATAAATTAACTACTGAGTGTATAACCAGCGGCAGACTAGCGTCATGTCAAGAGAATAGCCCAGACAATCTATTCCGATAATTATTTATTGTTGCTAAAGTACCTGTTTCAGTAAAAAAAAAAAAAAAAAAAAAAAAAAAAAACGACAGAGCTAAAATATATACTGCCTAAAATACCCGCCCCTACACGGGTATATAATGCTGAGATTCCTGCAGTCCTTTTTATCGAGAGCAATGTGGTTGGAGATTGACAGATTTGAAAGCAATCAGAAACGTGTTATAGTACACATGTATGGTATTTGTAAGGAATGGGTATCCAGAGGATTTCAGTACTTATGAAGTATATCCAGACTGTCGACCAAGAATTCCAAGTCAGTCCCGGAAATGGCCGAAAAACTTTACAATTTGAAAGTCGCCTAGATATGTCAAAAGGCAAACGATATTAAGCATGCGAAAGACTAGGTTAGGAGTATATTAAGGTTAAAAATGATTTTAGCACCTCAAAAAAAATTCTTAAAAAAAACGAAGGTGACTTTCAAATCATAAACTACTTCGACCATTTCCGTGAATGACTCGGGATTCTCCGTCGATACTCGGGACTGGTTTCTTAAGTACTAAGATACTCTGTATATCCATTTCTTGCAAGTACCAATTGTATGAATATACGGTGCTCTCATCGATCCTGAACCAGTTTTCGTGAGGTTCGACTCGGAAGCGTTCGGCTGTTCTACGCAAATGCCCGAGAGTTGACGAGTCGATTTGTACCAGACGACATTTTTGATACGGTGCTGCGTCCTATGATAATGTTTTGCTTGTTGTTTTTTTTTGTTAGGGTTACGGATTAGAGTTAGGGTAAGGAATTTTTTAAAGAAACAAAGAAAATTAAACATATTTACATGAATTTTTTTGAAAGAAATAACAGGAAAACAAAAACATAGCGAGGTTGCTGTTATAAAATGAATACTGTATTTTTATTTACAAGGAATTTTTTTGAAGAAACAAACAAACAAAAAAACGTACCAAAATTACTTTTATCATTTTTTAAATTTTATTATTTATTTTTACTTGCTCACGATGATACTGCAGTGCAAAACTGTTCGTAATTCATTTTGGGTTTATTTTCTTCAAAAATCCTCCTGACAAAAAAAAATCCGTCTTCGAAATCACTTATTTTCACTTTGTAACAAAGTTATCGGCTGCTCGCTGCTTCGGCTCGTCAACACACGGACGTTTGCGTAGGACAGCCGAACGATTCCGAGTCGAACGTCACGAAAGCTGGTTCAGGATCGATATCAGTACCGAATATACAATTCAGTCTGAGGCTTACATTTTTTGAATTCTATAATTTTAAAGTAAAATATATTTCCTATTTATGGATGTCAAGTGCGAACGTAGACCATGATAATGTTCCCTCTTTTTGATCGAAATGAAATATACTTATCCAAGTACTCTGAATAATTTAGTTTTTGTGTGTAATTATATATATATATATGTGTATACTTAGGCAGCAAGTCATTATTCAAGCAAGCGTTGTTGAACGTCACGGAACTTTCTCGTTTGTAAATCTTCTTCGTGAGGTTCTCAAACCGTCCAACTATCCTTCTGGTTTTAAGGTGGCAGTCCGTAGAGTGGTTCACCGATTGTTCTTAATTCGGCTATTTTTTCGAGTGCTTTCAACTTTCTTAGTCGTCTTCAGGAGTAGTTTGTTTTTTAAAACTAGGAAGACTTGTGTTATTGTTTTATAGGTATCGTTAAGGGCGAATGAAAGAAAAGAGAGGGTGTGTGGTTGAGTTGATTTTATTCTATATGTTTGTGTATTTATTTCTTTTTTATTTATTTTATTAATTCTTATTTTATTATTATTTATTTATTTATTATTATTTATTCTTATTATTACTATTATTTATTTTTTTTTTTTATTACTTTATTTTCATTCAATTATGGAATACTTGTTGAAAGCTATTTGTTAATATTAGGCTGTTTAGTTTTAATGAATATTGCTTCTAGTATTTTAAGTCTGTTTATGCAGTTATTTTGTGTATTATTTTGGTGTTAGATGCTAATATGTTCCGTATATCGGCCGACGGTAGTCTTTTGTTATGTGTAGTAATGTGACGTTGAATGGCGCTGGTATCGGATAAATGGTAAGTTAGACGTCGAGAGCGAGAGAGTTGCTGTAGTATGGCCAATATAGGCGCTATGTACTTGTTCTGTTTGGGTTGTAGGGAGACATTCCTTAAAATAGCATGAGAACATATATATATAATGTTAGTTTGGCTGAGGGTTGTATTGACAGTATTATTTTTAATAAGTAGGTTATTTGTTTTAAATATTGTGTAGTAAATTATTAGTTTGATCTTTTGGGGTTGGTCGTTAGGTTTAGTGTATCGTTTTATTATGTGTATTGCTTTTTCGTCGAGTTAATAGTTAGGGTGCGTCTGGTTTTTGTAATAGAGGTTGATCGTGGTGTTTTTGTTAAGGGTTTAATATATGATTTTCTTTGTTGGTCGACTATTTTATCGGAGAAATTGTTGTTAATTAATGTTTGTTTAATATTGGTCGTATTAATCGACTCAAGCAACCCTATGGAATATAAGACATCAACATATAAAAAAAAAACACAAATAATAATCCGAGCCTCCTCAACTATCACAAAAATATAAAATAGCACTTATCAAAAATCTTGTTCATCGCGCACACACTATATCCTCATCCACACAAATATTTTATAAAGAATTAACCTTGATTTGTGTTGTGGTGTTCTCCCTGTGGTTTTTTCTTCTTCCTATTGTAATTTCTATGTGACTGGTTATCGTTCGTAGCTTATGCGGGTTCGTTTCCGCATTCGAGGATTTTCCTTAAGATTGCAGCTGTTTTAACCATTGCCGTCCTTTGTATGGTCTCAGTGATCCCTTTGATTCAAATTCCTCCCAGTCCTTTTTTCCAAGGTTTAAGGACTGCTCCTAGTGCTCTTATGATTATTGGTATTGTATTGACTATCTTCATGCTCTATATCCCTATCAGTTCTTTGGCAAATACAAGGAATTTGCCGCCGCCGCCGCCATCATCATCATCATCATCATCATCATCGTTGTCGTTGTTGTTATTATTACAATATTGTTGGTAGTATTTATTTTATTAGTATTTATTTGTATTAACAACATTAATTCCTGAAAAATCATTTCAATGATCTGTCCATTCGTATTTTCTGTCTGTTTAAAGTTTGGGGGAGGCTCTGAAAATAGCCGTCTTTTGAAAATTAGAGGTTCGTCATTTCTAATCGCATCTGAAAGTTGCTATGTAACTGTATTGAAATTGTCCTAAACAGTATTATAGCTATCATTCAAGTATTTTATTATTGTTTTTCTACTGAATTAAACCTGAATGAAATTATACAGCGATTGTTTTAGAGTTGTCTTGTAACGACCTAAGAATAGTCAAAGATCGTTTTTGAAATTGTCAAAGAACAGTATTGGAATTTTCTTGCAATAGTCTTAGAACTACTCTGGAATAGCATGGGAATTGTTTGTTTTTTTATTGTATTAAAATTCTATGAAAAATTCCTGGGACTGCTTTGGAATTGTTATAGAAGTGTCTTTAAATTGTAATGGGATTGTATTTTAATATCTTTTGAAAATATCTTAGAACTATCTTGGAATAGTTTGAAACTTATTTTTGGACAACATTAAAATTCTATTATATTATCATGAATTGTTTTGGAAGTGACTGAGAATTGTTTTTGAATTTTTATAGAACCGTCTTGATATTGTCAATGAACTGTATTACCCTTGTCGGGTATCTTTTACTTTACTCCGCAGAGTCGTGAACGGGGTAAAAAGAAAAACGAACGAGAAAGTGTTTAAAAACATAAATATGCAACACGTAAAGGCGACCTACGTCGAGAATAGATATTTTCTTACGTAGCTATGACATTTGTTTGTATTTTTACGTAGTATACATGGGTTTTTATTAGATGTAAAAAAAAATTCTTGTTTTTTTTTTTTTGCACAAAAAGAAAATGGCGGCGGTCATTATTCTCTTACATACCCCCCTTCGATCGCCATCTTGGATTTTTCGATGTTGGTGTGACGAATAATTTAATTTCTAATAAATACCACTTCGAACGGGTTAAAAATACAAACAAATGCCACAGGTAAGTTTGAAAATAACTTTTATCGCCTACAGTTACTTTTATTTGTTGTATATTTGTTTTTTGAGCGTTTTTAGTATGTTGAGTAAAGTAAAAGATACCCCTACTGTCTTCATGTTGTCTTGTAATCAATCAGGTAAATATTCTTCCCGAATTCTCTTAAATCGTTCCTTGCAACCATCTCCATCAGACATCGCGCTCGGCAGGTCTTTCAGATGCTATCCAGAGTCTTCTACGAGTTGGTCAATGTAGGTGTGATGGGTGTCTTCAAAACGACTTTTTTCCGCGTAATGGATTCTATGGGGATATTGTAATGATCATGTTAATATTTTAGAATAATTGCTGCTAAAACAAAAGAAAATGGATGATGTAATAATAGGAAAATAATCGGGATCGACTGGGATTTGAACCCAAAGTGAGAATCATACCCACAGCCCAAACGAGCCGAACAACTGATCAAAATCATAAAAAGTATGCAGTTAATCATTTTATAGGCTCAATTTAAATGTGAAACATAAAATGATAATTTAAACAAATTCAGTTTCATCTTGCTTAACGAAACCTTCTTGATTGTGTGTTCTACTTCGCTGAATGAGCAAACATGCAACATAATAAAGCCACGATACTTACATCGGAATTGACGATTTTATAATAATATTTTTTTTACTTTGTGCACTAGATATCTGATATTTTTTTATAGCATGTACATTCGTCCTGTCTTTTAATGTCACGCTTTTATTGGTAAGAGGCGTTGGTATGAAGGAAAGGAAGTAGAAGTTGAAGTGAGAGTTGGTAGGATTGGGACTTAATATAATGAAACGTAGTGAGGGTGCAAATAGAAAGAAGATTATAGAGGAACAAAGTTAATGACACCGGTCGCTAGCGGACACCGGTGGGTTATGTCTCCTTGCGTAGAGATATCCTGCCTATAGAGAGAGTGAGAGTAAGTTTGATGTTCATCGCGCTGGACAGGATCCAACGTGGTTGAAACGATGTACACCCTACCAGTTCTAGTAGAGCCGAGTATGCACTTGAACTGTTATGTTGTAAGCACTTCATGTTTTGTCAATATGTTAAGAAATGCGTATATTGTACTTGGTTGTATTATCTCTTACTCCGTGTTCCTCGTAGCGTTGTTTAGTAGCCATGTTTCTTTGCTGATTAGTAAAGGGAAATAAAATCAATCGTAACAAGAAGAAACACCTGCCCGTGAATAGTTTTACTGCAAATAGAACATAGATTCATATTATTAACAATTAAAAAACAAACACATATTTTCTTTTAAAATTGCAACGTCATCTTATCACCAGTTTTCTAAATGATATTAAAACTTTTTATTTTTATGTAAATGATTTATAGCTCACATTTATTTTATAGAAATGATTAACAGTAACATTAAATTATGAAATTCTGGTAACTAGGGCAAACCCCGGCTATGATATGACAAAGGATCTGTTTAATGTAGAGATATCCCAGCTCCCAAAATAGGGGCAGTCTGGATGGGTATGAAAATAAAACTTGCCGCAGATGAGAAGTATTTCTCATCTTCTAACTTAGGACAAAACAGGCACTACAGTTTAATCCCTGACCGAATACAAGTCCCCATTTAAATCCTCCCCACGAAGGATTGGTGTGAAAATAGTTCTGTATAATGTAGTGGATATCCAGCTTCCCAACTAGAAGCCTGGTGATACCAGATCAGGCTGCCCTGTGGCTCCCTGAGACGAAATTCACCTACATTGACGTTTTTTTTTGTTTTTTTTTTGTTTTTTTGTTTGTAAAACTTAATTATGTTCTACAAAACCAAAAACAAAAACAACAGCCCCTCTCCCTTTCTCCCTCCCCTTTTTTATTTTTATTTTTCCTACCCTACTCCCGGTCCTGGATATGACCTTAAACTACATCCGATGGTGAGATCCGGCTTACGGACTTTGGGGAATGTGGAGCCTCCTCTTAATTACCATTGCTCCCAGGTCCACCCTGACCCGGAGTGGTAGTACCTGTTAGGGTCCCAACTATGGGTTAAATAGAAACAGATATTAAAAGGGGAAAGAAACAAAAAAGAGAAGAAAACAAGACCAGATTCGGCATTAAATAACCCAAAAAGGGTTGATATGCCGTAAAACAAAACTACCAAACAAAAAACCCTGATTAAACATTTGAAGATATAAAGAACTTGAAGCATAAAAACTTTCACTATAATGACCAGATTCGGCATTAAATAACCGAAAAAGGGTTGATATGCCGTAAAACAAAACTACCAAACCAAAAACCATGATTAAACATTTGAAGATATAAAGAACTTGAAGCATAAAAACTTTCACTATAATGACCAGATTCGGCATTAAATAACCCAAAAAGGGTTGATATGCCGTAAAACAAAACTACCAAACTAAAAACCATGATTAAACATTTGAAGATATAAAGAACTTGAAGCATAAAAACTTTCACTATAATGACCAGATTCGGCATTAAATAACCCAAAAAGGGTTGATATGCCGTAAAACAAAACTACCAAACCTACCAACTAGAAGCGACTTGATGGGGATAAAAAAAATGCCACAGCTGAGAAGGATATCTCATCTTCTGACTGAGGAAAAACAAACACTACACTTTGACCCCACGTCGAATACGTCCCTATTTACGGCTTTTCCATGAAGCTTGAATGTAAACAAAGTTACGTAGAATGGGGGGGGGGGTCCCGCTCCATCAAAATGAGCACTTTGGGTGGAATAAAAATAAATGTTCACTAGTTGAGAAAAATTTCTCATCGTCTGACTGAGGTTAAAAAAGATTCTAAATCGAATACAAGTCTTAATTTACTGCCCACCCACGGAGCTATTATGTGACATAACCTCTGTGTAATATGGGTGAAATCCAGATCCCAAATAGGGATTAAGATCAAATTCAAGGGTAGTATATGTTTTTATCAATCATAGGGGGACAAGTCCCTATTGACTGGGGCAGTTGTTAATTTTGCCGAATGCAGGTCTGCATACACTTGCCATCTGATTTACATCGTTTAGCTTGGGTTCGTAAGTCTCTGTTTACTTACCGCCCCACGAGGGCAAACTTAGACACAATTTCGGTTTTTATGTAGGGATATCCAGCTCCCCAAAACGGGGAACTCTGGATAGAATAAAAAGAAAAATTCCTTAGGCAAAAAGGAGTTATTCTTCTCTGACTCAAGACAGAAAAGATACTACACTTTGAATTATTTATTTGCAAAAAATATAAAAGTTCTATTTGAAAAAATTAGGCACAAGGCCATTAAAAGTGTGGGTTAGGATCGTTGGAATCCTTTGCCTACTCTAATCTGTTTGTCTATTCTACTCTTGGTTAGAATAAGTGCAGTCTCCACAACACCACATTTACTTTAGGGGGCCATCCTACTTAAAATAATAATGTCAGGAAAATTAAATTTTATTCATAAAATTAATTGGGAGTGGGAAAAAACAAAAACAAATATTGATGCGTAAGACCCTCATAATCCTTGCCCACTGTTTTCTTGTTTGTTTAGGATCGAAAACAAGCAGCTTGATTTCTAAGTGGAAGTGGAAATCATGAGGAAGAAAATAAGGAAGGAATTGAGTTTGTGAGCGGATGGTGTCCTTCCAAGATGAATTTAATTTAAGGAGGCCAAACACGAAATAAGAGTGAGGGGTGGCCATCTTGGAGGATCCCTAATAACGAAAAAGAAAGAAGCTTTAATGCCCCACTTAGAACCTAGCTTTAAGTCATGAAGCACCCAAACATCTTTCAAATCCGGGTATTCAATACGATGAGATTTCAACATTGATTTTTTACGCCCGACAGATGACCATTGAACTCTAAGCTTTTGGGTGACAGCTGCTTTTAAAAAACAGAAACCCAATTAAAATAAATAAATCAAGACTTTTCTCCAGCCACTTCACAAACTGTTCTTTTTATGCAGCGAAGCGACATCAGTGAAATATGTCAATGAATGCCATTAAAAATACCTTTCCTCCTCCTCCCCATCCCTCTCCTCCTCCTCTCAGTTTTTTTCATCGCGAAAAGAAAAGATGGGAAGTTTTCAGTCATAGTGACAGTGCACAGGCTTCATGCTTACAACAAATGAGCGTATTAGTTGGTTTATAAAAAAAATTGTTTTCGTCGGGGTCATGAGTTTAGGTTCCTCCCTCCTCCATTTGTTTTATTCACCGAAGAATCAGAGAATTATTCAATTTTCACGAAATTTCCAACGTTTATTCAATAAATTATATATACCAACGGGACACGGGTGATTTCTGAATAATTTACTGTTAATAATAATATTCTTTTTTAATTAATAAATGTCCATCAGAGTCACTACTATTTAGAAGAAATTACTTTTTCTTCTTACGAAAAATAATTGTCATTGTCAGCTAGATATTCCTTAAATAAAGCGAATATGTCTCGTTATTTATTTATTTAAATTGTAGCAATTTAATTCTTTTTAGAACAATAAATACTCTGTCTTCTTACCGTAAAATAAGTCTTCAAATAAATAAAACGCATGTTACCTTTCTAAATGTATTTATTTTATATCGTACTGTTTTAGTCGACGGTGTGGCATTCTGATTTGAGAGCAATTAATTTTAAAATGGGTAAAGTTAGATTTTTTAACCTTAGCGACATCAGATTAATTACCAATCCCTATAATCAATCGCATCATCTTATTTTTTGTAAATATATATATAAAAGGTGATAACGTACGTACGAACATGAGATGCATTAGCGTATTATTATATAGACTAAGGAAAGTTATTATTATTATTATTATTATTATTATTATTTACTCACTAGGAGTTCTCACACAGGTCATCAGTGATTGCTCACCGACAATCGGTGGTATTCCCTGGAGTCTGAGTGACAACAAGTCTCCCCAGATTTCCAGTATTCTCCACCTCTTTTCGATAGCCATCGAAAATAAATTTTCAGTATCACAACAGCCGTTTACCATTGATTTCTCGCTGTGCTGTCCCTACTCGGTCTTCTCATCCTCCTTGACCCTATGCAAATATTTTGTGTGGTGTCAGCCTAGGCTGGTACCATTTTTTTTTTAATCAAAAATTAAAAAAAAAAAAATTTTATTTGATTTTTTTTTTGGGGGGGGGGGGAGCTGGTGGTATTTCTTGCTATATCTGTTCATTGGTTCATTTTTGTGTGGTGTCAGTTTAGACCGGTGTAATTTATTGGGGGGGGGGGAGCTTATAAAGCGATGTTTCTTGCATTTTCTGTTTCTTTGTTTGTGATGTGTTCTTTCTGTGGTTTTGTTTTCTTCCTGTAGTAGATTCCGTGTGACCCTTCGTAGCTTATGCGGATTAGTTTCCGCATTCAATGATTTTTTATAAGATTGTAGCTGTTTTGATCATTGCTGTCCTTTGTATAGTTCCAATGATCATTATGATTTCAATTTCTCCCAGTCTTTTTTCCAGTTTTTTTGGGATTGTTCTTAGTACTCCTACGATTATTGGTATTATACTGACTTTCTTCATGCTCCATATTCCTTTCAGTTCTCTGGCTAGTTCCGTGTATTTGCTTCGTTTTTCCACCACCACCACCATCATCATCATTATCATTATTATTATAATAATAATTTTTTTTTCTCTGACCTCTGAACCACAACGCAGACTACACGATATGATTGTAAATGCCAACGAAAGAAATCAAAATCTACCTGTAAAACTTTAGATATCAAAGTGAATAAACGTAGTGTGTACGTTTTCAGCGTCCCAAGTCGCATTTCGGTACGTAATAAAAACGTACACAACAGAATTTTATTATGATGCTTAAATGTAAGTCTGTTATAATATCGTCTATTTTGTTTCTAATCGATTTTCTGTAAGTAATTGAAACAAAAGATGTTTGTCATCACAATGGAAAAATTATGAAAGTCGGTAATATTCAAGTAAGGTTTTAGTAACTTAACATTTACTAAAAAATATATAAGAAAAGACAAACTTTGTTATGATCACGCGACAGAATTAACATTAATCTCGCATGCAAGTTCACCCATTTTAGAGCAACTACTAGAAAAGTAGGTCAATTGGTGAAATGAAGAAAAGGTTTTAAACTGTAATATCACTATTATTCACTAAATGCCAAGGAAGAAATAGCGCCCTCAAGTAAAGGAAGGATTAATTGAACTTTAACCTTACATTTGTTGGTGTCTATTATCATCCCAGCATCTTAATTTAATCTATACAATAAGGTCGAATGTAATGTATGGAGGGCCGTAATCGTAAAAATAATGCTTATCTGTTGATCATGTATATCGTTTTTTTTTTTAATTGTGTATTTTATGTTAATAAATATAATTAATGTGAAAATTACGACTAATAAAAAAGCTTGAGCAAATAAGTATGAAAGGTAAGCTGTTAGGCATGCAGCAAATCGCTTTCCACGTCGCTGGAATGGTTCATTGGAAAGGCAAACGTCGATACACATGGTTTCAGTGCCATCACAAGAGTTGCCAGAATGTTGCTGTTGTATCAGCCTCGGGTTGCCTTGCTAACTCCTACTTTGAATATTTCCTCAGAGGTGACTTCCGAAGTCATATTAACGTATGTGCGAAGTAACGTTATTCTTATATGTTGTTACTGTTAAAAACAACTTCCTATACTGTTTTCTGCCAGCATTTTTAATGAAGGGCGAATAGATAAAATAAGGAAGGAATCCAGAATGCTGGTGATACCATCCTTTCAGCTCCATGTCTCCAGCTGGGTTGCTTCCCTTAGTCTGCACGTTCAGCAGTGGGTAATGCCAGCTGTAGATGCCAGAAATGAGCCTTAAAATGACTCTTAAAGGTCGTGGCCACGACAGTAAGTTTTAATTACTTGCTTGGCATCGAATATCTGTGAACGCAGAATCGATAAAGTAATCCAAAAATTGATAGTGTTAATTGACATAGTAAAAAATCGGCAGCAAATCAAGGAGGCCTAATCAATATTAATCCTAAAGTACACGTTTTTATTGCTTTCATTTTTGATCAATAAACGAAAAAGATCTACGATTACATAAGTAGATTTATAGATTGTTTGTGTTCAGACTTCCTACAAAGAGAATTAAAATGAAATGGTTGAAAAGAGGTAGCGGGTAACACACACACAGACACACACACAGACATATATATATATATATATATATATATGTATATATATATATATATATATATATATATATATATATATATATATGTTGGTGTGTGCGTGTGTTTATATATTTGTTTGTACAAGATTCACCCCATAACTAATTAACTCATCATTGTGAATTCTAGAGCACAGCTGCTAGCTGTACAGGGGTATAATTCCAGGCTATCTGTAGTTTAATTTATTTTCATACGAAGGGTTTCAAAAGGGGGTTGAAGCCCTTCATGAAAATTCAGATACCTCCGATTTTTAATAAATTTTAACAATGGGCATAATAAATAATCCCTAATTTTAGTATATGTTCTTACTTTAATTCACCCCAAACAAGGTATATTGAAACTGAGATGTAAGGGGCTACTGCGAATTTGGGACAATATCTCTAGGGGCATTCTAAGTGGGGAGTTGTGCAGTGAGATGTCCGTTCACATTACATTTATATTTCTGCATGTTGACACAGTCGGGTAAACAGGGAGCAGGAATGGAATTCCAAGGGCTAGAAGTTCGAGAAAAGAAGTTATTAGAGTAAAAAGACTTCCAGCATCTAGGGGTCTCTACAGTGAAAGGATGTGATTTAGCTGATTGTCGGGTATATTTATGCCAAAGGGGCATAAGAGCGGCAAGTTCGTCGAAGTACTTGTAAAAGAAGCATAGGGATGCAACATTGCGGCGATGGAACAGGGGCTGGAGCTTGGTAAACAGTGTGACATTTATGAGATTAGAGTTTTTTTTTTTTACCTTGTCTAAGAAGGAGATACTAATTGTTAATGAACAAGTCAGATGTGATAACAATACTCCACGCATGGATGGATTGTGGCTTTGTAGAGATATAGAATACCAGCAGGTGGGAAAAGTTGTCTAACACGGTAGAGGGAGCCCACTTTCCTTCCAGCATCCTTGGCAGTGTCTTCTACGTATTTGTTCAAATTCATGTTACTTGTGAATGTTACGCAGTGGTGTTTGAATGATGAAATCTCAGATAGGGTGCTATTAGCCATTGTAATCGGTGGTTGAAAATGTTTCCTGTAATTTTTTAAGGAAATGAGCTTTGTCTTAGTAGCATTAACTGTTACCATCCATGTATGTCTCCATTCAACTTCAGACTAGATATCCTTTTCTAAGGAGTCAGGCATTACCTTGGATATGTGCGCGTTCATTTTTCCACATCTTGTGAATAGAGCGTGGTATCATCAGCAAATACCGGACACAATTTCATCAGAGAGATCGTTTATGAAGATCAGGAACAATAAAGGTCCAAAGATCGACCCCTGGAGTACACCCGTGTTAATGTCATGTTGCTTTGATGAACGACCATCGAGTACAACGTGGATCTTTCTTTTGGCTAAGTAGGATCTGATTATATTAAATATTCGTCCAGTAATATTATCCGAATTTATTTTCACGAGAAGACCTGAATGCCAAACCTTGTCAAAGACTTTAAATATATCAAGATCAAATTTAATTAACAGAGCAATTTCCAAAGGTTTGGTTTCGTATTTGCATCGTAATGTTTTTAAATTCTTTTATGCATCGTGGTATACGACCTGCGTTTGTCTATACATTTAACGAAGCAAAATAAAAAAAATTGGGCTCGTCCGGGATTTGAACCCGGGACCTCTCGCACCCAAAGCGAGAATCATACCCCTAGACCAACGAGCCATTCTATACAAAGGTCACCAATTTTTTATTTTTGATAGAGTTAAGCTTGTAATTTTTGTACATTTGCTTATGTCGTCATTGATTTATTGGTTTTTAAAATGATACTAAATATGTATGACATTTACATTGAGTACTGAAGCTAAAAGCGAGTGTATTGAGATTTAGGTTAATATTGACTTCAGGGAGATCTTAAAAGATGCCGCTCGGCACTATTTCAAAACAACTTATTATTACATAAAACCATTATATTTAACATTTCTGTGATAAAAACATAATTTAAATAAAAAATTACAATCGGTTTTGGAGAAGCCATTTTGGAATTTCAACACGGCGGTTCTGTCTTGTTTGCACTTTTACTGGCATTGTTTTGGCATCCTTCAGTCGCAACGACTATGGATCAGCGCCGTATTGGGATGTTGTTTGTGTGCATCTTTTTGTGTGACTGTAGAGACTAATTCTTGATTTGCATGGTCTACTACAGCCTAGACATACGAAAGCTGTTGCGCAATGTGTCACCTCGGCTTGTTGGTCTGCCTGTAGGTTCGCTCTTCTCCTAGCTCTCTTCGCAGCGTTTTCATCGTGGAGGGTCTTCTCACTGATGATCATTCCCTGGCATATCTGTTTCCTCCAGGCAGGTCTGTCAGCTGCAGAGGCTTCCCATGTATTAATGTCAATTGAGCAAGCCTTCATATCTTGCTTGCAAACATCCTTGAAGCGGAGATGGGGACGACCTCTTTTTCTTGAGCCTGAGGCAAGCTCGCCGTAGAGAAGGTCTTTAGGGATGCGCCCATCATCCATCCTGCACACATGGCCCAACCAGCGAAGACGTCGCTCACGCAGTAGGGAGTAGATGGATGGAATGCCTGCTCTTTGCAGAACATCATTGTTATTCACTTTGTCCTGCCATGTGATACCAAGTATCCTACGTAGGCACCTCATATGGAAGACGGTGAGTTTGCTATCCTGTGTTGAGTACGTGGTCCAGGACTCACTCCCATACAGTAGGACACTGAGAACGCACGCTCTGTAGACGGCCATTTTGGTAGAAGTGGTAAGGTTGTTGTTTTCCCAGACTCTTTTAGTTAGTTTAGAGAGGGTTGTGGATGCCTTACCAATCCTTTTGTTGAGCTCTACGTCTAATGAGAGGATGTCTGAAGCAGTGGAGCCTAGGTACTAAAACTGGTGAACGACCTCCAGTGGTGTACCTTAGATTGAAATGCTGGGTTGGTAGGTGGTTGCTTGTCCCGTAACTTGGGTTTTCTTCTGGCTGATGGTGAGGACGAACAGGCTTCAAGCATAAGCAAACCTACCCATAAGTCTTTGGAGACCATTTTCTTGATGCGATGCTATGGCTGCATCATCGGCAAACAGCACGTCCCTGATATGGACTGACGTGATCTTAGTCTTGGAACAGAGCCTGGCGATGTTGAAGCGACTACCGTCAGATCTGGAGTGAAGGTAGATACCATCAGCTGTGGTTTTGACAGCATGCCTCAGGAATATGGCGAAGAAGATGCCACAGAGTGTCGGGGCCAACACACAGCCTTGTTTGACACTGCTCTTCACGCCAAATCCAGCAGACATGTCGCCGTTAAACTGTACAGTGCTCATTATGCCATCGTGAAAGGATCTTATGATGCTGAGGAGTTTTGGTGGGACTCCGATTAGTCGGAGGATCTTGAATAGACCGTCTCTGCTCACGAGATCGAACGCCTTGGTCAGATCTATAAAGGAGAGATACAGAGGCTGGTTTTGCTCTCTGCACTTCTATTGCAGCTGGCGTAGTGGAAAATATCATATCGATGGTTGATCTCTCTGAACGAAAGCCGCATTGAGATTCCGGGTAAATTCGATCGGCAAGAACTTGCAGTCGCAGTAGTACTATGCGTGCGAATAGCTTGCCAACGAAGCTCAACAGTGAGATACCGCGGTAGTTGTTGCAGTCACTGCGGTCCCCTTTGTGTTTGTAGAGTGTGATGATGTTTGCGTCTTTCATGTCGTAAGGCACTGAACCTTCTCTCCAGCACTGTATCAAAAGGATATGAACGGCTGAAGCAGGCTAGCTTTTCCACTTTTTAAGACCTCTGCTGGAATATAGTATTTTCCTGGGGCTTTTACTGGTGCAGGATACAAAAATGGCCGACCATTTTTTGTTGTTTCTTAAACGCGTTTTATTGTAGTTGAAAGATAGTCACAAAGTAAATTTTGAACGAAAGAAAGATATCATTATATATGCAAATAATTTACACAATTCTAAAACTTTATTGACGGTGGCTAAAAATGTTCCATTTGCTTCTTTCTTCAAGACTCTTTAAAGTGAAATATAAGATGTTAGTGCTATTTCACGTAAATGTTAATATACCTAACTTATGAAACATTACTTACTTTTAGTTAAAAATAGATATTTATCCTAAAATAGATGTTTCCACCATCTGTAAAAATAAAAATTATATTATTTTATACCGTAGTTCTCTCATACCATTTGATTCTTTTTCCTTCTCGGACCTTGAATTAATTTCTCAGCTTTCAAACGTATGCGTCTCTTCTGATATGGGCAATCGTTCTACAATAAACTAACATTCCAGAATAAAATCCACAAGTAAATATTGAATGATGGGTTTCGGCATTATTCCCAAACAACTGCTTTTGTGATAAAATCATAATTTATGTAATTTACAAAAGTATAAACAATACACGGTGTTTACCGTATGTTTAGTAATATTCTAACAAAAAATCAACATGGCGCCCTTCTCGGTTCGTCTTGTTAACAAAAGTTATACAGGGGGATAACTAGTTACTTCTGGCTTGGAAATATATAAAAGAAATTCCGCATTTTCCCCAGTAAATTAGGCAATTACTCTGTAATCAATACATATTTTCAGGCCAGAATATATAGAGTTTTAAGGGTTAATTGCAAATGGGACTGCGTATGCACTCTTCAAGAGTGTCCCCTCGTAGGATGGATGACTTTTCCTCTGACATCATGTCTCAAATTTTTGTCGTGGGAAGCGGTTAAAGAGTGGTGGATTATGAAATTGTTTGTGGGTTTCACCACAAAGCAATTTTAAAAAATATAGGGCTCGTCCGGGATTTGAACCCGGGACCTCTCGCACCCAAAGCGAGAATAATACCCCTAGACCAACGAGCCACTTCACGTACACAAGGTTAAATTTTAATTCTAAATAGCATTAAACACATTATTTACATTTGTTTATATAATCACTGGTTTATTGATTTTTCAAAACATACTGAAATTCATATTAATCTTGATTGACTGTGTGGAGATTAACTTTATTTACAAAAAGAAAACAAAAATATAAAAAGCTTAACGCTACACACACATGCGTTCTTTTCTAGAATAGTGGCGCGGTCAAGGATACTGTTTTTTTTTTGGTTTTTTAGAAACACAAATGAACCATAATACGTTACTTTCCCATCCGCTAATTTAAAGGTTTCAAAACATTTTCTTAAAATTACATCAAACACATAAAAGAGGAAAATTCGAAATTGGCTTTAAAGTATTTAACTGTACGAAAGTTATTTATGCCTTTTGTTTTACTTATATTCACCCCCTAACAAGGCACATTGCCACTGAGACATAAGGGGCTACGAAGAAATAGGGGTCAGATTTGTAGGTTCATTCTAAGTAGGGGTTGTGCAACGAGATGTGTATTCACATTTCATTTTTCAATTAACTTACATAGTGTGTTCGTACACACCATAAACAGACTGATAGTCAAGCAGAAGTTTAGCATTAACAAGGTGGAGAACGAACGCTAGATTGATTAATTCTTTAAAGATGTTCGCTAAGAGCGGGATCAAACTGATAGGGCGATAATTTTGAGGGTCAATTCTTTCACCAGAATTCTTGAACACTAGAACCACAGACGCAATTTTAAAGGGTGTTTAGGAGGCATTATATGAGTACAACTTTGATTAGAAAATTCAAATTTTACAAAATCAGAGCTTTCTGAATGTTTATTAAGAGCTTTCAATTCTTTTTTTTTTTGTCGCCTTTTATATAAAAATGAATTAAACTATATCCAGCCCTTATTTGGACCCCTTACGACTAGCAGCTGTGTACAAAAATTCATAATGATCAGTTAATTAGTTTAGAAGTGTATCATCTACATAAAAATATGCCTAACTTAATAAATATATAAATATATATATTTGTATTGTGTCTATTTAGTCAGCATTTTCTCATTTATGCAAACATTGTTAAAAATAACAGAATTCATCCGTTTTATTGCACCCATTTTATTTTTTCAATTTCTCTGATGTTTTTTTTCCTATTAAAATAAAAAATGTTCAATAGTTTACAATGCGTTCACAGGGTTCTACGAACGTTTTCGATTCTTCGTTGAATCATCATCAGGTGTCAAAAGGAAAGTAACAAAAAAACTGGAGAAAGAAGAGAATTTTAAAAAGGCAGCAGAGAAATATGAAACCAGTGGTAACATTTCAAAATGCTTAACGTAATGCGATTTTGTTCTTTGATGCCATCCAGCGTCGCTGAATTTAAATCGTCAACGACTTCCTGGAACAATGCGAAAAATGTTCTATGCGCGTTTAGAGGAAAAAACTTTGTTTTGATTTTAAGAATTACAAAGGAAAACACACATATGTATATGTGCGTGTGTGTTTTGCTCTTATGTCACTTAACTGAAAATGTTTGATCTACCTCTAATTTTAATAAAATTGTAACTACAGGGAAATTGTAAAAAAATTAACCACACAAAATCTGAGCAAATTTCAGTAACAGAGCAATTTGCAAAGTTTTGGTTTCGTATTTACATCGTAATGTTTAAAAAAAATGTTTATGCATCGTGGTATACGACCTGCGTTTGTCTATACATTTAACGAAGCGAAATAAACACGTAGGGCTCGTCCGGGATTTGAACCCGGGACCTCTCGCACCCAAAGCGAGAATCATACCCCTAGACCAACGAGCCATTCTATACAAAGGTCACCAAATTTTTATTTTTCATAGAGTTAAGCTTGTAATTTATGTACATTTGCTTATGTCGTCATTGATTTATTGGTTTTTAAAACGATACTAAATATGTATGACATTTTCATTGATTACGGAAGCTAAAACCGAGTGTATTGAGATTTAGGTTAATATTGACTTCAGGGAGATCTTAAAAAATGCCGCTCGGCACTATTTCAAAACAACTTGTTATTATGTAGCAGTTATCCCCTTCTCTCAAAACATAACTGCACTAACCGGCCGGTAAGTGTCGCTGTTCACCGTTAGGTGGCGCTGAAAGCGACCAGGAGTTATCTGCCCTCAGGAGATATATAACCATGGGACACCGGAAAAAGGCGTCTTCTCTATTCAATTGGCCTCACTGAACGACGCTAAGACACCAGCGCTCTGTCAACACGTGTTCAACAACGGTAAGAGTTCTCAACTAATTTTCTTTGTATACGGTTTTCAAGGACTTTCCCACGCCGGACTCATTTCTTCACATACTCTTTTCAAGAACTGTTTTCTATCGAGACACATACATACACCACACAAGTCATCATCCACATACACACACGTTCAATAAACCTTATTTGAACTACCTCCTTTTGTTTGTTAATTATTACTCTGTTTTGTTTTTTGCATGCAACAATTGCTTGATTTTATGAACTCGCTTATAGTCGGGAACATGACCTGATTCTAACATTGGTGACCCCGACGAGCAAGCTTTATTGTATGGGGCAGAGTAATTAATTTCGTACAAGAACAAAAAAAGCCATTTCTCGTTTTTCTTGCCGTGTGTGAAACGAATTACGCATCCATATTTTCTTTTTTTTTTTCTACCCACGTGGTAGAAATATACAAGCAAAAAAGAACAGAATCCGCCATCTTTTTCCTGGACACATGGAAATTAACATCTAAACAAAGAAAAATAAAAACATTTCTCGGTGTTCTCTCCGGGTGTAAAACAAATTACAACTTCATTTTTTCTTCTTCTCTTTCTCCACCCACGTGTCGGAAAAATATATACAAAAAAAAACAAAAACGAACAATTTCTCCATTTTTCAGACGTTTTCACCAAATTTCAAAAGCACGTGGATTTCTCCCTACACAAAAAATACGACACGAACTCTAAATCACGCATTTAAAGAAATATATATACATCGAAATTCAACCTTTAACAAAAGAACATATCTCTTACTACTTCAAACCAAAACTCTACGAACTTTCTTCAATTCAACTTCAAATAACAAAGTCTCCGGAAACTTTTTCGAAAGGAAACAATAACAAAGCGAAAACTTACGACATCATCCCTTTTCTGTTAGCACGAGGAACGAAATTCTAATAACAAAAACAACAAAACGTTTCACGAAATTCGAACTCTCAAACAAAACCGCTACAAACAAACACTCGATAATTTAAAGAAGTAAAAAAAATAAAAATAAAAAAAAAGAACAAAAACAACTTCTTCCATCTTTCACCCTCAATCATTACTATGGCTACCGCGGATACTAACGACGTTCTGGAAGTTTCTGCGAATTACCGTCTGCCACCTTTTAACTCCATTAACGTGAAGAACTGGTTCACCCAACTACAGTCATTATTCTCTGTGAGTGGAATAACCTCACAGAGAAGCAAATTTGCCAGCGTGATGGAAGCCTTGCCCCCAGAGGTGGTAGACGAAGTAACCGACCTGTTGGACGACGTCCCATCAGTCAACCCATATGATGCCCTAAAAGACGCCATAATCAAAAGAATGAGTCGCTCCGAAGAAGCCATGCTACGGGACCTATTCAACAACATCAGCCTCGACGACAGGACACCGTCACAACTACTGCGACACATGAAGTCACAGCTCGGAAGAAATACCATGTCCGAGAATATACTGCGACGATTGTGGCTGGACAAACTTCCCTCGAGTGCGACACAAACTCTGGCACCGATGATAGACACCACTCCTATCGACATGCTTGCAAACTCGGCTGATCGAATTCTCGAGTCCAACAGTGGCCCACAAACGGGCAACGCTCTCGCCACTCCTAGCAGTCAACACAGTGAGCTGCAGCAGTTAAAAGCTGAGATGGTTGAACTGAAGGCTATGCTAAAGGCCTTCCAAACCCAAAGCAGGGAGCCAAGAGGTCGTTCACAGTCCCGCGACAGGCACCGTGGGAGCCGTAGCAGAGAGAGGTCTCCTTACAACCAACCCAGGGTGGTATTTGCTGGTACCACTACACATTTGGCAACAATGCCAGAAAATGCAACAGCCCCTGTAACTAAAAGCCACAGGGAAACGCCAATCCCAGCCAGTAATAGCGACGACTGCGGCTGGAGGGAGAAGAAGAGGTCGCTTGTTTTACGTAAAGGACCGCAACAGCGACTATTCCTTCCTGGTGGATACCGGTGCTGATATAGGTGTTATCCCACCACAACCGGACAAAAAGTAACTCCTTCGACGTTCAAGCTACAGGCAGCAAACGGTTCACAAATCCAGACATACGGCACTAAGGAACTCACTCTACACTTAGGAGTCCGCCGTAACTTCGTCTAGAAATTCGTGCAAGCCAACGTCAGGATGGCCATCATAAGAGCTGATTTCCTTTCACACTACGGTCTGTCTGTCCACATGTACAACCAAACACTCTCGGACGATATGACAGACATTAAGATGAAGGGAACACTAACACAGTTTGGTCCAACAGGAATTTGCTCAGCAACCCACCACACCAAAGAATATGTCAACGTCTTGGATCAATACCCTCACATTACAAAACCATTCAACATCAACGATAGAATTAAACACTCTACACAACACCACATAAAGAAAACCGTACCTCAAATCTATTCAAACCCTCGACGTCTGTTGGATGAAAAGTATAAATACGCCAAGCAGGAATTTCAACAGATGATCGAGGATGGAATTATTGAACCCTCCGAAAGCCCATATGCTTCACCTCTCCACCTTGTTCCTAAACCAGACCAGAATTCCCATCGTGTATGTGTCGATTATCGGCGACTCAATGCGCAAACTGTCCCAGGCCGCTATCCCGTACCGCACATACACGATTTCACATTAGGACTCCAGGGTGCAACAATCTTTTCCAAACTGGATCTGACTAAAGCCTTCTACCAGATCCCAGTAGCAGACGAAGATATCCTGAAAACGGCCGTGACCACACCTTTTGGGCTCTTCCAGTTCAAACGCATGCCTTTTGGCTGAGAAACGCTGTCCAAACCTTCCAACGCCTCATTGATAATGTCCTAAGAGGACTACCCTGTGTATACGCCTACATAGATGATGTCCTCATAGCAAGCCCGGATGAGAGCCATTTGCAAAGTTTTGGTTTCGTATTTACATCGAAATGTTTAAAAAAAAATGTTTATGCATCGTGGTATACGACCTGCGTTTGTCTATACATTTAACGAAGCGAAATAAAAACGTAGGGCTCGTCCGGGATTTGAACCCGGGACCTCTCGCACTCAAAGCGAGAATCATACCCCTAGACCTACGAGCCATTTTATATAATGGTCAAAACATTTTATTCTTGATAAAGTGAAGCTTATAATATATGTACATTTGCTCATGTCGTCATTGATTTATTGGTTGTTAAAACGATACTAAATATGTATAACATTTTCATTGATTACTGAAGCTTAAGGCGAGTGTATTGAGATTTAGGTTTCAGGGACATCTTAAAAAATGCCGCTCGGCACTATTTCAAAACAACTTATTATTACATAAAACTATAATATTTAACATTTCTGTGACAAAAACATAATTTTATTAAAAAATTACAATCGGTTTTTGAGAAGCCATTTTGGAATTTCAACAGGGCGGTTCTTGTAAATATTAGATGCATTTATTGTTAATACAACATGCTTGGTTAGTATGTGCAACAGAGAACAAACACAGGTGTATGGTTCTATTGGGTCGCCATCTTGAGAAGTGGTTTCCCTATCTTTATTTACCTGAGAGTTACATCTGAGGGGGAATATAAGGGGAGGTAACTACGTCATAATGTGACATCCATCTTTTAACAGAAAGTGATGTCTAGCTATGGGTTGAATCTTTTGGGGGCTTTACGGCACGTCCAGACCTAGTGACTATGCCGGTTGGCGTATTCTTCTCGTTCAGTGTGTTTTGAGATTGGTTGGTGTTGTGCTGAGAGGGTTTAGGTATTGGGGTTTGTGTATTGTTCACCTGACTAGAGTCTTCCATCAGGTGCCTACGGTTTCTGCGTAGGACTTGTTCGGTTAAGGTTTCTATGATGTAGAACCGCGGTTCAGTGCAGGTCTGTATAACGACCGCTGGGTCCATTTTCGGGTGTTCTGGTTCTGTACTCGAAACTGCTTACCTGTGCTGAGGCTGGGGAGATCCTTCGCATGCTTATCATGCTGTACTTTCTGCACGAATTGTCTCTAGTACAGGGCGCCCCTGATTTCATCCCTTCTGGCATTGTTGTTTGTGCATTTCGCAGGGAGCTTGTTGATCAGCTTCCGACCACATAGTAGTTCTCCAGGGGATGGAATGACGTGGTCTATTGGTGTTGATCGGACACACAACAGGCCCATGTCTATATCTCGGCTGCTTAGCGTAGCCTTTCTCATAGCTAGCTTGATTATCTTAATGCATCGCTCAGCGATGCCATTCGACTGTGGGTACCTGAAGGATGATGTCATGTGTTCGAAACTCCATTCCTTAGCCAATTCTTTGACGATACATAAGCTGTAGTGTGACCCGTTATCGCTGATGAGTCTTTCTGGGAAATATATACAAGAAGTTCCGAATTTACACCAGTAAACTAGGCAATTACGCTGTAATTAATACATATTTTCAGGCCAGAATATATAGAGTTTTAAGGGTTAATTGCAAATGTTACTGCATATGAGCCCTTCAAGAGTGTCCCCTCGTAGGAAGGATAACTTTTCCTCTGACATGATGTCTCAAATTTTTGACGTGGGAAGCGGTTAAAAGTGGGGGATTTATGAAATTGTTTGTGGGTTTCACCACAAAGCAATTAAAATAAAATGTAGGGCTCGTCCGGGATTTGAACCCGGGACCTCTCGCACCCAAAGCGAGAATCATACCCCTAGACCAACGAGCCACTTCACATAGACATAGTGAAATTTTAATTCTAAATAGCATTAAACACATTATTTACATTTGTTTATATAATCACTGATTTATTGATTTTTCAAAATATACTGAAATTCATATTAATCTTGATTTACTGTGTGGAGATTAACTTTATTAACAAAAGAGAAAACAAAAATATAAAAAGCTTTACGTTACACACACATGCGTTCTTTTCTAGAATAGTGACACGGTCAAGGATACTGTTTTTTTTTTGTTGTTTTTTTTTAGAAACACAAATGAACCATAATACGTTACTTTCCCATCCGCCAATTTAAAGGCTTCAAAACATTTTCTTAAAATTACATCAAACACATAAACGAGGAAAATTCGAAATTGGCTTTAAAGTATTTAACTGTACGAAAGTTATTTATGCCTTTTGTTTTACTTATATTCACCCCTTAACAAGGCACATTGCCACTGAGACATAAGGGGCTACGAAGAAATAGGGGTCAGATTCGTAGGTTCATTCTAAGTAGGGGTTGTGCAACAAGATGTGTATTCACATTTAATTTTTCAATTAACTTACATAGTGTGTTCGTACACACCATAAACAGCCTGATAGTCAAACAGAAGTTTAGCATTAACAAGGTGGAGAACGAACGCAAGATTGATTAAGTCTTTAAAGATGTTCGCTTAGAGCGGGATCAAACTGATAGAGCGATACTTTTGAGGGTCAATTCTGTCACCAGAATTCTTGAACACTAGAACCACAGACGCAATTTAAAGGGTGTTTAGGAGACATTATATGAGTACAACTTTGATTAGAAAATTCAAATTTTACAAAATCAGGTCCTTCTGAATGTTTATTAAGAGCTTTCAATTCTTTTTTTTGCCGCCTTTTATATAAAAATGAATTAAACTATATCCAGCCCTTTTTGGATCCCTCACGACTAGCAGCTGTGTACAAAAATTCATAATGATCAGTTAATTAGTTTAGAAGTGTATCATCTACATAAAATATGCCTAACTTTATAAATATATAAATATATATATATTTATATTGTGTCTTTTTAGACAGCATTTTCTCATTTATGCAAACATTGTTAAAAATAACAGAATTCATCCGTTTAGGTACACCCTTTTTATTTTTTCAATTTTTCTGATGTTCTTTTTTTATTATAATCAAAAAAATGTTCAATAGGTTTCACAGGGTTCACAGGTTTCACGAACGTTTTCGATTCTTCGTTGAATCATCATCAGGTGTCAAAAACAGATGAACAAAAAAACTGGAGAAAGAAGAGAATTTTAAAAGACAGCAGAGAAATATGAAACAAGTGGTAACATTTCAAAATGCTTAACGTAATGCGATTTTGTTCTGTGATGCCATCCGGGTGTTGCTGAATTTAAATGGCCAACGACTTCCTGGAACAATGCGAAAAATGTTCTATGCGCGTTTAGAGGAAAAACCTTTATTTTTATTTTAAACATTACAAAGGAAAACACACATATGTATATGTGCGTGTGTGTTTTGCTCTTATGTCTCTCAACTGAAGCTGTTTGATCTACCTCTAATTTTAATAAAATTGAAACTATAGGGAAATTGTAAAAAATTAACCACACAAAATCGTAGCAATTTTCAGTAACAGAGAGCAATTTCCAAATTTTTGGTTTCGTATTTGCATCGTAATGTTTTTAAATTCTTTTTATGCATCGTGGTATACGACCTGCGTTAGTCTATACATTTAACGAAGCGAAATAAAAACGTAGGGCTCGTCCGGGATTTGAACCCGGGACCTCTCACACCCAAAGCGAGAATCATACCCCTAGACCAACGAGCCATTTTATATAATGGTCATCAACATTTTATTCTTGATATAGCTAAGCTTGTAATATATGTACATTTGCTCATGTGTCATTGATGTATTGGTTGTTAAAACGATACTACATATGTATAACATTTTCATTGATTACTGAAGCTAAAAGCGAGTGTATTGAGATTAAGGTTTCAGAGAGATCTTAAAAAATGCCGCCCGGCACTATTTCAAAACAACTTATTATTACATAAAACTATTATATTTAACATTTCTGTGACAAAAATATAATTTAATTTAAAAATTACAATCGGTTTTTGAGAAGCTATTTTGGAATTTCAACAGGGCGATTCTTGTAAATGTTAGATGCATTTATTGTTAATAATACAACATGCTTTGTTAGTATGTGTAACAATGAACAAACACGCGTGTATGGTTCTATTGGGTCGCCATCTTGAGAAGTGGTTTCCCTATCTTTATTTACCGGAGAGTTACCTCTGAGGGGAATCTAAGGGGAGGTAACTACGTCATACTGTGACATCCCTCTTTTAACAGAAAGTGATGTCTACCTATGGGTTGAATCTTTTGGGGGGCTTTACGGCACGTCCAGACCTAGTGACTATACCGGTTGGCGTATTCTTCTCGTTCGGTGTGTTTTGAGATTGGTTGGTGTTGTGCTGAGGGGGTTTAGGTATTGGGGTTTGTGTATTGTTCACCTGACTAGAGTCTTTCATCAGGTGCCTACGGTTTCTGCGTAGGACTTGTCCGGTACGGGTTTCTATGATGTATGACCGTGGTTCAGTGCAGGCCTTTGTAACGACTGCTGGGGTCCATTTTCGGGTGTCCTGGTTCTGTACTCGAACCTGCTTACCTGTGCTGCGGCTGGGGTCATCCTTCGCATGCTTATCATGCTGTGCCTTCTGCACGAATTATCTCTGGTACAGGCGGCCCCTGATTTCATCCCTTCTGGCATTGTTGTTTGTGCATTGCGCAGGGAGATTGTTGATCAGCTTCCGACCACATAGTAGTTCTCCAGGGGATGGAATGACGTGGTCTATGGGTGTTGATCGGGCACACAACAGGCCCATTTCTATATCTCGGCTGCTTAGCATAGCCTTTCTCATAGCTAGCTTGATTGTCTGAATGCATCGCTCAGCCATGCCATTCGACTGTGGGTACCTGAAGGATGATGTCATGTGTTCGAAACTCCATTCCTTAGCCAATTCTTTGACGATGCATGTGCTGTAGTGTGACCCGTTATCGCTGATGAGTCTTTCTGGGACTCAATGTTCCCCAAATATCTGTTTGATCAGGTTGATGACTTCCTGACTGGAGAAATCTCTGAGTCTGTGGATGAAGGGGTATTTTGAATAATAGTCCACAATGAGTAGATAGTTGTGCCCATTGAGGTTGAAAATGTCAGTGGCTATGATTTGCCATGGTCGCACTGGGATTTCATGTGCCATGAGGGTTTCTGCACCCTGGTACCTCTGGTGCTCTTGGCATAAGGCACAGTCGATGTCGCTGTTTATGCCACTCCAGAAAACGCAGCTTTTAGCTCTCAGCTTACATTTTTCACTTCCCTGGTGACAATAGTAAATTTTTTCGAGTTCTCCCGCTTTCATTGTGTCGGGGATAAGTATACGGTCACCTTTGAGCAGGACGCCGTTTTCACCAAAGAATCCTCTCGATAAGACCAGTATGGTTTAATGTCTTTGTGTAATTCTCTGAGAGTCTCAGGTCAGTGTTGTAGAATTTTTTTCTTTCAGGCTGCATAATGTTGTGTCAGCATTTGTTGCTTGGCGGATCTGCGCTAATTTCTCGGTTGAGAACTGCACAAAGTCCACTTTCAAGTCTAAATCAATGACTTCTTTGTTCCTCTTGTTGGGAAGTATGGATAATCCATCCACCAGCAACATCTCCTAACCTGGTCGATATTTTAGGACCATGTCGTATTCCTGCAGCCGCAATAGCATTCGTTAGAAACGAGGGGGTGCTGCTGTCAGGTTTTTAAGGCTGATCATCTCTAGGGGTTTGTGATCGCTTTCTACTTCGAACGAACACCCATAGATGTATGTTTGAAAACGTTCGCAGCCAAACACGACTGCTAAGAGTTCTCGCTCGATGTTCGCGAAACGCTGCTCTACTCCGGTAAGGGATTTTGAGGCAAACGCATAGGTTTTCCATCTTGTAGCAAAGCTGCCCCATAGCCTCTGGATGATGCATCCACTTGTATAAGGGCCTTTTTGGAAGGGTCATAATATTTAATTAGCATTTCTTCGCATATTATGTTCTTTATCTTCTGAAGTGACTTTTGATGGCTATCACACCACTTGTATTCGGCATCTTTTCTTAGGAGATCTTTTAGGTTTGCTGTGAGGTCGGAGAGTCTGGGGATGAACGGTGCCATGTAGGTAATAATTCCTAGCACCACCTGTAGCTCTTTGACGATTGTTGGGCTTGGGAGTAGTTGAATCTCCTCCAGTTTTGGGGGTTCTGGGTGTATTCCATTATCATCGAATATGGCACCGAATAATTTTCTTTTTCTTTCGTCGACTGTACATTTGTTGCTGTTTCCATCAGCCTGTGCCAGTTCCGGTCGTGTTGTTCCTTGGTTTTCCCATATATGATCACATCATCGATCAGTACCAGGGCTCCCGTACATTTTTCGATGATCATGTCCATGTTCTGCTAGAACACATCTTGGGACATAACAAGACCAAATGGCATTCTTTGGAAACAATACCTTACAAATGGCGAATTGAATGTGGTCAGTAGCTGTGACTCTTGGTCAAGCTTGACGGACCAGTATCCATTCTTCGCATTCAGTTTGGGAATGATTTTGCGCCAGAGTGTTTGTGTGTTAGTTCCTCCATGGTCGGAGTCTTGTGATGGTAACGCATGATCTCTTTATTTAGATCTTGAGGGCCCAAACATAGTCTTAGTTTGCCATTGTTTTTTCCGTGCGTATACGATGCTGCTAACCCAGTCGGTAGGTTCATCGACTTTGCGAATAATCCTTTGTGCAATCATTTCATCCAGTTCCGCCTTGATCTCGTCCCTCATGTGGATGGGACATTTTCTTGGGGCATGAATGACACGGTGGTTGTTGGACCTCAGCACAATGTGGTATTCCCCTGCGAAGTGACCAATTTTATGGACCTCCATTCACCTTTATATATACATTGTAGCAATACCGATCCGTGTGGCGGTATGTTCGATCCGTTGTAGGCCGTCAGTACCGCTACTTCTGTGTGTGTTGTGCCCGGGAGTGGTTGCCCATTTTGGTCTACACATTCCGAGAACATCCGTTGGAATGTACGTAGGAGATGGTGTTTCCTTCCGCACCTGTATTCATCTTAGCTTTTAGGTTGTGCACCCCTTTTCTGTTGGGTAACACAATGTCCAGTGTGGCGAATGCCTCAGTCTGACTGTTCTTTTGGTCCTGGGTTTGCATCGTATGGAAAGACATTCCCTCGAAGCTGTCTCCCATTTGGTCCTAAACCTGAATGGAATTCTGATTCCGTCGGTCTCTGTAGAAGTTTTGTTGTGTTGAGCGTTTTTCGGTTCAGTGTGCCTGTCTGTCTGACTTTTCTTTTTTGTTTTGGCAAATCTTAGCCCAGTGTTTTTTTCGTCCACATGCTGAGCATGTGCTATTTCGAGCAGGGCATTTCCTATTTTGATGGGTGAGTCTACATTTGTTGCTGAACTCCGGCTTCCCAGGCCTGTGCTTTATTGCACTTATTTTGTGGTCGGCACTCCCCTGTAGTTGGCCCATTTGCCTCATATAATTTATTGAGGCTTCGTGACTTCATTTTTTAAGACTCTTGAAAGTGAAATATAAGATGTTAGTGCTATTTCACGTAAATGTTAATATACTTCATTTATGAAACATTACTTACTTTTAGTTAAAAATAGATATTTATCCTAAAATAGATGTGTCCACCATCTGTAAAAATAAAAATTATATTCTTTCATACCGTAGTTCTCTCATACCATTAGGTTTTTTTCCTTCTCGAACCTTGAATTCATTTCTCAGCTTTCAGACGTATGCGTCTCTTCTGAAATGGCCAATCGTTCTACAATAAACTAACATTGCGGAAAAAAATCCACAGGTAAATATTGAGTGATGGGTTTCGGAATTGTGCACAAACAACTAATTTTGTAATAAAATCATGATTTATGTAATTTAGTAAAGTATAATGTGTTTACCGTATCTTTAGTAATATTCTAACAAAAAGTCAACATGGCGGCCTATCTCGGTTCGTCTTGTTAACAAAAGTTATACAGGGGAATAACTAGTTACTTCTGGCTTGGAAATATATACAAGAAGTTCCGAATTTACCCCAGTAAACTAGGCAATTACGCTGTAATCAATACATATTTTCAGGACAGAATATATAGAGTTTTAATGGTTAATTGCAAATGTTACTCCGTATGGGCCCTTCAAGAGTGTCCCCTCGTAGGAAGGATAACTTTTCCTCTGACATCATGTCTCAAATTTTTGACGTGGGAAGCGGTTAAAGAGTGGTGGATTTATGAAATTGTTTGTGGGGTTCACCACAAAGCAATTAAAAAAAATATAGGGCTCGTCCGGGATTTGAACCCGGGACCTCTCGCACCCAAAGCGAGAATCATACCCCTAGACCAACGAGCCACTTCACATAGACAAGATTAAATTTTAAATTTAAATAGCATTAAAACCCATTATTTACATTTGTTTATATAATCACTGATTTATTGATTTTTCAAAACATTCTGAAATTCATATTAATCTTGATTGACTGTGTGGAGATTAACTTTATTTACAAAAGAGAAAACAAAAATATAAAAAGTTAACGTTACACACACATGCGTTCTTTTGTAGAATAGTGGCGCGGTCAAGAATACTGTTTCGTTTGTTTTTTTTGTTTTTTTAAAACACAAATGAACCATGATACGTTACTTTCCCATCCGCTAATTTAAAGGTTTCAAAACATTTTCTTAAAATTACATCAAACACATAAACGAGGAAAATTCGAAATTGGCTTTAAAGTATTTAACTGTACGAAAGTTATTTATGCCTTTTGTTTTACTTATATTCACCCCTGACAAGGCACATTGCCACTGAGACATAAGGGGCTACCAAGAAATAGGGGTCAGATTTATAGGTGCATTCTAAGTGGGGGTTGTGCAACGAGATGTTTATTCACATTTCATTTAGATTGATGCATGTTGGGACAGTCGAGGAAACAGAGAGTCGCAAGGGATTTCCAAAGGCAAACAGTTCGAGGAAAGAAGCTATTAGGGTAAAAATATTTTCGGCATCTGGGGACCTCTGCAATAAATGTATGGGATTTAGCTGATTGTTGAATTAGTCGGGAGTTCTCACGCTGAGGGGGCACAATTGTAGCAAGTTCGTCGGAGCACATTCCATCGTAGTACTTGTAAAACAAGAGCAGGGTGTGACTTTGCGTCGATTGGAAAGAGGCTGGAGCTTAGTAGACAATCTAGAAGCTATTAGATTAGAAGTTCTTTGTTGAACTCTGTCACCAGAATTCTTGAACACTAGAACCACAGACGCAATTTTAAAGGGTGTTTAGGAGGCATTATATGAGTACAACTTTGATTAGAAAATTCAAATTTTACAAAATCAGGGCCTTCTGAATGTTTATTAAGAGCTTTCAATTCTTTTTTTTTTTGCCGCCTTTTATATAAAAATGAATTAAACTATATCCAGCCCTTATTTGGACCCCTCACGACTAGCAGCTGTGTACAAAAATTCATAATGATCATTAGTTTAGAAGTGTATCATCTACATACCTAACTTTATAAATATATAAATATATATATTTGAATTGTGTCTATATTGACAGCATTTTTTCATTTATGCAAACATTGTTAAAAATAACAGAATTCATCCGTTTAATTACACCCATTTTATTTTTTCAATTTCTCTGATGTTTTTTTTTCTATTAAAATAAAAAATGTTCAATAGTTTACACAGGGTTCACAGGGTTCTACGAACGTTTTCGATTCTTCGTTAAATCATCATCAGGTGTCAAAAGCAAATGAACAAAAAAACTGGTGAAAGAAGCGAATTTTAAAAAAACAGCAGAGAAATATGAAACCAGTGGTAACATTTCAAAATGCTTAACGTAATGCGATTTTGTTCTGTGATGCCATCCAGCGTTGCTGAATTTAAATCGTCAACGACTTCCTGGAACAATGCGAAAAATGTTCTATGCGCGTTTAGAGGGAAAAACTTTATTTTTATTTTAAGAATTACAAAGGAAAACACACATATGTATATGTGCGTGTGTGTTTTGCGCTTATGTCTCTCAACTGAAACTGTTTGATTTACCTCTAATTTTAATAAAATTGAAACTACAGGGAAATTGTAAAAAATTAACCACACAAAATCTGAGCAATTTTCAATAACAGAGCAATTTGCAAAATTTTGGTTTCGTATTTACATCGTAATGTTTAAAAAAATGTTTATGCATCGTGGTATACGACCTGCGTTTGTCTATACATTTAACGAAGCGAAATAAAAACGTAGGGCTCGTCCGGGATTTGAACCCGGGACCTCTCGCACCCAAAGCGAGAATCATACCCCTAGACCAACGAGCCATTCTATACAAAGGTCACCAAATTTTTTTTTTGTTAGAGTTAAGCTTGTAATTTATGTACATTTGCTTATGTCTTCTTCTTCTTTCGTGTGAATCAGATGATTCTGGTGTTGGCATTAGTTTCCCCGATGTTTTTCTAGTTAGAAATCTTTCTGGAAAGACATCGAGTACTTACGGGAAGGACCACGAGAAGGTTGCCAACATCCCTAAGCGAAAGTGATACTGTGGAACCGACTGGATTCGAACTTGGAACACCCAGGTCTTCAGTCCGTGTCGATATCCACTTAGCCACCGTCACCTCCCATTTGCTTATGTCGTCATTGATTTATTGGTTTTTAAAACGATACTAAATATGTATGACATTTTCATTGATTACTGAAGCTAAAACCGAGTGTATTGAGATTTAGGTTAATATTGACTTCAGGGAGATCTTAAAAAATGCCGCTCGGCACTATTTCAAAACAACTTGTTATTATGTAGCAGTTATCCCCTTCTTTCAAAACATAACTGCACTAACAGGCAGGTAGGTGTCGCTGTTCACCGTCAGGTGGCGCTGAGAGCGACCAGGAGTTATCTGCCCTCAGGAGATATATAACCATGGGACACCGGAAAAAGGCGTCTTCTCTATTCAATTGGCCTCACTGAACGACGCTAAGACACCAGCGCTCCGTCAACACGTGTTCAACAACGGTAAGAGTTCTCAACTAATTTTCTTTGTATACGGTTTTCAAGGACTTGCCCACGCCGGACTCATTTCTTCACATACTCTTTTCAAGAACTGTTTTCTATCGAGACACATACATACACCACACACGTCATCATCCCACATACACACACGTTCAATAAACCTTATTTGAACTACTTTCTTTTGTTTGTTAATTATTACTCTGGTTTTTTTTTTGCATTCAACAATTGCTTGATTTTATGAACTCGCTTATAGTCGGGAACATGACCCGATTCTCACATTGCTGACCCCGACGAGCAAGCTTTATTGTATGGGGCAGAGTAATTAATTTCGTACAATAACAAAAAAAGCCATTTCTCGTTTTTTCTTGCCGTGTGTGAAACGAATTACGCATCCATCTTTTTCTTTTTTTTTCTACCCACGTGGTAGAAATATACAAGCAAAAAAGAACAGAATCCGCCATCTTTTTCCTGGCCCCCTGGAAATTAACATCTAAACAAATAAAAATAAAAACATTTCTCGGTTTTCTCTCCGGGTGTAAAACAAATTACAACTTCATTTTTTCTTCTTCTCTTTCTCCACCCACGTGTCGGAAAAATATATACAAAAAAAACGAAAACGAACAATTTCTCCATTTTTCAGATGTTTTCACCAAATTTCAAAAGCACGTGGATTTCTCCCTACACAAAAATACGACACGAACTCTAAATCACGCATTTAAAGAAATATATATACATCGAAATTCAACCTTTAACAAAAAAACATATCTCTTACTACTTCAAACAAAAACTCTACGAACTTTCTTCAATTCAACTTCAAATAACAAAGTCTCCGGAAACTTTTTCGAAAGGAAACAATAACAAAGCGAAAACTTACGACATCATCCCTTTTCTGTTAGCACGAGGAACGAAATTCTAATAACAAAAACAACAAAACGTTTCACGAAATTCGAACTCTCAAACAAAACCGCTACAAACAAACACTCGATAATTTAAAGAAGTAAAAAAAAATAAAAATAAAAAAAAGAACAAAAACAACTTCTTCCATCTTTCACCCTCAATCATTACTATGGCTACCGCGGATACTAACGACGTTCTGGAAGTTTCTGCGAATTACCGTCTGCCTCCTTTTAACTCCATTAACGTGAATAACTGGTTCACCCAACTATAGTCATTATTCTCTGTGAGTGGAATAACCTCACAGAGAAGCAAATTTGCCAGCGTGGTGGAAGCCTTGCCCCCAGAGGTGGTAGACGAAGTAACCGACCTGTTGGACGACGTCCCATCAGTCAACCCATATGATGCCCTAAAAGACGCCATAATCAAAAGAATGGGTCGCTCCGAAGAAGCCATGCTACGGGACCTATTCAACAACATCAGTCTCGACGACAGGACACCGTCACAACTACTGCGACACATGAAGTCACAGCTCGGAAGAAATACCATGTCCGAGAATATACTGCGACGATTGTGACTGGACACACTTCCCGCGAGTGCGACACAAACTCTGGCACCGATGATAGACACCACTCCTATCGACATGCTAGCAAACTCGGCTGATCGAATTCTCGAGTCCAACAGTGGCCCACAAACGGGCAACGCTCTCGCCACTCCTAGCAGTCAACACAGTGAGCTGCAGCAGTTAAAAACTGAGATGGTTGAACTGAAGGCTATGCTAAAGGTCTTCCAAAACCAAAGCAGGAAGCCAAGAGGTCGTTCACAGTCCCGCGGCAGGCACCGTGGGAGCCGTAGCAGAGAGAGGTCTCCTTACAATCAACCCAGGGTGGTATTTGCTGGTACCACTACACATTTGGCAACAATGCCAGAAAATGCAACCGCCCCTGTAACTAAAAGCCACAGGGAAACGCCAATCCCAGCCAGTAATAGCGACGACTGCGGCTGGAGGGAGAAGAAGAGGTCGCTTGTTTTACGTAAAGGACCGGACAGCGGCTATTCCTTCCTGGTGGATACCGGTGCTGATATAGGTGTTATCCCACCACAACCCGGACAAAAAGTAACTCCTTCGACGTTCAAGCTACAGGCAGCAAACGGTTCACAAATCCAGACATACGGCACTAAGGAACTCACCCTACACTTAGGAGTCCGCCGTAACTTCGTCTGGAAATTCGTGCAAGCCAACGTCAGGATGGCCATCATAAGAGCGGATTTCCTTTCACACTACGGTCTGTCTGTCCACATGTACAACCAAAAACTCTCGGACGATATGACAGACATTAAGATGAAGGGAACACTAACACAGTTTGGTCCAACACGAATTTGCTCAGCAACCCACCACACCAAAGAATATGTCAACGTCTTGGATCAATACCCTGACATTACCAAACCATTCAACATCAACGATAGAATTAAACACTCTACACAACACCACATAAAGACAACCGGACCTCCAGTCTATTCGAACCCTCGACGTCTGTTGCCTGAAAAGTATAAATACGCCAAGCAGGAATTTCAACAGATGATCGAGGATGGAATTATTGAACCCTCCGAAAGCCCGTATGCTTTACCTCTACACCTTGTTCCTAAACCAGACCAAAATTCCCATCGTGTATGTGTCGATTATCGGCGACTCAATGCGCAAACTGTCCCAGACCGCTATCCCGTACCGCACATACACGATTTCACATTAGGACTCCAGGGTGCAACAATCTTTTCCAAACTGGATCTGACTAAAGCCTTCTACCAGATCCCAGTAGCAGACGAAGATATCCCGAAAAGGGCCGTGACCACACCTTTTGGACTCTTCCAGTTCAAACGCATGCCTTTTGGACTGAGAAACGCTGTCCAAACCTTCCAACGCCTCATTGATAATGTCCTAAGAGGACTACCCTGTGTATATGCCTACATAGATGACGTCCTCATAGCAAGCCCGGATGAAGCAACACATGAGAAACATTTACACCAAGTTCTGCAGAGACTATCACAAAATGATCTGAAGATCAATGTAGACAAGTGTATATTCGGCGCCAAGCAACTTCAGTTTTTGGGACACCAGATTGATGAAGGCGGAATCACACCCCTGCCTGAAAAGGTAGAAGCGGTACAGCAATTTCAACCTCCAACCTCACTCCATCAGTTGCGACAATTCATAGGAATCGTTAATTATTATCGTCGGTTTATCCCAGACTGTTTCAAGGTCCTGTCTCCCTTAACGAATATCTTGCAGAACAAAGAGAGAAGACAGAAACAAGCCCTTACACTCACTGCAGAATCACTTCATGCATTCAACGCAGCCAAATCCGCATTGACAAACTGTGTCAAACTCACCTACCTCACTGACAATGTTCAGGCAATATTAACCCTAACAACAGATGCAAGCTCATCAGCTGTAGGCGCGGTACTACATTAGGAGATTGATAACACCAAGGTACCAATATCTTTCTTCTCCTCCAAGCTCAGCCAAACACAGTCCAGATACAGAGCATTTTCTAGGGAACTCATAGCAATCTACCTCGCAATTAAACATTTCAAACATGTGCTAGAAGGTAGACAATGCATCATTTACACAGACCACAAGCCGTTAACATATGCATTATCCTCACGTCCGGACAAATACTCACCAACTTGCTATTTCTTAAACGTGTTTTATTGTAGTTGAAAGATAATCACAAAGTTCATTTCTAAAGAAAGAAAGATATCATTACATATGCAAATAATTTACACAATTCTAAAACTTTATCGAAGGTGGCGAAAGATGTTCCATTTGCTTCTTTCTTCAAAACTCTTGAAAGTGAAATATAAGATGTTAGTGCTATTTCACGTAAATGTTAATATACCTAACTTATGAAACATTACTTACTTTTAGTTAAAAATAGATATTTATCCTAAAATAGATGATCCACCATCTGTAAAAATAAAAATTATATTCTTTCATACCGTAGTTCTCTCATACCATTTAATTATTTTTCCTTCTCAAACCTTGAATTCATTTCTCAGCTTTCAGACGTATGCGTCTCTTCTGATATGAGCAATCGTTCTACAATAACCTAACATTGCGGAATAAAATCCACAGGTAAATATTGAGTGATCGGCATTATTCCCAAACAACTGCTTTTGTAATAAAATCATAATTTATGTAATTTGCAAAAGTATAAACAATACACGGTGTTTACCGTATCTTTAGTAATATTCTAACAAAAAGTCAACATGGCGGCCTATCTCGGTTCGTCTTGTTAACAAAAGTTATACAGGGGGATAACTAGTTACTTCTGGCTTGGAAATATATACAAGAAGTTCCGAATTTACCCAGTAAACTAGGCAATTACGCTGTAATCAATACATATTTTCAGGCCAGAATATATAGAGTTTTAAGGGTTAATTGCAAATGTTACTGCGTATGGGCCCTTCAAGAGTGTCCCCTCGTAGGAAGGATCACTTTTCCTCTGACATTATGTCTCAAATTTTTGACGTAGGAAGCGGTTAAAGAGTGGTGGATTTATGAAATTGTTTGTGGGTTTCACCACAAAGCAATTTAAAAAGATGTAGGGCTCGTCCGGGATTTGAACCCGGGACCTCTCGCACCCAAAGCGAGAATCATACCCCTAGACCAACGAGCCACTTCACATACACAAGATTAAATTTTAATTCTAAATAGCATTAAACACATTATTTACATTTGTTTATATAATCACTGGTTTATTGATTTTTCAAAACATTCTGAAATTCATATTAATCTTGACTGACTGTGTGGAGATTAACTTTATTTACAAAAGAGAAAACAAAAATATAAAAAGCTTTACATTACACACACATGCGTTCTTTTCTAGAATAGTGACACGGTCAAGGATACTGTTTTTTTTTTGGTTTTTTAGAAACACAAATGAACCATAATACGTTACTTTCCCATCCGCCAATTTAAAGGCTTCAAAACATTTTCTTAAAATTACATCAAACAAATAAACGAGGAAAATTCGAAATTGACTTTAAAGTATTTAACTATACGAAAGTTATTTATGCCTTTTGTTTTACTTATATTCACCCCCTAACAAGGCACATTGCCACTGAGACGTAAGGGGCTACCAAGAAATAGGGGTCAGATTTATAGGTGCATTCTAAGTGGGGGTTGTGCAACGAGATGTTTATTCACATTTCATTTAGATTGATGCATGTTGGGACAGTCGAGGAAACAGGGAGTCGCAAGGGATTTCTAAAGGCAAACAGTTCGAGGAAAGAAGCTATTAGGGTAACAAGCTTTCCGGCATCTGGGGACCTTTACAATAAAGGTGTGGATTTAGCTGATTGTTGAATTAGTCGGGAGTGCTCACGCAGAGGGGGCACCAATGTAGCAAGTTCGTCGGAGCACATTCCATCGTAGTACTTGTAAAACAAGAGCAGGGTGTGACTTTGCGTCGATTGGAAAGAGGCTGGAGCTTAGTAGACAATCTAGAAGCTATTAGATTAGAAGTTCTTTGTTGAACTCTGTCTAAGAGGGAGAGACTAAGATGCAACAACAATACTCTGTGGATGGGCGAATGGTTGCTTTATAGGAATATTGGATACTGGCAGGTGATAGGAGTTTTCTAGCCCGGTAGAGGGAGCCTACCTTCTTTGCAGCAGACTTGACAGCATCTTATATGTATTTGTTCCAATTCAATTTTAGAATTAAAAAGTATAGTTAAAAGTATCATGTGCTCTTGAACCAAAGAAACAATATTTCTCTATTACACAACTATTCTATAAATGAACACAAAACATGCCATCCATATGTGCGTTGTTTCAGGGGGGGGGGGGTCTTTATAAAAGTGTGAACGATTTCTGATAATTGATTGGAATAATCTCCAACCAATCAGAACCTTCCACGAAATTGAAAGAAAATAACAACTATTTTCATACTAAATGTCTTTTTTTTTATCTGAAGCTTTTTCTAATATACTTTAATAATACGCAATACATGCTAAAGTATATACTATAGTTATGAGATTATGTTATGTTTGAAACGAAAAAGCTTTAATTGTTCTAATTAGCCGTATTTTATAATTAACTGACCAAGTCATCCATCTTTCTCCCTCTTACCTATCAACGTGTAGCCGGGGCGGGGCTATGGGCAGGTGATAAGCCTGTGTACTACAACCCATGCTAACTAGAAAAGACTGAAAGCGACGTGCGTTTAAGGTGGCAAACACAAAGGGGGAAAACTCGTGTGTGCAACAAAATTAAAAGAGTATTTATTTCAAAGAAATGTTATGCTGATTCAATCACTCTCTAATATTTCTAAATATGAGCATTTAGAGAAAGAGTGACTCTCTTTTCAATTAACTTACATAATGTGTTCGTACACACCATAAACAGACTGATAGTCAAACAGAAGTGTAGCATTAACAAGGTGGAGAACGAATGCTTTAAAGATTTTCGCTAAGAGCGGGATCAAACGATAATTTTGAGGGTCAATTCTTTCACCAAAATTCTTGAACACTAGAACCACAGACGCAATTTTAAAGGGTGTTTAGGAGACATTATATGAGTAAAACTTTGATTAGAAAATTCAAATTTTACAAAATCAGGGCTTTCTGAATGTTTATTAAGAGCTTCCAATTCTTTTTTTACCGCCTTTTATATAAAAATGAATTAAACTATATCCAGCCCTTATTTAGACCTCTTACGACTAGCAGCTGTGTACAAAAATTTATAATGATCAGTTAATTAGTTTAGAAGTGTATCATCTACATAAATATATGCCTAACTAAATAAATATATAAATATATATATTTATATTGTGTCTATTTAGACAGCATTTTCTCATTTATGCAAACATTGTTAAAAATAACAGAATTCATCCGTTTAATTACACCCTTTTTATTTTTTCAATTTTTCAGATTTTTTTTTTCTATTTAAATCAAAAATGTTCAATAGGTTTCACAGGGTTCACAGGTTTCACGAACGTTTTCGATTCTTCGTTGAATCATCATCAGGTGTCAACAGCAAATGAACAAAAAAACTGGAGAAAGAAGAGAATGTAAAAAAAACAGCAGAGAAATATGAAACCAGTGGTAACATTTCAAAATGCTTAACGTAATGCGATTTTGTTCTGTGATGCCATCCAGCGTTGCTGAATTTAAATCGTCAACGACTTCCTGGAACAATGCGAAAATGTTCTATGCGCGTTTAGACGAAAAAAACTTTATTTTTATTTTAAGAATTACAAAGGAAAACACACACATGTATATGTGCGTGTGTGTTTTGCTCTTATGTCTCTCAACTGAAACTGTTTGATTTACCTCTAATTTTAATAAAATTGAAACTACAGGGACATTGTTAAAAATTAACCACACAAAATCTGAGCAATTTTCAGTAACAGAGAGCAATTTGCAAAGTTTTGGTTTCGTATTTACATCGTAATGTTAAAAAAAATGTGTATACATCGTGGTATACGACCTGCGTTTGTCTATACATTTAACGAAGCGAAATAAAAAGTAGGGCTCGTCCGGGATTTGAACCCGGGACCTCTCGCAAGAAGCGAGAATCATACCCCTAGACCAACGAGCCATTTTATATAATAGTCAAAACATTTTATTCTTGATAAAGTGAAGCTTATAATATATGTACATTTGCTCATGTCGTCATTGATTTATTGGTTGTTAAAACGATACTAAATATGTATAACATTTTCATTGATTACTGAAACTAAAGGCGAGTGTATTGAGATTTAGGTTTCATGGAAAATCTTAAAAAATGCCGCTATTTTAAAACAACTTATTATTACATAAAACTATTATATTTAACATTTCTGTGACAAAAACATAATTTTATTAAAAAATTACAATCGGTTTTTGAGAAGCCATTTTGGAATTTCAACAGGGCGGTTCTTGTAAATATTAGATGCATTTATTGTGAATAAAACATGCTTGGTTAGTATGTGTAACAGAGAACAAACACAGGTGTATGGTTCTATTGGGTCGTCATCTTGAGAAATGGTTTCCCTATCTTTATTTACCTGAGAGTTACATCTGAGGGGGAATCTAAGGGGAGGTAACTACGTCATAATGTGACATCCATCTTTTAACAGAAAGTGATGTCTACCTATGGGTTGAATCTTTTGGGGGGTTTACGGCACGTCCAGACCTAGTGACTATGCCGGTTGGCGTATTCTTCTCGTTCAGTGTGTTTTGAAGTTGGTTGATGTTGTGCTGAGAGGGTTTAGGTATTGGGGTTTGTGTATTGTTCACCTGACTAGAGTCTTCCATCAGGTGCCTACGGTTTCTGCGTAGGACTTGTTCGGTTAAGGTTTCTATGATGTAGAACCGCGGTTCAGTGCAGGTCTGTATAACGACCGCTGGGGTCCATTTTCGGGTGATCTGGTTCTGTACTCGAACCTGCTGACCTGTGCTGCGGCTGGGGTCATCCTTCGCATGCTTATCATGCTGTACTTTCTGCACGAATTGTCTCTGGTACAGGGCGCCCCTGATTTCATCCCTTCTGGCATTGTTGTTTGTGCATTTCGCAGGGAGCTTGTTGATCAGCTTCCGACCACATAGTAGTTCTCCAGGGGATGGAATGACGTGGTCTATGGGTGTTGATCAGACACACAACAGGCCCATTTCTATATCTCGGCTGCTTAGCATAGCCTTTCTCATAGCTAGCTTGATTGTCTGAATGCGACTGCGGGTACCTGGGGGATGATGTCATGTGTTCGAAACTCCATTCCTTAGCAAATTCCTTGACGATACATAAGCTGTAGTGTGACCCGTTATCGCTGATGAGTCTTTCTGGGACTCTTTGTTCCCCAAATATCTGTTTGGTCAGGTTGATGACTTCCTGACTGGAGAAATCCCTAAGTCTGCGGATGAAGGGGTATTTTGAATAATAGTCCACAATGAGTAGATAGTTGTGCCCATTGAGGTTGAAAATGTCAGTGTCATAAGGCACAGTCGATGTCGCTGTTTATCCCACTCCAGAAAACGCAACTTTTAGCTCTCAGCTCTCATTTTTCACTTCCCTGATGACAATAGTGAATTTTTTTCGAGTTTTCCCGCTTTCAGTGTGTCGGGGATTAGTATACGGTCACCTTTGAGCAGGACGCCGTTTTCAACAGAGAGTTCATCTCGATAGGACCAGTATGGTCTAATGTCTTTGTATAAATCTCTGAGAGTCTCAGGTCAGCGTTGCAGAATTTTTTCTTTCAGGCTGCATAATGTTGGGTCAGCATTTGTTGTTTGGCGGATCTGCGCTAATTTCTCGGTTGAGAACTGCACAAAGTCCACCTTCAAGTCTAAATCAATGACTTCTTTGTTCCTCTTGTTGGGAAGTCTGGATAATCCATCCGCCAGCAGCATCTCCTTACCTGGTCGATATTTTAGGACCATGTCGTATTCCTGCAGCCGCAACAGAATTCGCTGGAGACGAGGGGGTGCTGCTGTCAGGTTTTTAAGGCGTATCATCTCTAGGGGTTTATAATCGCTTTCTACTTCGAACAAACACCCATAGATGTATGTTCGAAAACGTTCGCAGCCAAACACGACTGGTAAGAGTTCTCGCTCGATGTTCACGTAACGCTGTTCTGCTCCGGTTAGGGATTTTGAGGCAAACGCTATGGGTTTTCCATCTAGTTACAAAACTGCCCCATAGCCTCTGGATGATGCATCCACTTGTATAAGGGCCTTTTTGGAAGGGTTATAATATTTAAGTAACATTTCTTCGCATATTATGTTCTTTATCTTATGAAGTGACTTTTGATGGCTATCACTCAACTTTTCTTAGGAGATCTCTTAGGTTTGCTGTGAGGTCGGAGAGTCTGGGGATGAACGGTGCCATGTAGGTAATAATTCCTAGCACCTCCTGTAGCTCTTTGACGTCTGTTGGGCTTGGGAGCAGTTTAATCTCCTCCACTTTTTGGGGGATCTGAGTGTATTCCATTATCATCGAATATGGCACCGAATAATTTTCTTTTTCTTTCGTCGACTGCACATTTGTTGCTGTTTCCATCAGCCTGTGCAACTTCCGGTCGTGTTGTGCCTTGGTTTTCCCATATATGATCACATCATCGATCAGTGCCAGGGCTCCCGTACATTTTTCGATGGCCATGTCCATGTTCTGCTAGAACACATCTTGGGACATAACAAGACCAAACGGCATTCTTTGGAAACAATACCTTCCAAGTGGCGAATTGAATGTGGTCAGTAGCTGTGACTCTTGGTCAAGCTTGACGGACCAGTATCCATTCTTCGCATCCAGTTTGGAGAATAATTTTGCGCCAGAGAGTTTGTGTGTTAGCTCCTCCATGGTCGGAGTCTTGTGATGGCAACGCATGACCTCTTTATTTAGATCTTTAGGGTCCAAACATAGTCTTAGTTTGCCATTGTTTTTCCGTGCGTATACGATGCTGCTAACCCAGTCGGTAGGTTCATCGACTTTGCGGATAATCCCTTGTTCAGTCATTTCATCCAGTTCCGCCTTGATCTCGTCCATCATGTGGATGGGACATTTTCTTGTGGCATGAATGATAGGGTGGTTGTTGGACCTCAGCACAATGTGGTATTCCCTTGCGAAGTGACCAATCCGGTCAAATTGATCCGGGTAAGTTTCAATCAGGTCCTTCGCTGAATTGATTGGCGTATCCTTGTTTGGGTTGGCTGGGGCGCACTTGGTTTGCTAAATGGCACAATGCAGAGTGACGAGTTTTAAATCCTTTAAGGAGGGTAACCCTAGTATGATTGGTCCATCCGAGGTCACCACGTAAAATTTTACGGACCTCCATTCAGCTTTATATGCACATTGTAGCAATACCGATCCGTGTTGCGGTATGTTCGATCCGGTGTAGGCCGTCAGTAATGCTACTTCTTGGGAAACACAATGTCCAGTGTGGCGAATGCCTCAGTCTGACTGTTCTTTTGGTCCTGGGTTTGCATCGTATGGAAGGACATTCTCTCGAAGCTGTCTCCCATTTGGTCCTGAACCTGAATGGAATTCTGATTCTGTCGGTCTCTGTAGAAGTTTTGTTGTGTTGGGCGTTTTTCGGTCCAGTGTGCCTGTCTATCTGATTTTTCTTTTTTGTTGTGGCAAATCTTAGCCCAGTGTTTTTTTCGTCCACATGCTGATCATGTGCTTCCTCAAGCAGGACATTTCCCATTTTGATGGGTGAGTCCACATTTGTTGCAGAACTCCGGCTTCCCCGGTCTGTGTTTTATTGCACTTATTTTGTGGTCGGCACTCCCCTGTAGTTGGCCCATTTGCCTCATATAATTTATTGAGGCGTTGTGACTCCTACAAATTTTCAAAACGTCTTGAAGTGTCATCGACTCGTTTTTGTTGAGTAGCTGTTTTTAAAGTTCCGGATAATTAATTCCCGTAATAATTTGGTCGATTATACGCTCTTCCACATCACTGGCGTCTCGGAACTTGCAATTTTGTGCCTGCAGTCTGCATCGCGCTAGGAAATCATCTATGTTTTCCGTTTCCGTCTGTGAGTATTTCTGCAGATAAAAACACGCGATCCGGAAGTTAGTTTGTGGCTCTAACTGTTCCCAAAACATTTCCCAAATAATTGCAGAATTGCGTCTGTCAGCTTTGTTAACAAATGTCCACGAGTAGTGGACTGTCTTAGGCCTTCTATTCCCGATAACAAAAGAATTTTGTCAACTTGTTTATGTTCTGGGGTGCCTTTTACGGAGAAATACAAATTACATTGTTGAAAAAACTTGAAGGATTCCACCAAATTTGCTGCTTCCCAACACATCAATGGTTCGCTTGTACTGCTCGACATTGTTATAGTATTTTACATAAACAATAAACAACTTTGAAAACGGGAACGAATGCACTCACGATTTTCATCGGTAAAAATCCAATATGGTGCTGATGGTGTTTTTTTTTTACGAAACGACGGCTGTTTTAAGGAAACTCTCTTGTTGTTTTCTCCGTTACGTTAGTTGTAGACTGCATAGTTCCTTTTCTGGTTTATTTTACCGCTGCCACCATTTGATTCTTTTTCCTTCTCGAATCTTGAATTCATTTCTCAGCTTTCAAATGTATGCGTCTCTTCTGATATGGCCAATCATTCTACAATAAACTAACATTGCGGAATAAAATCCACAGGTAAATATTGAATGATGGGTTTCGGCATTATTCCCAAACAACTGCTTTTGTAATAAAATCATGATTTATGTAATTTACTCAAGTATAAACAACACAAGGTGTTTACCGTATGTTTAGTAATATTCTAGCAAAACGTCAACATGGCGGCCTATCTTGGTTCGTCTTGTTAACAAAAGTTATAAAGGGGGATAACTAGTTACTTCTGGCTTGGGAATATATAAAAGAAGTTCCGAATTTACCCCAGTAAACTAGCAATTACTCTGTAATAAATACATATTTTCAGGACAGAATATATAGAGTATTAAAGGTTAATTGCAAATGTTACTGCGTATGGGCACTTCACGACTATCCCCTCGTAGGAAGGGTAACTTTTCCTCTGACATTATGTCTCAAATATTTCACGTGGGAAGCGGTTAAAGAGTGGGGGATTTATGAAATTGTTTGTGGGTTTTACCACAAAGCAATTAAAAAATATGTAGGGCTCGTCCGGGATTTGAACCCGGGACCTCTCGCACCCAAAGCGAGAATCATACCCCTAGACCAACGAGCCATTTCACATAGACATAGTGAAATTTTAATTCTAAATAGCATTAAAAACATTATTTACATTTGTTTATATAATCACTGATTTATTGATTTTTCAAAACATTCTGAAATTCATATTAATCTTGACTGACTGTGTGGAGATTAACTTTATTTACAAAAGAGAAAACAAAAATATAAAAAGCTTTACGTTACACACACATGCGTTCTTTTCTAGAATAGTGACACGGTCAAGGATACTGTTTTTTTTGTTGTTTTTTTAGAAACACAAATGAACCATAATACGTTACTTTCCCATCCGCCAATGTAAAGGCTTCAAAACATTTTCTTAAAATTACATCAAACGCATAAACGAGGAAAATTCGAAATTGGCTTTAAAGTATTTAACTGTACGAAAGTTATTTATGCCTTTTGTTTTACTTATATTCACCCCCTAACAAGGCACATTGCCACTGAGACATAAGGGGCTACCAAGAAATAGGGGTCAGATTTATAGGTGCATTGTAAGTGGGGGTTGTGTAACGAGATGTTTATTCACATTTCATTTAGATTGATGCATGTGGGGACAGTCGAGGAAACAGGGAGTCGCAAGGGATTTCCAAAGGAAAGTAGTTCGAGGAAAGAAGCTATTAGGGTAAAAATCTTTCCGGCATCTGGGGACCTCTACAATAAATGTATGGGATTTAGCTGATTGTTGAATTAGTCGGGAGTGCTCACGCAGAGGGGGCACAAGTGTAGCAAGTTCGTCGGAGCACATTCCATCGTAGTACTTGTAAAACAAGAGCAGGGTGTGACTTTGCGTCGATTGGAAAGAGGCTGGAGCTTAGTAGACAATCTAGAAGCTATTAGATTAGAAGTTCTTTGTTGAACTCTGTCTAAGAGGGAGAGACTAAGATGCAACAACAATACTCTGTGGATGGACGAATGGTTGCTTTATAGAAATATTGGATACTGGCAAGTGTGAGGAGTTTTCTAGCCCAGTAGAGGGAGCCTACCTTCTTTGCAGCAGACTTAACAGCGTCTTATATTTATTTGTTCCAATTCATGTTTAGAATTAAAAGGTATAGTTAAAAGTATCATGTGCTCTTTAACCAAAGAAACAATATTTCTCTATTACGCAACTATTCTAGAAATGAACACAAAACATGCAATCCATATGTGCGTTGTTTCAAGAGGGGGGGTCATGATAAAAGTGTGAACGATTTCTGATAATTGATTGGAATAATCTCCAACCAATCAGAACCTCCCCCGAAATTGAAAGAAAATAACAACTATATTTATCCTAAATGTTAGTTTGTTTCCCTAAAGCTTTTTCTCATATACTTTAATAATACTTATGTTGTACATACACTTGCAACACAAACTCATATTTATGTCAGATACAACATAACCATTTATACAACTGGAGTGTTTGATTTTTGTAAAAAGACTTAGGTGGTGTGCTCAGAAAATATGTTGATTACAACAATAACAGCGAGAATTTAAAAGCCGTACTGCATTTTTAACACACAAGCTGTCCCAAATCTGGAAAGGCAAAACACTGCCACGCCAAAAAATTAGAAAAAAATCTTCGTTCTGGAGTTGGATGAAAAAGGTTTCAAGTCGAGGTTTTGAAATTTAAATCTTTCAACCACGGGAAAAAGAACAAAAAAAAACAACAAAAAGATGGAACGAGAGCATGCTACCCCCGTGGATTTAATAAAGGGTTCCGTTCGAAATTCCGTCCAGACTCCCGAGTTCGACAGAAAGATTCTCGAGTTCGACAAGGTACACCTGAAGAAGATCGGAAGTTACCTCGGCCGAAACGTTGTGATAAAAACATCCAAGATAAGAACGGTAGTCCGAATATAAAAAATTCTACAACAACAAAAATGTCTGTCGATTTTTCTTCGTCTTTTTTATTGTTTAATCAGGAGCACGAAAATAAGTTTGAACGAAAATAACTTCTCGCTTAGAAGCCAAACACTTATCTTCTCGCAAGAAAAGCTAAGACCGTATTTATGAAATATATATATATACATGGACAAGTCGGTAGCCTATTTTAAATGACGAAAAAGGAAATAATTTAAAAGTGCTATGTTGGAAATTATTAGGCACCAGTACGAGCAACAGATTCGATTAGAAGATAAATTCCGAGAAAAACAAATAAGAAAATGGAAAAAGAACAGAAATTTCAAATAGAATAAATGAAAAAGAACAGAAATTTCAAATAGAATAAATGAAAAAAAAACAGACATTTAAAAAACATTGAAGGAAAATGTTTCTTCATACCCAACAGGAACATAAAAATCATACGAATTATTGAATGGGGATCAAAATTGTGAAGATGAAAGTGCATTTTCACAAAACGCTATCGATAATTTTAATTAATACCCTGAAAACAAAATTACTTTTGCTTCGTATTTCAGGTTCAATTTCAGCGAATTGAACCAATTAAAAAATGTTCGTTTGCTATTAAGAAAATTGGTTAAACATACCAAATTCGTCAATTACATATTATCACAAAAAACTAACAACCTTACATTTGTTGAAGCGATACAATTATTAACTCAATTGTTTAAAACTTTTCACAGAAGGTGGAAATGCATGGCTCTCACAAGAAGAGAATTGATTTACTCCTCTCCAGGAGTTAGGCACAAGGCCAGTTTTTATCCTACTCTCACAAGTAAGATGTGACCCAAGGTCGGGTCGGGAAAGTGGGGTTTGAAAAGCCAGCGTCCGAGAGGTGAGCACTCTGGCCATTAAAAATTGCCCTGGCAGCCCCGTCGGCATTCCCCGGCAGGGGCGCCTCAGGCAGTAAGCAATTAACTTACTCCTCCCCAAAGAGGGGAGGCAAAGCCTGGGAGGATGGACCTCCTAGAACTGCACAGGACAGACCCATTGACCGGCGTAAGTCAAGCCCCGAAGGACAAGACAATACCAGTATGGGGTGTAGTATCCATCGGAACAGATACTACACTAGAGAAGACGAAGACTAAACTATGTTCGGTAGCATAGCTAACAAACGCTCCGATTATTTCAAATTGTCGGGGTTAAGCGCTAAAAATGTTCAATACCTAATCTTCGCACAAGATTCTGTGTTGAATACGGATGTAGAAATCAGAATAAAAGTTCTTAATAACCTAGAGAATTAACTTGGTTTAACGCTCAACATATCATAGAGTACTGCTTACGTTTTATTAGTGTTCGCGAAGATTCAAGAGATTTTGAGCAAAGTGAAGTGTCACATATTAGAAACATCCATAACAAAAAGAATAGAAATTCACCAACTAAATTTAATAAAGAAAAGAAGAAGAATTTCCCCCCTAAACCGTGTTTTTGTTGTGGGCAATTATATTGGCACACATATTGCTCATATAAAATGAAAACGTGCATGGGACACAAAACTACAAACTACATAGTTATAAATACATTTAAAAGCTTAATTAAAATTGCTAAAAGTGACGAAGTTAAAAATATCAGGAACTTTGCGCAAGTAAGAATATTGACTGCGGCTCAGATTAGTCAATAATAAATCTTTAAACGTGCAAAAAATAGAAAACCAAGTGATGAGAACTAAAACAGCTAAAAGCGTCACTGGGGAACGAATAAAATTTGAAGGCGAGCTAATTACTGACGCTATAATAAAAGGAAAACATTAAAATTGAAAATGTTTGTGATGAACAACTTAAGCAACGTTTTAAGCACGAACTGGATGGAATAGTTTCAATTATAGAATATGCCCATTAACCCCTTCTCTCGAAATATAGTAAACTTTAAATTTCGAAGCAGAGAGACAAACTAAAATTAAAGTTTTTTTCTGGTGGACTGGGAATATGTTACAAAATGACTGCTAAGTTTGAATTTCAACCAGTTTTTAAAAATCAACGAAATGTTCCATTCGTGTCATTAAATCAAATTGACGAGGAATTAAATAAACTTGAAAAAATTGAAGTATTATCGAAAGTAGAGTACAACGACTGATCTTTGCCTACAGTCGACATAAAAAAGAGATCCGTGTTTGTGCATATTTCTCCACAGGATTAAACCATGCATTAACGGATTACCACAATCCTCTGCCTAGTCCAGAAGAGATATTCGTCAAACTCAACTTAGGAACAATTTTTTCAAAGATTTAAGTGATGTGGACAAAGCGTGTTACAAAACTACTTTGTCTGAATACTCATAGTTTTTTTTTACGATTACAATTTAGGGTTAAGGTTGCATCAGCAATTTTTCAACAAGTACTGGACACAGTAATTAGCGGACTGAACTTTGCGTTCAAGATGGCATTTTAGTGACCAGTAAAAGCACCGAAAAACACAAATCACATATACAGGAAGTATTTAAAGGAACCCAGGACTATGGATTTAAATTAAATGGAGAAAAAGGCGATATTTCTTAGAGAAAATAAACTATATTGATCAAATTATTGACAAAAATTCTAAAAGAACAGAGCGAGCGAGTACGGCAAAAAATATTCCGGCCCCGGAAAACATATCGTCACTACACAGTTTTCTTGGTTTAGCAAATTATTACAATGTGTTTCTTCCAAACATGAACAATTTCCAAGTGTGCCTCCCTACAAACGGAAATAGAAGTAGAAAATACATTGTTTAATGCAATTAGGGAGCTTCCGGTAACACTCAAAGAAATAAAAGAAAAGGTGCTAGACGACGATTGCTTTAAGTACATAAAACATGAAATAAAAAAAAACACTGACAAATCTAGGAAGTGTATTCAATCTGTGATGAAATAGTGGTTATTATAAGAAGAAAATAATACTAATAGATTTTCCTGTCGCTCACCCCCACATTTCGAGAATATAAAAGTTTCATGAGAAGTTATGTGCATTGGACAAGCATAGATAAAAAACATTGAACATGCAATGAAATGAGATATTAAAAAAGAAAAGGGTTTGGGTCTAAACGACAGAATGCCAGGAGGCATTCGAAAAAATAAAAAAATATCCTCACATGACAATTATTTTTGATGCACTATAATCCATATCTCGAAATCATTGTAGCTACTGATTCTATCTCGTACGGCATTAAAGCTAGCATATTACATAAAATGGAATGTTATATAATGATGGACGTAACTTGTGGGATTATAAAAACCTTTATGAGAATGTTATATGATAATGAACGTGTGGCGGAGAACGGGTGTGGGGTCGTTGGTTTGGCTGGTGCGACTTAGTGCGTGCCGCCGAGTGCATAGAGTGCGATGTTGTTTCTGGGAATCGAAACGTGACAAGTGACGAGACGATGGATGACCCGGGTTCAAAAGGTCAGCCTGCACCTGTGTGGTTATCACGTGATATTACGTCACAGTTTTGATATGTGAGAAAATTGGAGTTTTAAAACCAGTTCGGACTTAGGATGCGTAGAAGTCGGACGAAGGAATTAAGATGTAGCCAAGTCAGCACGGGAAATGTTTTTCCCTAAGAAAGAATACTGGAGTACAAGATGTCCTTCTCCCCCTGTCTCCTCAAATAACAAAGGACTGATTAGACAATAAGCTAGCTAAGACTTAACCACGATATTCGTAAATCTCTCTCTCTCTCCCAACGATAGCAAAACATCTCCACGGGCAATAGAAACTGACGCCGAATAAAAAGTAATTAAAATGAAAAGATTGTTATCTTATGAAGCGGATGAGAAAGGTCTTTTGTTACAGAACAACTCACGGAGATGGCCACTACAGTGCAGAGGCGAATAAAGTACTCAACCACTAGACGACAGAGCAAACCGAGAAGAAACGAACCTATGAATTATTAAGGGGCTATGCAACAGGAAGACAGATCGCTGAAACCTATCGCATACGCGTCTCGTATATTACTACCTGCAGAAAAAAGTTACTCACAAATCGAGAAGGAAGCATCGGGTATTATTTTTGCAGTCACCAAATTCCATCGTTTTGTTCACGAAAGACATTTTGTGTGTCAAACCGACCATAAACTGTTTGATGGATTAAAAAAGTATTTACCAACGCATACTGCAAACAGATTACGGAGATTGAGGACAATTCTCCTCAATTACAATTATAAAATGGATTATCTCCCATCAAAGATCAGTCACGCTGACGGATTATCTAGACTTATCCCAAAATAGGCTGAACCCCTTGAAGACACAGTGATTGCCTCCCTACAAACGGAAATAGAAGCAAAAAATACATTGTTTAATGCCATTAGGGAGCTTCTGATAACACCCAAAGAAATAAAAAAGGTGCTAGACGACGATTGCTTTAAGAACATAAAACATGAAATAAAAGAAAAACACTGACAAATCTAGGATGTTTATTCAATCTGTAGTTATGAAGTATTACAGAAAATAATACAAATAGATTTTCCTGTCGCTCACCCAGACATTTCGAGAATTAAATATTTAATGGGAAGTTATGTGCATTGGACAAAAACTTGTAAATGCAATGAAATATGCAAAGATTATGTTTTGGCAGCGAAGACACCTCCTATAAAGTTCAAACTTTGACCGAAAACAAACGGATTGTGGTCTAAGATCCAGATAGATTTTGCTGGCCCATTAGACGGTTTCTATTACTTAATAGTGGTGGACAGTTTCTCAAAATTGTTGGAAATATTAAAATGTAGGAACTCATCTACGGAAGTAACCATTAGTTTTTACATGAATTATTCACCCGGTTAGGGGTTGTTGACTGTATTTTATCGGACAACGGAACGCAATTCGCGTCTAGTGAATTTAAAATAGTCTGTCAAAGTTTTGTAGTGGAGCATATCAGGATAGGCTATTCAATAATTTTTGCAGGTATATAACATGACTTAAAATGTTTCATGTTCCATGACGCCATGGCAATGTTTGCAAAGAAAATTAAAACAATGTTTGATAGAGTATTTCCAACCCATACAAAACCAGGGCGTGGAAAAATGTCACGAAAGGACGCTTTAAAGTTGGAGAAAAAATTTCCCTTCGAATGTTCGGAAAAAATAGATCTTACTGGGAAACAGGAATAGTGATAAAACGGATTAGAAACATGCTTTACATGGTAATGGGGCCCGAGTTTACGCACAAAATACACATGAACCAGATGAGGAAACGATATTTAGATGCTGCCGACTGTAATAATCCAGAGGACGAACTAATGGATGTCGTGTTCGACACATTTGAGATTTAAATCCCGCAAAATGGTTCTGAACAACGAAGTTCTAAAAAGAAGCTTAAGATTACGGACTTAATTGTAATAAACCCTAAAAGAAAAAAGGTATTGACTCCATACAGAGTAAGGCAAAAAGGGAAGCGTTGTGGTGTAATGGTGATCTACCCTATTCGTAATTGAGTGAACTCTTCCAGAGACTATATATAGAAGAGATAACAACAAGTCTTGAGGCGGTCTCTCTGCAACTTATGTTGCTTAGAGACTCTTGACTGGACGATAGCAATTGAGAATCCGTTCTCGACAATCAGCTCGACAGAAACTGGGCCATTTTGGTGGTCTTTAATTTGTCGGACTGGAGTATGGTTCTGAGGCGCCCGACCAGGGATTGCCGACGGGGCTGCCCAGGCTATTTTTATGAGGCTAGAGTGCTCTTTCATTAGGGCCGCTGGCTTGATTCTCCCAACGTTCTTGTGCAACATATCCCTGTGACGGAAATGAAGTAAATACATTGTTGAAGAGGAAGTCGGACTGAAAGATGGCAGTCGAGGATCCGTTCTCGACAATCGGTCCGGCAGAAATTAGGCTATTTCGGTGGCTTTTTATATGTTGGGCTGAGATAGTCGTTGGAAGTCCACGCTCCTAGGCATTACTCCCCTCTTTTATGTTATATAATCCCCTGCGAATATCTCATTTTTTTTGCTCTTTAATTTAAACTTTTCGATATTTATCCAAATAAAGTTTGTATCCATAAAAGAAAAAAGTCAGAGAATCTTGACAGTGCTTATATGATAACTCTCAACAATATATAGAGTTGTTTACTAGTTATAAAGATTTTTTACTTATACAAACATATTTCGGTACACATTCGCGTAACATACTTCAGTCACAGCTATAAAAAAGCTAGACTTCATCAAGCCTCTACTTTACGCTTTATTTTCTAGAATGGGGCAGTCTTACCTTTAAAGGACTTGTGATTAATTGAAAATATTTTAGAATTAAACTAAGGTTAATTTTCTTTTTTTTTTTAAATTTTTAGCCTAAATACTTTAAAATCAAGGTTGATAAAAGTAGAATGATATTTCCGGTATAATTGTCTGGGTCATTAGAACTAACGTGGCATCCACCGACGAAATAGTAACAAGCCGATATACACACAAACTAACTGTCTGGGCTAAATATGGCCACCTGATAATCGCATCTAAAACATACACACACACATCTTTACAGGCATAGACGCACGCACAAAAGCATTTCAATAGAAATACGTAATACTCAAGCAAGAACGGATAAAAATGAAGATAAAATATATTAAAATTAAATTTATATCAATAATGACAAACAACTCTCAGGTCTACATAAAAGCACACTAATATAAATACATATATAAAAAATAGAATATATGCACAGCCACACACTCAAATATATGCACATACGTATACTCACCCACACATATACTCATATATAAATATATACACAGACACATATATATACATGTACATAAATATATATATATATATATATGATTACACACATACACACACGCACACACACACACATATATATATATATATATATATATATATATATATATATATATATATATATATATATATTCAAATGTTGAATTAAATAACGATAGTTAAATTATCGTTTAATAATAATAATCCATCGTGATAATATAAAGCTCAATATATAGAATAGAGCAATCAATTTTTTAGGTGAAAGATGAGAATAAAGAATTCTAAAGATACAATATTTATTAAAACATCAAAAAGTTCAGAGCAAGGAGATTCATATCCTTAATCCATGGATTTTCAAAGATTAAAATCTTCTCATCAGAGGATAGGGAGAGCTGATAATGTAGTTGTAAATATTATTGGCAACATTTAACTTTGAAAATGTTGTATAAAGTAAAATAAAATAGAAATAGAAATAAAGAACAAAGTCAGGGTGTATGATATTTAAAAAAACACAAGTCAGGACAAAAATAAAGATAAAAGAAGCCAGCTGTTATTTTGGAAATGAATGCTTGAAAAGGAAAGCAATACTCAAGTTGTTTGGGAATCCAAATATTTTTGTAAGATGCTGGTAGTTTGATGGTAATTGGTAACTTCCATTTTATCCTGTCTGTGCATTAGTTTGGTGGTGGAATTGTTCGTTTCGTAGGGTTCAGATTGATTTTTGTCTGTTAGAGTTCGGTATATATAAAATTAAGCATTTTGAAACAACCTCCTGCTTCCTAGTTGAACAGAAAATCGGCAGGTTATAGGCGTCTATTAAGATCTGAAAGTTTTAAAGATAGAGCTGAAAAAATGTTTTGTTTGATGAGGAATAAACTTTTCTCTTGTTGGAATGGGTGTGAATAATAGCTGTTTGTGGTCGTGGGAGGAGGGCAATGAGTTTAATTGGGGTGTAGGGTGGCTAGGGAAGGATTGAATGGTAAGCGTAGATATCCACATTCTCAAACACACGCACAACAGGGCTTTATGGAGCCCTCCAAAAAGGAGCACGCTCCTTTTTGTCTTATCACGTTGTTAAACCTTTGGATTTCCTACACTGCGGATCCGAGGTTTCGTCCCTCGTTTAAACGGTGAAAATCCAAACAATATATATATATATATATATATATATATATATATATATATATATATATATATATATATATATATATATAGAGAGAGAGAGAGAGAGAGAGAGAGAGATGAATAATCCGACGGTATGGAATAAACGGAAGACCTGAAAAGCTCAACGTTTCGCCCAAATGTTATATGGCTTTATCAAGAACGAACAAAAAATGCAAAAAATGACAAGTTCAGATGTATCTATAAAATAAACAAAAACGAGCAGTTTTCAAAAGTGCTTAATACTAGATAGAGCTTTATAAATTTCCGTAAGTGTGAAAGTGATGTGAAATATATACCTATATGTGAGTATATATATATATATATATATATATATATATATATATATATATATATATATATGCGTGTGTGTGGGTGTATATTTGCACTGTATTAATAACATTAGATAATCTTTTATTTAAGAAGTAGTAGACGTAGAAGCGAACAGAAAATATAATGAGTTAACAAAAAAACGCATCCAGTCACAGAAATTAGGTACTCGTGATTTCTGGAAAATCTACAATAGTGTAGTGAATAATGGTCAATCAACGATTCCCCCACTATCAAACCACAATGATGTCGCTTGCACGGCCACTGATAAGGCTGAACTACTTGCCCATCGCTTCGCTTCTAACTCTACTTTGGACTCAGATAACCACCCCCTCTCCAGATTCCCTTTTCTGACCGAAGCCACACTTGATAACCTTGTCATCACCCCATCCCAGGTCAGAGACATCATAAAAAACCTTGACACCTCCAAAGCTTGTGGGCCTGATCTTATACCAGTAATAGTAATAAAGAAATGCTCTGCTGAACTGGCCCCTGTCCTCTCCAAACTCTACAATAAGTGTCTAGCTGAATCTTGCTTCCCCGATAGCTGGAAAATTGCCTCTGTGTTTACCAGTCTACAAGAACTCTGGGAATAGAACCGATCCTCAGAACTATCGCCCAATCAGTCTGCTGCCGATCATGCTAAAATCTTTGAATCCCTAATCAATCTAGCGATAGTACGGCACTTAGTTAATGCTAAACTTCTTTCCGACCGCCAGTATGGATTTAGACAAGCACGATCTACTGCAGACATCCTAACGGTCATCTCTGAGAGCATGTATCATGCACTCGACGGGGCAAGAGAAGCTAGAGCAGTAGCGCCAGATATATCCAAGGCCTTTGACAAGGTTTGGCATAAAGGGCTTCTCCTGAAAATACGCTCATACGGTATTACTGGGCAATTACTTAATATTTTTAGATCCTTCCTAGACAAAAGAAAAATCCAGGTTGTCCTCGATGGCCGCTCATCTATGCAACATGGCATAAATGCTGGTGTACCCCAGGGATCTATCCTTGGACCCGTGTTGTTCCTGATCTATATAAACGATCTCCCTGATGGCATAGAGTCTGAGATTGGTTTATTTGCTGATGACACCAGCCTTTACTCTCGCCATGTTGGTAAAACCGACGCAATCAAATTCGAGGCAATTGCTGAATCTTTAGAAAATGACCTCCAGGCTGTAGTGGATTGGGGCCATAAATGGTTGGTAACTTTTACTGCCGCAAAGACAAAGCTCCTTTCCTTCAATAATTACAAGGAACCTTTGCTACCACCGATTGTCATGGCAAATAACACCCTACCTGAGAGTTCATCATTCAAACTCCTCGGCTTAACCTTCACAGGTAACATGAATTGGAACAAATACATTGAAGACATTGCCAAGGCTGCCGCAAAGAAGGTTGGCTCCCTCTACCGTGCTAGTAAACTCCTCACACCTGGCATTATCCTGTATCTCTACAAAGCCACCATCCGCCCATGCATGGAGTATTGTTGTCACATCTGGGCTGGCGCATCATCTACTAGTCTCTCCCTCCTTGACAAGGTCCAAAAAAGCCATTTCAGCGAATTATGTACCAGTCGAGGATCCGTTTTCAAACTGGCCCATTTTAGGTAGCCTTTTATCTGTCGAGCTGAGGTATTGGTCCTGGGTAGTCCTAGGAGGTCCACTCTCCGAGGACATGTCTCCCCATTTTGGGTTGAGTTACTTTATTGCTAACTGCCTGAGGCGCCCCAACCGGAGAATTCTGACAGAGCTACCCAGGCAATTTCTTTAGAGACGCTGACTTGATTCTCCCCACCTTCAGGGTTGTGCCACATCTTCCTATGGTGGGAAGGAAGTAAATATCCAATTAGCCTAATCAGCTCTTAAGAAGCGAAACCAATGTTCTCTGTGTTACTCGCTTGCCATAACTATATTTTCCTACAAAACTCTATTATATATTGAGCAATTTTGAAGTAAATGCTTAAACAAAGATATATTTATGATATATTATTTGATAATATTAGTATATCATATAAAATAGTAATATGAGAGAGAGAGAGAGAGAGAGAGAGAGAGAAATAGAGAGAGACAGAGAGACGTGGGTTGCAAATTGCGCCGATGAACAATCTAAAGCCTCCCATATGATTAAGTATGAAATTTGATCTGACGACTATTTAAAAGTATGTGTGTGTGTGAGAGAGAAGGAAGGGGGGAAAGCGAGAGATAGCGGGGAGGGGCACACGAATTGAACGTTGATACCTGAGACTGAGAAATGACATGTCAACTTAGCCTCATCACCAGTAAATAGTGTTATAGTATAAATAATAGCTTATATGATGTCGTTACAGCTTCCCAAGTGGTCTAGTGGTTAGGATTCCGCGCTCTCACCGCGGCGGCCGGGGTTCGATTCCCCGCTTGGGAAATAATTTTTTTTAAATGCCACGACTAGCGAATTCTAAAATGTATCTTTAAAGCAATAAGATTTTGTTTTCCTTCTTTTTGTTAATTTTAATGTAAAGAAAAAAGGGGTAATTTATTACTATATTACCTGGCGCAGTTTAGCCACTAAAAGTATTAAAATTCTACTTTGTTGTGGGATTACATTTAAACAGCCTGAAAAAACCTGCAAAGAAGGAATAAGATTTTAATTTTAAATAATTAAGATTTTAAAGAAGAGGGGATTACTTTTCTTTTACAAATTCTACGTAAAATGAGCACCCACTTCCTGGCCAGTTAGCTTTAAACGAGACATGTAATCGACTTGAATTTCGAATGTGGGGGAGGTTGAATAACTGATTTTTAGCTACATTTTAAAATAATGATTTTTTTTACTATGAAATGCATCCATTTTTACGTTTAAAAATGGTACCTGAATAACGTTTTATTTACTATAATTAACAATATTTTTATGAAAATCCTAAAAATGCCGCTTGTCAATATTTCAAAACAACGTATTATTGCCTAAAACCATTATTATTGCCTAAAACCATAACATTTAATGTGTTTTATCGCCGCTCCTATCATTTTTACAAAATAAAAATAAATTAAAAACGTTTTATTTGCATTTTATTAGAAGCTGAAGTGATTTAATATGTCCGATGCAAATAAATGTTGCAGGACGTAAACGGAATAATTCTGTCTGTAATATGTCACAAGAAAACAACCACAGTCCCTAATAAAATTTCAAATAAAACATGTTTTTCCCCATTTTGTAAAGAATGTAAGGGTTGTAAATTATTTACCTCGTGACATAATACGAACAGACTTATTTTACTTCTATCCTACACCATTTATTTATATCGGCCATATTAAAAATCCAACGTGACAAGCTATTCGCCTGTACGATTGTAATTGCTATAACTTACTACATAGGGGAAACCAGTTTAGATTAAAAACAAGATTCTATAACCACAAAAAGTGCGTTATCGAATGTCCTCCTGCTCCCAACTAATACCATCATATTATATTTTTATTCTCATTTTAGTTTTACATTTTATGATATCAAATTGTTTAGATGAGGCGCAAATGTGTACTACGCATTGATTGAAATGTTGGGTTGTAAGTAAAGAGACATTTACTGAAAAAAATTTTGGTAAAAATAATAAATGTACCAAAAGTTATTAATCATTAAAAATAAGAACGCCATACAATGCATTTTAAATTTATTAATTTTTTTTTTCCAATTATTTTTTTTCAATTAAATTGTCGAAGATATACTTCATCATCAGAATTTAAAAAAAGAAAAAAGAAATATAAAAATACCTTCTTTTTTTTTCCTTGTTTTCTCATCATCTTTTTGGTGTGTGCTCAATTCGTCTGTTGTTGAAGCGAATGTGGGATAGGGTCTCTTAAGTCAAGAACGTGACACGTGGCGGCGCAAATTGAATAAGAAATGGTGTTCTTGTTTAGAAAGCATTTTATTATTTGTTTACCTCTTCGTGACACACCCAGCGTTTCCAAGAAATCAGTGAATACCCCTGTGCACTCCTGTTCCAAAGCCTGAAACCCATATTACTATTTCGATTCTTAGTTTTTAATTCCTATAATTCTCAAATTATAAATTTAAAAAATAAAATACAACGAAACGTCGTATTTTCTTTTTTTTATATAAATGTCCGGTGCGAACGAAGACCCCACAATATTATTGTATTGATCAAGATGAAATATACTTATCCAAGTACTCTGGGTAATTTAATTACAGAATATACATGATTATCTACAACATACAATTCTGCCTGGTCGTTAATTTGCTAACTATCACATTAGTGGCAGGTGAATGCGTTTGACCGAAGGGCACATTTTGATAGACAGGTCACTCGGTGTGGATGCCGTTGTAATGGGCTTAAGTGTCTACCTGAAGTTGTCAAACCAGTACTATTTCTTGAGGGGATTGACCTCATCTTTTGACCTCATCTTAATCACCCCTACCTTATATCAACTTGTTCACAATCAACCAGTGCCCTAATTTTTTAAAAACTCCCTAAATAAATCGACCCTAATAAATCTCGTTGGGCGAACTTCAGATCTGAAGCTGTGATGCTACCACTCCAAAATAATGATAAAAAAAGTTGCGAGGCCGGGTTCGACCGAAGTCAGAAGAGGTCACGATAAGTTAAATGGATCTCCTCGCGTAAGGTGACAGAGTACATTACATGGCATGAGAAGGAGTTTTAATGAAAAGGCTCGACTAATTGTTGCGAAAATTTTTAGTCGGCTTATCATATAATTATAGACGTTTTAATTACTGTAATTCTAAATCTAGAGAATGCTTTAATATATATATATATATATATATATATATATATATGCACATACACACACACACACACACACACACACACATATATATATATATATATATATATATATATATATATATATATATATATACATACACACACACACACACACACACACATATATATATATTGTTCTTTTACAAAGAGTTGCGTACTCTCTATGAATTCCGGAACGATGCCAATCATTGTAAGCTCAATGAGCCCCGGAAACAAGATTCAGAGCAGGTATATATGTTCATTTATGTTACCAAAAGATTTATTCGCTATAGATCCATTAAAACAAAGATTGTATTTCAGTTGGTGTATATTTATTTATTTGTATAAAAAGAAATCTGATGATACACACACACACACACACACACACATATATATATATATATATATATAGCTTGAAACGCTGGCGTATGTACGTAATAAAATTAATATTATTTACTTAAAAATTAATAGTATATATATATATATATATATATATATATATATATATATATAGAGAGAGAGAGAGAGAGAGAGAGAGAGAGAGAGAGATAGATATACTTATAATAGTTACAATCAAGTGAGTGACATGTACAGACAGAGCTAAAATGTGTAGAACCTTTTCCCTTATTTTCGACCAGCATGGTTAACCTTGCGTTGCCAAACAGCATGGATAACAAATTTGAAGAATTAAAAGAACAGGTGCATAAAACATATCTGACATAAAACCTTCTTTTTATCAGACAACAGCAGCAGCGTCCTTCTTAAGTTCAACCTTTTTCCCCCGCGGAATGGGGACTTGCAACGTGGTAGTGTCAAAACTACCCAGCTAACAGGGATCTGGTGAAAATACCAGAGAGTTCGGCATCAGGATCCGTTGTCATCTGGTCGTCTGTGACTCTGTGTGTGGACAGCAAAGATGTGTCAAGCGCAGAACCGCAAATCAATGGAGTGAGAGTGACAATGTTGTTTCTGCGCCATTTCTTCGTTTGTTCTAGGCCAAACCTTCCCCAACTTCGTATGCTGTTCTCGGTGTTGGGAAGTAAACACCTGGACTCTTGCGGGTTAACAAATAGCTGCGACCAACGAAGAGCACTTCATGCAGACCAGAACATCCTGAGGCACGCCTTTAGGTGTATCGGGGGATCTGTGGATGTGTCCCGAGTATATGCGTGTTCGTTAAATCAAGCAATGTTGCATGCAAAAGCAAAAGTAATAATTTACAAACAAAAAGAGGTAGTTGAAATAAGACGTTTATTGAACGAGTGTACGTGGAATGATGAGATGTGCTGTGTATATATGTGTTGTATGTAGAACATATATCGAGCAGAAACAGTCTGAATTGTGTATACAAAGAAATGAAGGTAGAAAGCCTCATAATGGGTATGCGAAGAAATAGAATCTCTTACCAAGAATTGTATGTAGTGGAAAGTCTCCTAGTGTATACACGAAGAAATTGAATGTCTCGCCGCAGTGAACAGCACGTGTGTTGGTGAGGAAACGTGTGTTGGTTGTTGTTTTTCGTAGGCCGGTTGAACAGAAAAGAGAGTGATTTTTCGTTTACACCGAAGGGCAGATAACTCTGGTGTTGCTTTTCAGCGCTACCTGTCGGTGAAAAAGCGACACCTAACGGCAAACCGGTGTAGTTATGTTTGAAAGGAGGAGGTAACTGCTACAGTGGCCTCTATGCACAAGTCCGACTCGCTTAACAACGACAACGATGACGACAACACCAACAGCAACTCTCAAACGACATTCCGGCCAGGATATCATCATCATCATCATCATCATCATCATCATCATCATCATCATCATCATCATCATCATCATCATCCTCTTACTACTACTACTATAATAACGGCCTATTTTTTCCTAACAATTCACTGAACCCTGAACTGTGTCCTAAAAAGACGTATATGTATTCCTTCCAAACACATAACACCTTTATATTTTGTTGCACGCGAGTTCAGGTTGTTGTTAAGTTCATCACACGTCTCTTTTGTTATTTTTTCTTGTTAGCGTGTGTCGTAGTACACAAGACGACTGGCCATCATTCGCCCGTGATACCGCTCCCGCTACGAGTTTTCCACGGAGCAAGGTTTATCCTTTATCACGTCTTGAACAACATTTCTTACTCGTTGAAATATTCATTTTGCTCTGTAAATAAGTAAGGTAGAAATGTTGAAATGTGTGTGTTTTATTGTTTAATAAAATAAAAACTGAAATGGGTCAGTAAGTGATTTACATTTCCCGTTTCCTTTTGTGCACGCTATCGCTTTTGATAATATTAGGTGGAACTTTCTCAGAAAGTTTAGTTGGAACGTTTCAACTAAACACTTACGAGGCCTGTCTAAAACGTATCCGACCTTAGGCCAGAAAAATATTTCAAATACGTGACGGGGTTGGGACCCTAATCACCGTCAAAGTAGGCCCCTTGTGTTTGCACACACTTAGCCCACCAATCCATCCACTGCCAGAAACACCTCTGGAAGTTTTCTTTTAAAATGGTGTTCATCTTCGCCGTCGCGTTTCTCGCACCTTCTCAACAACAGCTGCACTCCGAGCAGTTTGGGGCCTGCCAAAACGCTGGTCACTCTCCGCTGATATGCGGCCATTTTTGAATCGGTTGAGCCACTCTTTAATTTGTGTTACACGTCGCATTTTTCCAAACACCTGCTGAATCTAACGCGTCGGCGGAGATGAATATCATTCTAAAAGAAGACTTCCAGAGGTGTTGCCGGCAGTGGATGAATCGGTGGGCTGTGTGTGCAAGCACAAGGGGCCTACTTTGAAGGAGATTAGGGTACCAACCAAGCCTAAGGTCGGATAATTTTTAGACAGGCCTCGTACATCATATTTCCAGCTGATATGAATATTTACCACATTTGATAAAGATGATCTGTAATAGCGAATAGGCGATACACTAACTGGAATATGTATACTCTTCAAAGGACGAAGCCGATTGGCCTTTTGGCCAGGATCAAAGTGTAGTATCTGTCACCAATGAAATTCTGTACATATAACATTATTTATTTATTTATGAAAGAATTAGGAAAAAAATGTTAAGATTGCAAACTTAATTTTAATAGCCTAAGTATGACGGCCCCAAGAGCAAATGTGGTATTGTGGTGACTGAGATGATTCTAGTTAAGAGTAGGATAGACAATTTTATCACCTTAAACAAAGGATGACCAACGACACCCACTTCCCCACACTTTTGATGGCCTTGTGCCTAATTTATTTTAAATATAAATATATATTTTCTGCAAATAAATATTACAAAGTGTAGTATCTGTTCCGATGGATACTGCACCCTATAAACCGGTGTCGTCTTGGCCTTCGGGTCTTGATTCCGCTGGTCTATGGGTTTGTCCTGTGCAGTTCTGGGAGGTCTATCCCCCCAGGCTTTGCCTCTCCTCTTTGGGGAGGAGTAAGTTTATTGCTTACTGCCTGAGGCGCCCTACCGGGGAATGCCGACGGGGCTGTCCAGGCACTTTTTGTAGGTCAGAGTGCTCAAATTCTCGGGCGCTGGCTTTTCAAATCCCACTTTCCGACCTTGTGTCATATCTTACCGCTGTGGGAGGTAGATAAATAACTTGTGTAGTTTGAAAGAAAGACGCTCGTGTTGGATCACCGTTTTGATTCTAGGGGGCTTCATATGGCTATGATCATAATCTCACGAGATGAATACTAAAAACCGTGGCCATCTTTAGTTCTTTAATTACAATTAATGGATACAAAAGTACTTGCATGCAAAACATATAGTCCTTTAGGTATATTATTCTCGAAGAGAGAGAGAGAGAGAGACGGGAGAGAGAAGGAGAGAGACTGTTAGAGTCTAACAATAGCTATTTTTATGTGCTTACATATTTCTCCGTGTGTTCATCTCGCCCCTAAAGAAAATATTACCCAGCATTCTAATTGTTACTTCCGCGCGTTTTCTTCCGATCACATGCGTCAAATTTAATCTTTTGAACTCTTGACATTATATTTCGTCTTTCCTAAGGCCATTGTATATATAACGCTTGTCTAATATTATATAATTTTGATTATTGAAGTTATCCCGTATGAGCGATTAACTATATAAAATATTGAAAAGTGTTTGTAACAATACATTTACGTGGTCAGTTTATTTCGCAAAAGCCAAATATTACCGCAATGAAAGCATTTGTATTTTTCCTTATCCGACCAAAAGTTATTTTATGTATATTTACTTGACTCTGTTTAATAACATGTTTTCTTGACAAAGTTTCGTAAATAAACAAAATATCGAACTCAGTATGAATCTATGTTGATTCTTTTTTATCTATGAAGTCTGTCATTGTTTTACCATTATTTCTTTTTATAGCTATACATTATGTCGGATATTGATTCTGGTAAACATGTGTAATATAATGAAGAATGGCAAAAATGAATCGTGGACGAGTCCATTGTGGGTGGGACGTCGAGAAAGAAAAGAAAGGCGACTTGATAACTGTTAAAAAAGAGAAGGTTCCGCAGTGCAAAGGGACTTGAAAAACGGCGGTTTCAAAAACGCGAAGAGCCGAAACGCTTGGTGATCGGAGTATCGATGTACCGGAAGAATGCGAGTTTATCGATGTTTATGGCACCGATGAAGCTTTATTGGCTATGGCACCCAAGCCGTCTTGCTGTTAGACTTTTGTGTCCGCTGACTAAAAATGCGACTGATAAGCAAGTTGGTGAAGGAATCTCCTGACTTGTACTTCACCAAAGTGCTTGTAGAACAATTGCTTCAGTTCACGCTCGGATAGACAATGCAGAGCAAGTTGCTTTCCAATCGGATGTATATACGAACGAGTTTCTAGCAGAAACCAAGTCTGTGACCTCAGCAAGAAAAATACTTTCATGAGACAAAAGTATGTCAAAAGATTGTTTAATATGTGTGCGTAGCCGGCGTAAACCATCCGGTAATGGCAAATAAAGAAAAGCAAAATTTTTTCATATACGTTGTGTTCTTTGTCATTCTTGTTAGATCTTACCGGGTACCCTGAAAGAACGGGTAATGCAACAAATGCCTTTCACATATATGTATATATTGAAATAGATATACAGCGCGTATTATTATGGTTTATTAAAGGCGATATCCGATGCTCACGCGTCTATGTTTTTATTTTTTATTTTTTAGCTTTTCGGCTGATACAATTTTCTTTATGAATTATTGAGTTATGAAATAGTCAAATAAAAAAAACAACTTTTGTCTACATAAAGACGGCTGTATTTTACCGATAGATAGATTCCCAAACTTTGTGACAGAATGAAGAATATGCAATTTAAAACAATCGTCAGTGTAGGAAGATGGACAATTGGGCTTATGTATTACATTTAGATGTTGACCAATGGACCAGTAAACTCCTTGTGGGGACAAAGGAGAAGTAGGAAAAGGTGTATATTGTCATTCATGTTCTGTTTTATATAGTTTATAAGCCTTTGAGAAGTAGGTTGTGTTATAATTGTGGTACTAGGACACTGAACGTTATCTATACGTAATTCAGCCACGAATTTAAAAACGTGAAAAGGTTGAACACTCGATGAAAGGAAAACAACCCGTACTCAATAAAAATGAATAACACATCGTATCACAAATTATAATCATATATTTGTATAAAACAACCAAGACCAATTAACAATACATTACAAGTATTTTTTTTTTCAAAAAAATCAACTAATATTCTTTCCGCACAAACGGAGTTCTTTATAAGAGGCTGGTTTTAGTTATTCCGAGAAAGTTGATCAGTCAGGATAAGAATTAAAAGTCCAAATATAGTAATTAAGAAGGCTTATAGCCTTTATGGAAAATGAAAATAGGAAAGTCTTTTTCCTTACGTAATTCGAGGAAAACAAATGAGAAGTCCTTCTCCCCCCACGGGAGATCGAGATATGAAGGTAAATGTGTTAACATCGCGGGGAACGATTGAATGAGATCATTTAACACGACAATATATAACAATATGAAAGTTCGATTTTAGGACAAATTAATATGGTATTTTTGTTTTTGTCCTTATGTCGTAAACACATACCCTTTTGGTTTGACGGCGGAGGGAAGGATATTTTAACAGAATTTTAGATTCTGTGGTCCGTTCTTAACGAGCTGGTTTTAGGGTCCCGAGATATACGCAGACTTCAAAGAGGTAATATGATTGACTGGTCTGTCGTAGTCAATTTTGTTGGACCAGGTTTTTTTCTTCTGTTGTCCGGTAGACAGCAGTATTAAATATCGCTGTATTTCTTAGCCGCTAATTTTCGAATTCCACTTTTCCTATTTTTGATTTAGTGTGCGGGGATAAATTGTCCGATATGACAGCGGGGTGAGCTGCCAATCTCCTAGACGTCCGCTCTTAACGCCGCTAGACGACCTTCTCCTCGTGTTCCTTCTCGCTTCGATTTTTCCGCTCTCCTGCATAGCAACAGTATTCTCCGATTTGATTGGTTGAATCCTCCGCCCCCACAAATGCGTGGGCTGAATTATGAATGCCTGTCTGTCGAACTTCCTGTTGACCCCCTTTTGACAAACGTCGCCCGTCTGCACCCTTTCTTTATGTGTAGGGGAACATGTGCCAACAAGTCCCCTGCTCCCTTTTTTTAGCTTTATGGGGCAAAATATGTGGATATAACAAATGATTCCTCTTTCTTGCATCTGTAGAGAGAATAATTCATATTCAAATCAGCACGACTGGATTACGAAGTAGGAGTAGAGGTGAGCTAACAAAACCTAATAATAGAAAGGAGACAATCCCTACTCCACATTTTTTTACAAAATGGAAAAAATTCAAAATATGTTCGGGTAGCATATAATAAACAGAGTTAACCCCTAAGCGTCCTGATCGATGTTGATATCGGCCAGGTTAAAATTCCAACATGACGGGATGGTTTTCGGAGTGTCATATACGATTCAACTTGCTATAAATTACTTTTTATTTTTATTACAAAAAACATTAAATATGACGGTTCATTCAATAATAAGATGCTTTGAAATAGGGCCGAGCGGCACATGTGAGGATTTCTCTAAAATTTATATAAACCAATCTTATAGTGAGAATAGTGAAATAATGTGAAACGGGTGTTTCTTCCTGTAATTCTAGTTGCAGTAAGAAGCTGACCTACTTAATTTTAAAATTATTTAAAATCTCCTGCATTAGAGTACTCGGCTCGTTGGTCTAGGGGTATGATTCTCGCTTTGGGTGCGAGAGGTCCCGGGTTCAAATCCCGGACGAGCCCTACCTTTTTTCTCTATTGTTTGACTTTTGTAGAAAACTAGCGTCACCTGGGAGCATTAATTTTAAACTTGAAATTTCTATCGCATATTTTTTCATTTTAGCTTCATTTATTCCTTCAGTTATCATTGTTGTTTCTTTCTGGGTCCATTTATAGTGTCATAACGAATATATATATATATATATATATATATATATATATATATATATATATATATATATATATATATATATATATATATGAGAAAGGAAGGATGAGAGTAATCTGACGTAATGGGGAATGAAAAAGGAAAAAAACCCAGAGATATTTTTATATATTCATCAACGTTTCGTCTTTATTGTAAGACTTCCTCAGGATGATAATTTGAAAAAAAATGTCATGCAAGTACATCGAAATATTGCGTTGACATGATAGGTTGATAATGATAAGTAGTAGCCGTGGCTACTATGATCGCTGGAGGAGAGTCCAGGCTGCGGGATGTCAGTAGTAGCAAATAATGAAATGAATATGGAAAGCTTTGGGTGGGTACCATTAAGGCAGCAGTGAAAAAGGGAAGGGTGAGAGTATTAGTGAATTTGCCTTAGAATTGGGGAGAGAAAAGGGGGCTGAGGTTTCTATCGTAGTGAGGTGTGGCATGGAGTTTGAGAGGCTGGAGAAAGAGGAGGGAAGGGGGAAATTCTGTGTGTTAGGCATGTAGGTAGTATCATAGGTTTAGAAAAAGATTTGAAGAAATGAATATAACTTAAAAATGGACGGGGTTGAGTAAGAGTGTGAAAGAAATAGTCAAAGGGTGAGAGAGGTGAGGGAGAGGATAGATTATGTTGTGGTCAGGTGTGAATTTTTTTCTTTAGGCTGGATGTAGGGAGGGAGGGAGGGAGAGAGGGAGAGTAGGAGTATTGATCAGCTGGCTATGTCAAGAAATGTGTGAGTAGAAGTGTGTTTGAAAGAATGAGTAGAAGTGTACTGTAAGCATGACAAGAAGGAAAAGGAAAAATGATTTTAATTTTGGGGAGTGATAAGTAAAATGTGGTTTCGTTCAGGATGTGTTGATGGTTTGAGATTAAATTGAGAGCAAAAGGGGTTTAAATATCTAAATATGTGTAAGCATGTATAGATTGTGTTCATTTTTAAGGCTGTTATTTGTGGTTAAGTAGTTTTGATTCGTAGTGTGTGATTCATGAGTATGTCAATGAATATATATGTGAGAAGGAGTTAGTACGTAACTGTGTATGCGCGGAGTTGTATATAAGTGCAATTGAGAACGATGAGAAGAAGGGTTAGCCATGATCTAGGTATAGTTTTTGTTCGGTCAGGATAATTTTGCTTATTAAGAGGAATAGATTGTAGAAACCATTTCGTTGTCTAATAGTATTAGAAGCTGTGATGAGAAAAATAGATGAAGCCACAAAACTAACGTGGAGGTTAAGGAAAAGAACAAACCAAAATGTCTAAAGTTAAGTGCCGAAGAGTGGATAATAAAACCTTTGTAAAAAAAGAAAAGAGTAAAGGGGAATATATTGAGTTATGAAATAGTCAAATAAAAAGAAAACCCTTTTGTCTACATAGAGACAGCTGTATTTTACCGATAGATAGATTCCCAAACTTTGAGACAGAATAAAGAATAGGCAATTTAAAACAATTGTCAGTGTAGGAAGATGGACAATTGGGCTCATGTATTACATTTAGATGTTGACTAATGGACCAGTAAACTATTTGTGGGGACAAAGGAGAAGTAGGAAAAGGTTTATATTGTCATTCATGTTCTGTTTTATATAGTTTATAAGCCTTTGAGAAGTAGGTTGATTCCTCTTTCTTGCATCTGTAGAAAGTACAATTGATATTCAAATCAGCACGACTGGATAACAAAGTAAGAGTAGAGGTGAACTAACAAAACCTTATAATAGAAGAGAGAAAATCCCTACTCCACATTTTTTACAAAATGAAAAAAATTCAAAATATATTCTGTTTGCATTTTATGACATATTGGGTTATATCCCGGGTAGCATATAATAAACAGAGTTAACCATCTTAGCGTCCTTATCGATATTTATATCGGCCAGGTTAAAATTCCAACATGACGAGATGGTTTCGGAGTGTCATATACGATTCAACTTGCTATAAATGACATTTTTTTCTTTACAAAACACATTAAATATGACGGTTCATTCAATAATAAGATGCTTTGAAATAGGGCCGAGTTGCACATGTGAGGATTTCTCTAAAACTTATATTAACCAATCTTATAGTGAGAATAGTGAAATAATGTGAAACGGGTGTGTCTTCCTGTAATTCTAGTTGTAGTAAGAATCTGACCTACTTAATTGTGAAATTATTTTAAAACTTCTGCATAAGCGTACTCGGCTCGTTGGTCTAGGGGTATGATTCTCGCTTTGGGTGCGAGAGGTCCCGGGTTCAAATCCCGGACGAGCCCTACTCTTTTTCTCTCTTGTTTGACTTTTGTAGAAAACTAGCGTTGCCCGGGAGCATTAATTTCAAACTTGAAATTTCTATCGCATATTTTTTATCTGTTTGAAAGACAGCAAATAAATAATAAAACCTTCCCAACGTGTTTCTTATTATATGGAAATTATTTTTGAAATGTTGCACAACCAGAAAACTATATATATATATATATATATATATATATATATATATATATATATATATATATATATATATATTGTGCGTGTGTATGTGTGTTTATAATAACCGACCTAAATAAAGTAAAATCCAATTTCAGAAATAAAGAATTGTCTAAGACATATTACATGTGTTTTCGAAAAAAAACTACTATTCTTGCACACCTAGAAAGAAAGTAGACATCGGGACAATTAATTTTACAAACGTTATAAAAAGGATTTTTATCGGGAACATTGCGAGTGCATTATTGCCATCCTTAATATGTTACTCTTATTTGTATTAATCGTACATAAATATTTACTGAGACCAATTTGCTGATCGAAGAAAAACTTTATAGTAAAGAAAGAATCGATCATTTGAATCTTGATTATTTCCAATCAGGTCGGTTTTAGCATTGCTATTTAGGTCCAACTTAGAAAATCCGGCTGACACATAAATACACACACACACACACACACATATATATATATATATAAATATATATATATATATATATATATATATATATATAGAGAGAGAGAGAGAGAGAGAGAGAGATGTTTCCCTTCCTCTAAGCATTGAAGGTTTGAGAATTTTCGTAAACTCTTGTCCCTTTTTTCAACCAAATACGAAATGGCAAAAGTAAGTTGAGATATGTCCGTTATTTAGAAACGGGCACAAGAATTACGTTATATTGTTCAAAAATTGGTCTTTACTGGGGGGGTCTATAATACACGCGTTTATCTATCCTCAATTTAAATTTCTGTTTTTTTATTGCCGTATTATTGACTTTGGTATTATATCACCATAATCTATTTGGAGTATCTAATAATAGGAAAAATATTTAATCCGACGTCATTTTGCCTGTCGCTTCATTATTTCTTATTAATAAAAAGAGAGAGTGTGAAAATGTAGCTACTGACACAAAACTACAATCATTGCTACTTTCACAACACGAACCACTTTTCAATGACATGCCATTTTGAATAAAGTAATAAGAGACCGAGACAGAGAGACAGAGGGAGTTTTATACAACCAGACGATTATTCGATTTGTACTTAAAAAAATACAAATACTAATTTCTCTTAAAAAAGCATCAACATAAAATTACATCTTTATGGATATTTTTACTTTGGTACTACATCTTAACTTTTAATGTCAATTTAAAAATAAAATAATCATATAGAATGACGTATGTGCAATTAGAATTACGAACGCTAAAAGCGCATAAAACACAGCTAAAATGTGTGTACAAAGTTACAATAGTCGTAGCAGCAGCATTAATAGTTGTACAAAAATATATCGGGGGCTGTGTGGATGTGTCCCGAGTGTATGCGTGGTCGTTAAATCAAACAATGTTGCATGCAAAAGCAAAGGTAATAATTTACAAACAAAAAGAGGTAGTTCAAGTAAGACGTTTATTGAACGAGTGTATGTGGAATGATGCGATGTGCTGTGGGTATATATGTGTTGTATGTAGAACATATATCGAGCAGAAACAGTCTGAATTGTGTATACAAAGAAATGAAAGTAGAAAGTCTCATAGTGGGTATGCGAAGAAATAGAATCTCTTACCAAGAATTGTATGTAGTGGAAAGTCTCCTAGTGTATACACGAAGAAATTGAATTCACGCCGCGGTGAACAGCACGTGTGTTGGTGAGGAAACGTGTGTTGGTTGTGGTTTTGCCGAGGCCGGTTGAATAGAAAAAAGAGTGATTTTTTGTTTACACCGGTTTTTATCATCCGAAGGCCAGATAACTCTGGTGTCGCTTTTCAGCGCCACCTGTCGGTGAAAAAGCGACACCTAACGGTGAACCGGTGCAGTTATGTTTGAAAGGAGGAGGTAACTGCTACAAATACATATTAAATTATCTGATTTAAAAAATAACAAATATCATTTCTTTTAGAAGTAGAATATATTAATAAAATAGTCGATTATTGATTTTTAAAGGGTGGGAAAATAATTGAATTATGAAAAAACATTTTAATCTTTAAAAGTTACTTTGTGAACATCCGAATTTTGAAAAGAATTCTTAAGAATTTAAAATGTCGAATAGAAAGTCATTTAAACTGACTTTACAATTCTCATGTATTAAAATATTGAACGTTTTAGAGCTATTTACACCCAATAATGTTATACATTAGCAAAATTAGTTATAGTTTTATAATAATTTAGTAAAAAAATGTAAATTCGTGTGAATCAAAATAGTACAACTTTGTTGACCGGCTTGATTCTGGTGTTGGTATTCTTGCAAGAGGGACAACATAATGGTTGCCAACATTTTTAAGTGAAAATGATATTATGGAACCGACTGGATTCGAACTTTGTCGTCAGTCTGTGTCGTTATCCACTTGATCACCGTCACCTCCATTTAGTAATAATTACATTTAGCTTTTAAAATCCTATTTAATAACTAATTTGAAGAAAAAAAACAATAAAAAAAGAACAAGAACGAAACATAAATAAAAACAAAAAGACTCTTGGGTAACACCGGGTACTACAGCTAGTGTCCTCTCTCTCTCTATCTATCTATCTCTCTATCTATATATATATATATATATATATATATATATATATATATATATATAATTTCACAAGAAAACTTACTTTTAATGGATATGAAACTAAACTGGCAAACTAAGTTTTAATCAGTTTCTTTTAATATTTAATTAAACAAATTAACAAATTTATGACGCAACTAGTTTCTATGATTTCACCTCTCATTCTTTAATATTGGAGGTAATTGTTTTCTTCATCATACTGAAGAAGATTCGATGAAATATACAACCAGGGCCAGAATTGTATCAACTTACTTAAATTTCAAAAAACATCTTTCCCAAGCGGGGAATCGAACCCCGGCCGCCGCGGTGAGAGCGCGGAATCCTAACCACTAGACCACTTGGGACTATGCGTATTTATCAATAAATTAACTATATAAATCATTATTTACCACCTTGTCTCTTGATCAGTTGCTGACTGCCACTGAATTGCTGATTTCTTTTCTCTTGCTCAAAACTGTAACATCTTTCTTTAAATATTGACTCCCTGTGAACATATTTTCATACGCTTTATGAAGGTGTGTGTTGGCCTACTTTTGATCTGTTTTTCATTGGACCTAATACTACACGAAACTGCAATAAAAAAAAAACTAAGCGTTTATAACGACATCTAACAGAACGACAAAATGGGTGAAAAACAAAAAAACAAATAGGCAAAATATAAATGACGCCAAAGGACAAAATAAGTTACTCTTCTACCTACCTGGATAGGTTCATTTGTGTTTTAACTTATTTTAAAGCGTTTTATAGTTGGATTTAAAAGTAGTGTCGACACGTCACGTGATCAAATGCGGTCATTTTTTTGTTTTCAATTCTAATATGACGTCTCGAGACTACTTTTAAATCGAACTAAACAACGCTTTAAAATAAGTTAAAACACACAAATAAACTTATCCAGGTAGGTACAAGAGTAACTTAATTTACATTTGGTAACATTTTATTTGTTGCTTATTTGTTGTTATTTTTCATTCTGTTAGCTGTCGTTCTAAATGACCCCAAAACTTCTTTTAAGTTCCGAACAGAAGTGGTAATTCTATCAAGTTGACCCAACTCATTAACGTTAAGGAGTTTTATCCGATGCTTGGAAAGCGCCAGTGAGACGCTTGGGCAGTACCGCAACTCTGTATATATTTATGTATTCAATATACAAAAATGCCAATGGAAATAAACTACACAACTCGTACGCAATATAGAATTTAAAAACACATTAGTGTTAGCAAAGGCGACAGGGTTCGCTATGAAATTGTGTTCGTTAGAATGTGTACAAAGAGTCTGTAAATAGTGTGTGCGTCCATTATGCGCGCATATGGTGTTGTCTATGAAATTGACTCCACGAGAATCTATATAACAAAGTCTGAGTAGAACAATGTGTGCGTGTGTGCATGTAAGTAGAGAGGATAAATCTTACTATCGAATTGTGTGTTTGTGTGGACGCGCAAATGGTGCTTGCTATAAAATTTAGTCCACGAAAAAGCAAACGTCGGAAGAGAAAAAGAGAGTGGATTTTGCCGTACAGCGCTTTTCATAATCACTGATAGAACGCCGCCTTGCATTTCTAAAGGGCAAATAACACGGGTCTGACGCCCTCAGGTGTAGAGTCTGTAATTGTGTTAAAAAGGGAGGTAATGCTACGAGGACTCCCCTAAGATTGAGAAAAGGTATTTTTTAAAAATCCATTTTGATAAATTCTATAATAAATGTAGTTTTTCTTTTATATCTGTTTTCAAGTATTTTGTTCTGGTGAGGTGCATGCGTTTATAGTACTGGATCCTCTGTGGTATAAGAATCGGTGTAGTTGTGTTGGAAGTCCATAGTTCAAGTGAGTCTGCACTGTTGAAAGTGATGAGTGCAAGTGAGTCGTCACTGTTGAAAGTGATGAGTGCAAGTGAGTCTGCACGGTTGTTAATGAGTGCAAGTGAGTCTGCACAGTTAAAGTTGATGAGTGCAACTGAGTTTGCACTGGTTTCGGAGTGCGTTCGTTTTAGTTGAGTCTTTGGTGGTGTTAACGAACGTTCAATTGTCGGGATCGCTGGTATACTATTGTCGAAGTCAAATGTGCAAGTGGATTTGCACGGTTGTTGAAGCGCGAGGTTTATGAGTGGGTCTGCAGATTGAAGAGGCCAGCACAAGTGGGTCTGCACTGTTGTGGAAGTGCGAGTTCTTGTAAGTGGGTCTGCAGATGTGAAGAGACAGGTGCAAGTATGTCTGAGCTGGTGTTTAAGCGCGTTCGAGTTGATGGGTCCTCATGTTGATCAGCGAATGTCTAGTTGAGTAATTTAGTTGTGCATATGCAGCTGTACTCTTTTCAATCTGATCCGACTTTTACCATAGTGTTGTCAGTGATTACCTTTTTGGCTAAATTTCCGGGCATTTTTTGGTACTGAATGAATGTCAGCGAAATGTTGGTTGCGGCATCGTTGATGAAGACTATTGGTAGTCTTTGAAAGGTGATGCTGAGGTTTTCTGTGCCTGACTTTTAACAAACAGCATTAAGTTATTGACTCGGTAGTGTTGTCGCTCGTTCTTGGCTGCGATGGATGCTTCCCTGTTTGGCGTTTAAAAGGCCTTCAGCATTGACTTGAGTTCGTTCAGTTCAGCATATAATTCTTGCAACTCATTGTAATCCACCGAGGCTTCAAATGCATCGTACGTAATAGTAGTATTCATAGTGAGCGTTGAGAAACAAAGAGAGAAATAAAAAGAGAAGTTTTTTTCTTTTGATATTCACGTCTTTTTTTAAACTACCGTGTGTATTTGCTGTTTGATTTGCTTTGATTTGCTTTTTTACAGGTTTGCTTATTTTAAGCCATGTAGTCACAGAATATTGATGGCGTCGTAAGTATGTCGTATATTTGTTTTTCTTTGGAGACGGTAACTGAATTTTGTATTGTTGAAAACAAGAAGTCTTTTTCGTTTTCCGTCTGTATTTATTATCGGATTCGCACCAGGGTGAAATGGAATTTCTATGTTCAGAAGTAAAATGTGTGAATGTAGTTTTTTGTGTTTGCCCTTCCTTTTTGATTTAAAACATTTAGTTTTTCTTTTTTGTTGTTTTTTTGCATGAGTACAAAATTGTACTATTGTCTCATAGGCATAACTTAATTGGTGTTATTATTTATTGTTGACGAACCCGGCGTTGTGTCCCTGAGAATGTGTACAAACGTCTATAAATGGTGTGTGTGTTCGTATGGACGTGCACATTGTATTTGCTATCAAATTGAGTCCACGAGAATGTATATAACAAAGTCTGAGTAAAACGATGTGTACACGTGTGTCTATGCCAGTAGAGAGGATAAATATTACGTACCGAATGTTATGCTTGTGTGGACGCGCACATGGTGCTTGCTATGAAATTTAGTTGACGAGAATGTTCATTAAAGCAGCCTTCAGACTGAGCTTTGGGGTGAAGTCATCTGTAGAGGCAAACGCCGGAAGAGAAAAAGAGAGTAAATTTTACCGTGCAGCGCTATTCAAAATAGCTGATACAGGACCGCCTGTCATTTCCAAAAGGTGGGTGTATAGTCTGTAATTGTGTAAACAAGGGAGTAATGCTACAAACGTGACGTTTGAATTGAATTTCGGTGTTTATGATTGTGTATTAATTGATGTTAAAAAAACAAATAATAAATAAAATTAGAAATATAAGGCTGAATGTTATTTAATTAGACATCAGTCGGTTCTTATGGAATATGGTTAAACACGTAGAATAATATTGCATTTTATAGAGCGATAAACCACACATTTTAAAGAACAAATATGTTTCTATGAACTCATCAAATCATGCAAAGGAAAAATCTCACATCTATACAAATAAAAACCAGTAGTCACTATTTTCCATTCCAAAATGTATATACTGGCACATAGCACAAGTACAATCAGTCGTTTCTCTTTACTGTTCAGTAAAGTAAAAGTAAAATAAATCGTCAATATTGATATTGTAGCAGAAAAGTGTCACGGATGGACGATGGCCCAAATCTCCCAGTATACCAGGGGCGGGCAACCTTTTCAGAGTGAGAGCCAGATGAGACTTTTGGAAGAAGATCGCGGGCCGGAGTGAAAAACGAAATCTCAGAATTACTATATTTTGTTTACATGAATAAATTGTAGAAAAATTGCATTGAACACTCTACAAATCTGATATTTTTTCTCATGAGACTTCTGTATGTAATGTTATAAAAGGCGCCGACGAAGAGCCATTTTGGAATCATAAAAAATAACGACGGGAGAAGTAGCAAGTTGATCCAGCATTAGTTTTGACACACCTCACATAGGTTCTCTGTTTCATGCCGTTTCCTCGTCTCTCGTTTCCTCTTTGCCTCTCTCTGTCTCTTTTTCTATTTTTATCTCAGGTGAAAGGATTTGAAATTAATAGTTAAAGAAAAATGAAATATACATGCATCGCTGATATTTATACATTTTCATCCCACTGTAAATCTGAATTGAAACCTACTTTTACGTCTATGTCACAAAATGATATGAGTTTTACTGGGAGGTCCGCGGGCCTGATTGCAGTAATAAAGCATAGCAGTGTGACGGGCCGGACGCTAAGCCTTTGCGGGTCGGATGTGGCCCGCGGGCCAGAGGTTTCCCGCCCCTGCAGTATACCATAATCCACGCCAAGAAAGAAAAAAATGAAATGAATAAATTAGAGACGATCATTGAAGGTGACAACAACAGAATGGAAAGGAAAACAAACTCGTGTGTGAAACAAAATATAAAACTCTGTTAATTTAAAGATCATGGTTAAGCGAATCGACAGTAAAGGGTCGGCTGGTACCGTTGGACAATGATGATGCTGATTATTTTAGACGAAGGGTCCTCTGATTTCTCATTAAAAGTTGCTGATTTTTGTATGTAATTGATGCTGTTTCGTTCGCTGTTGGGGTGATTTGGGGATGGTAAGAGATAGCTGTAGGCGATGATGATGACTGGGCAAGCAGTTGCTGTCATTGTGGACGAATATTGTCTATCGTCGTCGTTGTACTGCAATGGCACCGAGTCGTTCGGCAGAGATTCCAGTGACAAGGGCAGTTGGTGGTGACGTCATCTCGTCAATCAACGGAGCTTGGAGACAGGACCCTGAATGCGCCTTAGCTGAATATAAAGTCAGGTCAGTTGCCGCTGACGAAAACACTTTGATGAGATCTGATTTACACGTTAGCGTAGAGCGTAGGGTGAATGACGATTTTTGCAGACAGACGGAAATGTATCAATGTCTGCCACACGACTAGAGCTGATCAAAGATCAAACATTGTTATCAATGTCAACTCTTAATCGGGACTGACGGCACGGCAATATATGGTAAACCATAACTTTCCTCGTGCTGCTGGCCTCTGGAACTCCCTCCCTGCCTCCTGTTTCCCCGACAGTAGTGACATGCAGAAATTTAAAATTAATGTAAACAGACATCTCGCTGCGCAGAACCCAGTTTAGGTTAACCCCTCCCAACCTTCTCCCCTTTTCTTTCTTCTCAGTAGCCCCTTACGTCTACTGTGGCGGCCTGCCTTGTTTGGGGTGAATTTCATTAAAAAGAAAAAAAAACAAAAAAACTACGACCTCAACGTCAAACCTAACCCTATACAGAATTCTTCACATGTAACAGATAATCATGTTTTTCTAAAATATAAGGTTTTATAAAATAAGCGCTTTTACGAATCAAAATCTGAGCGTTTCCAGGTGAATTATATTCTACAACCACAGATTAAAGGGGTCATTTTTATGGTGTTTTCTTTAAATATCCTCTAGCAAGCATTAACTCTTTTATTAACAAGTTTAGTTTATCTGATTTAAGACAATACCAAAATGAAATACAAATTTCAATTAGAAACGATTTATTGTATATGAGTAATTGAATACAAGTTGCAATTTTAGACACAACTTGAAAAATTTGACGTTTTGGTCAAACAGACACTAATATAATACAATATGTCCTCATCATACGAAATGTATTCCGTTAAAATTAATATTCATATCAGTATAAACAAATAAACGATTAATTTTTTGTACATTGACCAATAAATTCATAAATAATTGTGAGGTGTGTTTGACTAATGGCTGTCATCGCGATCTGTTGAATCAGCTGAGCTGAGTTCGCCGATCTATGTTATTCATTTATGCACATAAAAACACGCTTTCCCGTTTAGCATGCTCACGTAAACGTATAAAATAGAACACATAGAATAAGTATTTTTCCTAAACATTAAATAATTTTAAAAAGAGTTAACACTTTGTCAAACAAACACACTAACAAAAACTATAAATAAAGGCTGCATAAAGAGATAAAAAATATTATTCCCAAGCGGGGAATCGAACCCCGGCCGCCGCGGTGAGAGCGCGGAATCCTAACCACTAGACCACTTGGGAACCCGAATATTTTGCCTAGTAAATAAATATATAAATCATCATTTACCATCCCATCTCTTTATCAGTTAATGACTGTAATTGCTACGACGAGTCAACAGTTCAGTGGCAGTCATTAGACTGCCACTGAACTGTTGACTTTTCTTTTTCTCAGGACTTTCATTTTCCTTTAAATACTGACTCCGTATAAATAAGGCCTATGTTGACTTATTTTTTTTTATACATTGTTCGTTCAACGCAATATTACAAGAAACTACACTAAAGCAATTTCTTGGATTTCTTTGTGAGGGTGTTTCACCAAATTGACCCAACTAAATAAGGTAAAGTTTGAATGCAATTGGAGTGTTTACAATTGAGTATTAATTCACAGCTGAAATAATGCCGTTGGGAAAGATATGACACTGACGCACTTCCCCCCCCCCCCTCCCTCTTTACGAATCGGCACTCCTTCTAACAAAACGGGATGGTCGATTTTTTAATACCCTTTCTTACGTGACAGATATGAACACAATTTCATCATTCTGCACACATCGTCATCCGGCCGACAAATCAACTATCATTAAAGCGTATTAATCAGCAGCAGCTGACCCGGCTGTATGAAAAGGCTACGTTTCTTCACTCAGAGCTCACTAGTGGCTCCGTCCTTAAGCTCGCCGCATTGCGAGGTGGCGTCTCAGCCCAAAGCATTTGCCACAGGAATCCCTGCCAGACGTTCAACGTAATTCACCACGATGACGACAATCAAGTGTCCCTCAAGTCATGAGTAAATTGATCGTCCATGGTTGAACAAGGTAACATGATACAGCCTATCTGCCTACCAACTTTGATTAAACTCAAACCAAGAGTTACTATGCATATAGATGACGCTTTTTAATATATAGATTTTCATAGCCAAACGACTTTGATATTCATGTTTTGCCTTGAATCGAATTGATGTAAAAATAGTTGATCGATTTTACGACAAATCAACCCTTTTGGGGAAACATGTTTTCATTCTTTGGACCCTTTTTTTAGAATTCTACCATGGATTAATTTTAAAATGTCCAACTTCTAAGCATTTTCTTTCTCAAGCTTCAGTAAAAAAAAAATCTGAGGGTCTCAGTGTTACATAACGAGGACTATTGTTCGGAAGAATGGTATTCTCTTTATTCAATATAACATGGTAATTTATCGTTTTATTGGTCAGTTCGAGGCTGACTACATGAAGCATACCATCCAACGCTTCGATGTAAGAATTTCCCAACATATGCCCCCTTCGATACGTAGGCACAGACAGTGGCCGACATCCGAGCGTTCACAAGCCCGCGAGTCGGTCATTGGTAACCATTTATTGCAGTGCCAAGTTTGCACTGGAGGTTACACGGATGAAGCATTCTCTATTTGGCGCAGAGCTCATTCGAAAAGTCATCTAAAAATCCTCGAAGCGGTTGCTATCATCTGACGACAGCCGTTTCCGTGCAAACAAAAAGTGTACACCTACAATCTAGAACTTATGGGTGTAAAATAAAAATGACTCTTCCACCTTTTGTTTTCTCTCCTTTCATATATATATATATATATATATATATATATATATATATATATATATATATATATATATATATATATATATATATATACACACATATATATATATATATACACATATATATATATATACATATATATATATATATATATATATATATATATATTCATGTATATATATATATATATTCATGTATATATATATATATATATATATATATATATATATATATATATATTACCCTCGATAATTATTTATGTTCTTTTAGCACGTTTTTAATCGATATCCCTCCTCGTTATCGACGGCTGCCTTGAAAAGGGTCGACTGAAAGATATCTTGGTAGTTTCTTTTTTTTCCTGCCCTCTTTTCTCTTACTAATTGTTTTTAAATATTTCATTGAGAAAAATAATTCAAAGTGATTCTTCTTTGTTCCGTCTCGTTATTCTGTTTCCTCATTTATAATATTAAAATATATAATAATTTTTTTTTTAAACTTACCCATCGATAATAGTGGCAGTTCGCCCAATATTATTCGATTGCCTATTTATTTATTTCTAATAAATACCACGTTTAAATTAATCTGCACACGCCAGTTCGTGTTTCTTCTTTTTTATTGTTGTTACGTCATCACATTTTCATTTTTTTATTTCGTGCCTCTCCTCCCGCTATAAACACTTCAATTAACAACTTTAGTTTGTCTATTTAAAGGAAATGCCGAAATAAACAAAACTTTAAGAATATAACGTTATATAGTCAAAGAGGCACTAATATAATATGATATTTACTAGGCATACGCAATGAATTCTGTTCAAATTAATATTACTATCAGTATATAAATGTAAAAATGTTTGTTTCCGTAATGGATTCCGTCGCGTCACATATAATCAGCTGCGCTGAGTTTCAATCATATCAGTCGGTGTGAACTCCACCTACGCGCAAATAAAATTGTTACCTCCCCTTTATTTAGGGATGAAATAGTAAATAATGCTCAATTAACGTACAACCTTAAAAGTATTTTTCGTATGTATTAAATTACTAAATACATGTTGACATGCTGCCAAATAAACACACCAATCCAAACAATAAATAAATGCAAAAGTAATATTCCCAAGCGGGGAATCGAACCCCGGCCGCCGCGGTGAGAGCGCGGAATCCTAACCACTAGACCACTTGGGAATCTGACATCAGCTCTTAGTAAATAACTATAAAAATCATTATTTACCATCCCGCCTCTTTATCAGTTAATGTTTGCCACTGAATTGCTGACTTTTTTCTCTTGCTCAATACTGAAGCATCCTTCGCTAAATACTTACTCCATATAAGTACGACCTTCTGATCCTATTTTAATACGCTTTCTGATGCTCCTATGTTGACCTAGTTTTGAGGCATTGTTCACTGGAAGAAATATTATTTTTAAAAACTGCATAAAAACAATTTTTGGAGGGGGTCGGGGGTATTCACTAAGTTGACCCAACTAAATAAGGTGACGTTCGAATGGAATTGTAAGAATAGAGGATTTGTGATCCCCTATCTTAATTTAACACACAAAATAAATTAATGAAACAAACGAAACCTTTTTACCAAAACAACGAAAGGGGGTTAATCTTCAGGCAAAGATATCAGGCGCCGTCAGCGACCAGTGGACAAGGAGGTAGGAGAGAGGCTGAGGCGATGCTTCCTGGCTAGTGCCAAGGTACAGTCTGATCATCGTCTGCCTTATCCTAAGGGAGCTCAAGTAGTCCCTCAGGATAACATAGCACTTTATGAGCGCATTAAACCACATAGTTTGTCTATGAACCTATGTAACTATAGAAAGGACAAATCTTCAATATATACAAGTAAAAAGTATAACTCAAACCGAACTCCGATAGTGCGGAATCCTAACACTAGATCACTTGTGACACCGATGAAAAATATCATCATTTAACACATGTCTCTATATCAGTTAATGTTTGCCATTGACGTGCTTCCTTTTTACGTGCTCAAGAATGAATATCTCTTTCTTTAAATACTCATCTGTTCCGATGGATACTGCACCCCATAGACTGGTATTGTCTTGGCCTTCGGGGCTTGATTTACGTTGGTCTATGGGTCTGTCCTATGCAGTTCTAGGAGGTCCACCCTCCCAGGCTTCGCCTCCCCTCTTTAGGGAGGAGTAAGTTTATTGCTTACTGCCTGAGGCGCCCCTACCGGGTAATGCCGACGGAGCTGCTCAGGCAATTTTTAAACCCCACTTTCCCGACCCGACCTTGGGTCACATCTTACTTGTGGGAGTAAGATAAAAACTGGCCTTGTGCCTAACTCCTGGAGAGGAGTGAATCAATACTCACTTCATATAAGTATGATCTTTTGAATCTTTTTGAATTCAATATTAACGTTAATATTTTTGTTCGCAATATATCACAAGGTAAATAACTTATTTTCATTCCATTGTTAACATATTTACTTTCTAACGTAATTTATTTAAATCGCCCATATTTTTTTTAAAATCCAACATGAGATGTTTTCAGCATTTCGCGTGTACGATCAAACTTTCTATATCTTACTGAACGACATTAAATATGTTATTATGCAATAATCAATTGTTTTTAAAAAATGCCGTTAGGTTTAAATATGTTATGCAATAATCAACGGCATTTTTTCAGATTTCTTTAAAGTTAATGTTAACAGTCGATATTTCTCAGATGAGGTTTTATTATTTTCTATGACCTTAATTACTGCATTGGATTTTAATCGCTGTAAAGTGTAATACGGGGGGTGTAATTGACCGAATGTATATCGTCGCGGATTATGGAAGCGACTATGCCGAGTTCAAATTCTAGCTTGTGTGTCACCATTTACGGAATAATACTGTGGTTTGTGGGTCGGTACTCCTAACAAAACCGGATGTTTGATCTTTCAAAAGCTCGGCTTGCGTAGCAGAGATAAACACAATTTTATCTTTCTGCGCACATCGTCATTTCGCCAACCAATCAGATCTCATCAACGCGCCGTCAGCAGCAGCAGCAACAACAGCTTACCCAGCTGTATAAAAAAGGCTGCGGTTCTTTACCGAGAGCGCTCCGCCTCTAGGCTCGTCGCATGACAAGATGACATCGCCGCTAGCGATCCTGGAATCCCTGCCAGACGACTCAGCATCATTCACTACGATGATGAGGATAAAACCCACAACCCCTTAAGTAATGGGTAAATTGATATTCCGTGCTTGACCTAGGTTAATATGATATATCCTATCTTCGTGCCAGGTTTGATTGAAATCAAACTAATAGTTACTAAGCCGATAGATGGCGCTTTTTAAAATTGCTAACCGACTCTGATATTCATGTTTTGCCTTAAATCGAATCGATGTAAACATAGTTTTGAGGCAAATAAACCCTTTTTTTTTGGGGGGGGGACATGTTTTCATCTTACGTTCTTTGGGCACTTTCTTTGCATTCTTCATTCTTCTTTAAATTTCTATCATGAAGTAATTTTAAAATGTCTAACTTCAAGCGTTTGCTTTTTCAAGCTTCGGTAAAGAAATCGGAGGATCTAGAATTTTAGTCTTTGGACTACATTTTTATCACAGGTGATGCTATCTCTCAGATCCTTTTAATGTAGCATTCTTGTGCTTGTTTTACAAATACTTCAATGAATTATACTCCGATGAACTGGCTACTCTGGTGCCCCCTCGACGTAAATTCACTAGACCAACTCGACAATCAGCTAAATCCCATCCATTCACTGTCAAGGTTCCCAGAGAGCCTTCTACTCAAATAGCTTCTTTCCTCGTGCTGCTGGCCTCTGGAATTCCCTCCCTGTCCCCTGTTTCCCCGACAGTACCTACATGCAGAGGTTTAAAACTAATGTAAACAGACATCTCGCTGCACAGCTCCCAACGTAGAATGATACCCTAAACATACATCCTAATTCTCAGTAGCCCCTTACGTTTACAATGGCGTCCTGCCTTGTTTGGAATGAAATATCATTAAAAAAAAATTTTTTTAACTTTTATACACTATGTTCTACTTGCTCTTATTCCTATGTTTTTCTTTCAGGACAACGGGATGTTTTTTAAACCTATCAAAACTTATGGTTCATATTTCAAATTAAAGCCCTAAGTTCAATTCGAACGTACCCATTCTAAATCTATGATTTATAAAGCGGTGGTAAGTTCTATATTCCTATTCGTTAGTGTGTCGGCTATTTTAGTTTATTAGACATAGGAACGTTAAATTTGACTTGTGATCCCCAACAGATGCAGATTATCGCAAGGAAATCATATTAATATTTTTTTTAAACAGGGGTCGGTCTCTGATGGAGCATGACTTCCATCCATTAAGCTTTTTTTGTAAGCATTTTCATAAGAACTATGCCCTCCAAGTCTAGACCGGCCAATCTAATACGTTTCTCAAACGTTTTACCGTTGCAGAACGCTTTAAGTGAATTGCATGTCTCGCGAGACATATACATACCAATTCTTTGCATTTTATGTTCTATCGTAGTTACCTTGGTAAATATCATAGTATATATTTTTTAGAACTGTGTTAAGGAAACGTTAATACTTCTCTGTCAAAATTTTCGGTAATGCTAAATAAAATTCATACCTTACAGACATAACTAAATATACTCCCAGTGATTGTTATATAATAGTTTAGATATGATGATATCTATATTACAACATTATAACACCAAATAATATATTGTGCATGTTTAGTAAGATAAAGTGTGTGAAATTAAATAAAAAGTCAAAAGTACATTAGCTTATCTCACCTGTTTTTTTTTTTTTACAGAATCTTAGAGTGTCGCAGAATCCCGTATATATTTGCAGTTACTATCAAGTTTGGATCACGGATCGTCTATGCTCTGTTTTGATAGAGTTTTCGTAGTATATACATATTTATTTCACTAGCACTCATTTTATTCTGACAGTACAAGTGTAAACAGATGAATTTTTTCTACGAAATGTCATTAAATGCGTTGGCGTTTTAATTGTTAATATAGTAAAACATAGGTAAATAAGAACAGCTTGTACTGATTCTAAAAAATTTGAAGACATCTGGTGACAACATCACTCATGATATATGAATGACTTTACTTGATATCAATACAAATACGATGGATAAAGAAAGACATTTATTTTTATAAAGTTGTGTTACATTTGCTTCTTCGTTACCGACACAATAGGAAATAACATAGGAAGGCGGCGTAGATATAGCACGAGAGATGACTATACAAATCTATATAGATATAAAGTATGCGCCTATCCGCTTATCTGTTTGTCCGTAACCAAACTTGTCATATGGGCTATGTAATCTAGGTCTAATATCAGATCAAATCAAAATTTGAGATTAAGTGCTGACACTTTTTAGTTTGAATGAACGCCATTGAACGTGTTACAGTTAAAACTTAGAAGTAAACGATCGTTATGTAGAGTGTGGGTGAAAAAAAGGCGCGTTAAGGTCCTCGTGTCTCTATCGTAGATCTAGAAAAAAGAAAGAAATATATCTTAATTATAAATATTGGATCCGGCAATTGAATAATAATAAAATAAATTAAATATTAAAAAAGAAAAATGGTTGGGCTCGTCCGGGATTTGAACCCGGGACCTCTCGCACCCAAAGCGAGAATCATACCCCTAGACCAACGAGCCAGAGACAACCGCAATTATATTGTCTAACTAATCCTGAGAGTAAGTAGGTCAGCTTCTTATTGCAGTTAGAATTACGTAAAGACGTTTTAATTTTCACTATTGTCATTGTGAGGCCGAAGTATAGCACGCATTGTATTTTTTATTTATTTTTTAGATAAATATATAGCTATTATTATTTGTGATAATAATGCACTTTAGGGGCGCGTCAAAATACCTTAGTTTAAAGAGTCATTTTCATAGGAAATTCTCAACAGTAGAAAGTAAAACATCACTCCGATCTCACTCTATTTCTCTCTCTCATATATATATATATATATATATATATATATATATATATATATATATATATATATATATATATATATATATATATATTGACTTATTAATACCTACAGACGTTAGCGTTTCAAGCTTATTGCTCTCATCAGTGCAGGAAAGTAACAATTTCAGATGGTCGGGAGGCGCGAACCCGGTTCACAGAGTTCACATATCTACTCGGCCAACGGAAACTGTCACGTAATTAAGGGAAATTAAGATATATATGTACCTAGAAGCGGGCACAGATAGAAGTATAGTCGAGATTTCGACGAACGTATTCGGAACTTTGCATTAGAGCTTTTTGACCGTCTATTTTTAATATCCCCGAGAGTGCTCAACTTTAATTTCTTAAAGGGGCTTAGTATAATATTTATAAATAAATATTGAATTATTAATACCTACAGACGCTATCGTTTCAAGCTTATTGCTCTCATCTGTGCAGAAAAGTAACAATTTATATATGAACATGTATATATATATATAAACATGTATATATATATATATATATATATATATATATATATATATATATATATATATATATATATATATATAGTAAGCAATGAAAATATATATGGCAATCAAGCTACACAGAGGCTCCCGTGTTTCATCCCCGGGGGAATCGTCAGGCTAAATGCATGGAGTTATTTTTGTCAGGTGTTTTTATATACATGGCTTGCTAGTTAACCAATCAGATTCTTTGTTGTTCCCTCAGCCAATCGTTGGGCTTCCTGCGAACACAGGCTTTGTTGGTGACGCTCCTATGTCTATCCTATTTTTTCTTAACAATGGATTTTTCTATATCCTGTTTCCTTTGTTTTGTCAATACAGTGGGCGAATTTATTTTAACACCTGGTTTCTTGTATTTCTATTTTAGGTTTTAAATTTTAACTTGTTCAGTTTTTTATTTATTTATGTATTTATTTTTATTTTTATTGTTTTATTTATTATATATCATCCTAAGGTAAATTTATTTCTGTGTAAACAGCTGTTTGTTATTTCACTTCTAGAGTTTAATTGGTTTCGGGGATCTTTAAAATTTAGGATTTCATATTTTTCATTCAGGCATAATCTACACGGGTCGTCTAAGTTTCTACATGTACTGGCCTGTCTTACTATTTTCCATTCAATTATTGGTGAGTGTCCATTTTCTTTGAGCTCCCAATTATGGTTAGCTAGTGCTGTTTTAGTTCGACGTTCTTTGTTTTTAAATGTGCTTTTGTGGTCATAGTATCTGGTCTTAAAGTCTAGGGATGTCATACCCACGTAGTATTTAATGTTATTTGGTCTTTCTTTGGCAAATATCGTTGCTTGGTATACAACACTTTTAATTAGGCATTTATTTTGTAGTGAACAAAGTTTACGATTTATGCAGTTACATATTTTCTCTTCATTGCTAACTTTTTCGTTTCTATTCGGGTGGTTATTATTAGTGTTTTGTTTATTTCTATTAGTATTGTTTATATTTTTGTTCTTCGTAGTGTTATTTTTGTTATATTTTCCACTTTGTTTATTTTTTTCTTCACTGTTGTTGTCTTTTAGTATTTTGTTGTTGTGTGCCTTAATTATCATTTCTAGGTTTTCACAACAGCTGTAGGATAGTTTTAGATTATTTTTATTGAATATTTTATGTAGAGGGTTGGTTACGGGGAAGTTTTTTTCAATCAGATTTAGGAATTTTTTGCCTAGTTTATTTAATTTCGGTATTATGGTAACCACTATTTTTTAGAGCTGTATTGTAAATGTTGATTGATTTTTTTAAAAACGCTTTCGTTGCTAGAATTGTTGATAAGCCTACTTTCGATCGAATTCGGGATATGTTTTATGATTGATGGGGGGTGATTAGACTTTGGGTGTACGTATATTGGGTTAGCGTTATCTTTTAGGTATGGTTCGTAGGTGTTTTTACTTAAGTTTAATGGGACGTCTAGAAAGTTCGTTGTTTTTATGTTAGCCATTACTTCTACTTTTAGGCCTAGTTTTCATTTCTATATGTATAATTTTCTTGAAGTTTTCTCCCTTGACTTTGTTGGAGTCTCTTATTATCGCTAATCCATCATCTCTATAAAGGCCGATATCCGTATTATCGAATATATTTGTGAGTGTATATAAAATGAATAACCCCACAAGATCAGATGCCTCCGCAGAGTCAAGGGCACCCATGGACAAATCAAAGGAGTTTGTCATATTCGTTTTAATCCATTGGTCCTCGTTGTTGATTAAAACTGATCTCCTACATTTTTTAATGATGTGAATTTCATCCTTGGATACATCGGTATATATCTCGGCGAATTCTAGGGCGATATTGAAGAGTTCTTCTGATATGGATGGGTAGAAGTCCACTATGTCGAATTGTAAGAAGGTACAATTGTTCTTATTTTCTATACTGTTAAACCAAGTGATTACGTCGGCAGTATTCACCCATTGGTTTAATTCTAGGTCTTTTCTTATTTGTTTGTTAATTCTAGATAGAATTGTTTTGCTGATTCTTCCTATATATATATATATATATATATATATATATATATATATATATATATATATATATATATATATATATAACAACAACATGGTGTCAGAAGACTAAAAGAACCTATCCTAAAATAAGAAAAGAAAATAGAAGTTGAAATCACACTTCGTGAAAAAACGAAATTGAAAATGTACCACATCCTAAATACCTGGATTTTAATCAAGAAAACTTAGCTGCAGCATGAAAAAATGGAAAAAATGGAAAAAATGGAAAAAATGTAAAAAAGAATTCAACCTCCTTTTGCTAGCAACGGAAAGCGACATAATGTTAAAACCTCAATGTTTTTTAACTTGTATCTGTTCAAAAGGCCGTGACATTCATTCTAATATGGATTTCTATTCACTCGAGGAAGAAATGAACCTTCAAGCAGTAATCGAAATATTCGATGCATTTTGTTAAATATAACTTTCTTAAGACACAAATACTTCACGTGCGTACAAGCGGATCATCAAAAATTCGACGAGTACGTGGTAGAATTGCGCCAAAAGGCACAGTAGTGCGAATTCGGCGATCTGACAGACAATCTCACCAGAGATATTCTTATATGTGGAATCAGAGACATGAGATTACGCGAAAGATTATTGAGAGAACCTAATTTAGACCTATAAAAATCAATTCAGGCAGGTCAGAACGCAGAGCAAACAAGACGTTAATAAAGGATGCTGAATGCCACATCCGAAACAAATCAAGAAAATTTGTGCATGAAGTGGATACATATTCCGACGATGAATCAGACGACAACGCACACAAACTCAAAATAATTATTTCAAATAAATCTCGCGTGCCCAAAATTGAAAAGTTCGAGACTCCGAAAGACATTTGGACAGTAAAATTAAAAGTAAATAACTCGACCATAATATTCAAAATTGATACTGGAGCTGACGTGACAGTATTGCCATTCCGAGTATATAAAAATATTAGACCGAAACCCCAACTACAAAAAACAGCGACTCGATTGTCAGCATACAACAACACAGCGATAAAAGTGCTAGGGAAATGCACAGCAAGTGTTTAACACAAGTGAGTAACAAAGCAAGTAAAATTCATTGTTGCTAAAACCAAATCGGACGCTGTTATAGATGCAAAGACAGCTCAAGATCTAAACCTAATTCATAGAATCTTAAAAATAAATTCGTCGAACGCAAACGACATAACGAAAAAACACGAAGAGTGCTTCGGAGAAATCGGCACGTTGCCAATTACCCATCATATTACAGTGAGCCCACATATAACTCCTGTAATTCACCCACCAAGAACAGTAACTTCTTCTATAAAGGAAAAACTCAAAAAGGAATAAAAAATATGACAGAATTGGGTATCATAAACTCCATTAATGAACCAACAGACTGGGTGAATTCACTAGTAATTGTTGAAAAAGAGAAAGAAAAACTCCGACTCTGTTATGCCACTAAAAATCTAAACAAAGCCATAAAAAGGCAACACTTCAAATTCCCTAGAGCAAAGGATATCTTTGCACAGATGCATAATCCAAAATATTTTTCGAAACTGATCTAATGGATACTGGCAAATTTCAGTTGACGAGGAAAGCTCCCACCTACTAACATTTAACACACCTTTTGGAAGATATAGGTTCACTCGATTACCTCATGGAATTCACAGCGCCAGTGAAGTTTTCAAAAAATAAATCGCAAAAATAGAAGGCATAGAAGGAGTAAGAAATTCACAGGATGATATCATAATCTGGTCCAGCACTTTAGAAGAACACACAAATAGACTATAACAAGTTTTTGAACGAATACGAAAACACGGATTAAAATTAAATAAATTAAAGTGTATCTTCACTGCATCACAAATAACCTACCTTGGACATCTATTAACCAGCGAAGGGATAAAACAAGATCCAACCGAATTGGAAGCGATCATTCACATGCCACTACCTACAGGCAAAAAAGAACTACAAAGATTCCTAGGCATGACAAATTACATATGTAAATTCTTACCAAACTACTCCGAAGTTACAGCACCATTACGACAGCTTCTGCAGAATGATACGTTATGGTCATTTGAAAAAACCTCAAATCGAAGCAATAAAAAAGATAAAATAAATGATTACCAAGAAATCAGTACTACAATTCTATGATCCGTATCTACCAGTAAAAATAACTACAGATGCTAGTAAGCATAGGCTAGGGGCCATACTTGAGCAGAAACATAGCGAAAGATGGTTAGCTGTTTCGTTTGCATCTCATGCAACAACGCAAGCGGAACAAAACTACTGTCCGATAGAGAGCGAAGCTCTCAGTATAGTTTTTGCACAAAAAAATTTCAGCAGTTCATATATGGAACTAATTTCACAATTGTAAACGACCATAAACCGTTGAAACAAATATTCAAAAAATCAATCACTAATGCCCCCCCCCCCCCCCCCAGGATCCAAAGATTTCTACTAGCATTACAAAGATACGATTTTGATCTGAATTACATACCTGGTAAAGAATCAATTGTTGCAGATACTCTATCTCGTGCATATCTCGAACAAAGGACTCCAGAAGTATCAGACGCGGATATGAAATCGCACATACATGCAGTAATGAATAATTACCCCATAACCGACACTAAATTTAACGAGTATAAAGAAGCCACTGCAAATGACCCGTCATTTCAAACACTCATCACATATACTAGAACAGAATGGCCCTCAAAGAATAAAATACCAACAAACATTACGCCATTCGCATCTGTTCGTGATGAGTTTAATCGTCAATGGTCTCGTTTTAAAAGGTTCAAGAATCATTGTATTTAAGTCATTACGTAGAGAAGCTCTACAGGAAATACATACCGGACATATGGGTATCGAAAAGTGCACTAAGCGAGCCAAGGAATGTATATACTGGCCCGGAATTAACACTCAAATCAAAGACATAGTTAACACATGCTCATACTGCATCGATTACAAAAAGCAACAACCAGCCGAACCACTAATAAATCATGAAATACCTACCATGCCATGGACCAAAGTAGGTACAGATATATTTCACCTATATGGACATTCGTATGTCACCATCATTGACTATACAAGATTTTTGGGATTTACACGAAATAAAAGATTGCCAGTCAAAAACTGTAATAAAAAAATAAAAGAAACTTTTACCAAATTCGGCATTCCACAAACAGTTGTCAGTGACAACGGTCCAGAATTCAATTCGGCTAACTTAAAGAATTTGCAAAAAAAAGTGGCATTTTCATCACACGATACCAAGTCCACATTATCATAAAGCAATCGGTATGGTTGAAAGGAATATTCAGACAATAAAAAAACCTTAAAAAATCATTCAAAAGTGGCGAAGAACATCAATTAGCGCTCTTAACATTACGCACAACAAAATTACACAATGGTTCTTCGATCCCCTGCAAATCAAATGATGAATAGAACATTGAGAACAAATCTCCCAAACATACAACTCGACAAAATTGTTCTCAGGTCACACGAGTAGAAAAAATAAAAAACTACAAAAGAACTCCCCGAACTAAAACCACACGATCCCGTTAGAATTATAAACGTGTTATCGGAAGTAGTTACAAAAAATGACTCGATAAATGCAGAAACAAACCACAATGAATAACTGAATTAATAAATGAAGCTAAGATAAAGGAAAATAAAGCCTGCTTCCAGACAACGTCTCCTTTCTTCGATGTTAAATAATAAAGAAAAAGGTTGGGCTCGTCCGGGATTTGAACCCGGGACCTCTCGCACCCAAAGCGAGAATCATACCCCTAGACCAACGAGCCAGATGCAACTGCAATTATATTTTCTAACTAATGCTGAAAGTAAGTAGGTCAGCTTCTTATTGCAGTTAGATTTACGTAAATTTAGAATTACGTAATTTTCAGTATTGTCATTGTAAGGCCAAAGCATAGCACGCATTGCATTTTTTATTTATTTTTTCGATAAATATATAGCCATTATTATTTGTGATAATAATGCACTTTAGGGGCGCCTCAAAATCATATTAGTTTAAAGAGTCATTTTCTTAGAAATTCTGAACAGTAGAAAGTAAAATCTCACTCCAATCTCACTCTATTTCTCTCATATATATATATATATATATATATATATATATATATATATATATATATATATATATATATATATATATATATATATATATATATATATATACACGTTATTATCTTTAAATTATTCTAAAGCAAATAGTTGAAAAACTAGTCAAAAACAATTTATTTTAGTTTACCTATTAATTTGTGACCAATTTGCGTTAAAAAAACATTTTGTTATTCCAGGAGATAAGGCCCCAGAACGGGTCGGAAATACGCCTCTGTCATATAAATGACCCCACTTTTAATTTAAAGTAGTATCCGGCCCTTACTCCCTGAAAAAAGCAAGATGGTTGCCACTGATTACTTTATTCACAACCAGTATTTACGGCAAATAAACATGCTTATATTTTATATTAAATATTGAACTTGTATACGTAAATTCTACACAAATAAATTGTTTTCGACTAATTTCTAAATTGTATTTCCTTTAAAATAATTTATGTCCATAATAGGAACGTCTACCACACACACGCATATATATATATATATATATATATATAAATATATATATATATATATATATATATATATATATATATATATATATATATATATATAATTATTTATTACCTAGAGACATCGATATTTCATGCTAACGCAATCTTCAGTGCAGGAAGTTAATTCTCAACGGTCGGCGGGCTCGAACTCCGATCACAAATCGCCACTGATTCGCAGTCATGGACGTTAACCCTTCGGCCATAGGGAATCAGCTAATAATTAAGGAGGAATTTAACTAATTAAGTCGGCAGCTAATTTACACGAGCAGTTGAAAGTGAGCAACAAACTGTGTTTGGATCTTGCATGAAGCTATTTGTACTGCTTGTTATTAAACTCACTCAGAGTACCCGGCCTTTAGTGAAGGGGTCTTATATATATATATATATATATATATAAATGTTGTATTAATTTACATTTATTAAAACTATTATAAGCTGTTTTAACTCTCCCCCTCTATCTACCCCGATCTCTTTAGATCCACTAATTCAGGTGTGTTGATTTGAATATGAATTGTACTCCCTACAGATGAGAGAGCTGAACAAGAAACAAGAAGCAACCTACTTCTCAAATGATTATATACAAAGTATACAGCACAAAGAAGACAACATAAAAATCTTCATACTTCTTGTTTTTTTGCTCAAACCATTGACAACATTTAAATTTAATATATAATATCTACGATAATGAGATTTACATTTTACTACAGTTTAGAAGCGCCGTTGGAACGATAACTTTGAAATTTTAGAATCAGTTAACATGACGCGAGATTTTGAAATGAAATATTTATTAAATCATTTTTTTTAATCCAAATCTTTGGTTTTAAGAAGAAAAGGAAAATATTGTCTGTACCATGAATAAGGTTTTTTAAATCGAAAATTTGGATTAAAAATTTTTTTTTTAAATGATTTAATAAATATTTCATTTCAAAATCTCGCGTCATGTTAACTGATTCTAAAATTTCAAAGTTATATAATATCTGATTACACTGACAAAAAATTCTCAGCATTGTCTGTTCTTCGTTCTGGTTTTGAAATGTATCTATAAGACAGCCGTATTCATGTAAACCAACGACTTTTCTTTTTCTTTGACAATTTGAAAACTTAATAATTTCTTCTTTTCCTCTTTTCCTTTTCTATTGGTCAATCTTTTATTATCCTCTATTCTTCACTGACCCCCTTCCACTCAACGGTCTTAGCATTGTGGCCTTTTTATTTTAGTTTTCTACGATTTTATTGATGTATTCTTCTTCGTTCATGAAAGAAATTTCTCCAAAGATTAACACATAAAAATGTTGGCATTGTTTAATGTCATATTTAATCAAGAATTGCTTCAATGAATCCGTAATACAAAGTGGTCATTAAACCAGGCGACATTAACTGGCAAATGACACATTTTATGAAAGCAATTCGATCGCTTTGTTACAGAAATTAACAAAGGAAATTGCTTCGCTCTAGAAGCTAAAATGTAAAAGTCAGAAATAGATTAAAAAGGCGATTATCCGATATCACTGTTCAGATTAACGTTATTTTATTTCACAATTCGTGTATTAAACATATATTCCAAACATATCCATCATTAGAACAAAAGGCTAAGACAAAAGGTACAGTTAACACATTTATTTACAGTTGACAATTATGAAAGACAAGCAACGTACATTATACAAAACAATGAAAGAGATTTAATTCTTACTATACGTCTAAGATAGGAACACTGCTAGATTGTTCATTTGGTGGGAGCCTGCACTGCTTCCTTAAGTCGTCTTACTCTATACCGTTCTACTCTATCTATAATTGTTAGTTCATCCCATAATGGTAGATGATTTCCCTTTTCCTCCATATGTGGTCAGCCATACCCGACTTTTCGATATCTCCACGTATTACGGCTTTTCGGTGTTCTTCTAGCCTTACTTTTAGTGGGCGACATGTTTCACATTTGTACATTTTCCCATACTTACATGAGATCGAATTTACACAGTTCTTAGTCATACATTTTTCCGTAGGAGGTCTGACTCTCACATGTTTGTATATGAAGGGATTGTCGGAAAAATATAAAGAATATGTAATCCATAAGACATCAGGACAGTATTAAGAGCGACTCAACTCTCCGAACGAGAGCATGCTACTCCCGTGGATTAAATAAAGGGTTCGGTTCAAAATTCCGTTCAGATTCACGAGTTCGACAGAAATATTCTCGAGTTTGAAAAGATACAGCGGCCAAAACATTGTGATGATAACACTCAAGATGAGAACAATAGTCCGAATAACGGAAATTATACAAATACATTGAATGTTTAATTATGGAAAAGATTCATCCAAGCATCTAAGGACTTGTAAGCTCTAATCTTTTCTTTTTATTAGCCATATGAGTTTGTATTGTTAGACAAAGATGAAAATTGATAAACGGATTGATTATAAAATGCATATTTATGTTTTGATATCCTTGGCTTCAAAAATCCCGCAGTCAACCATATGTAGATGACTACAGTATTAGGAAGGCCCGCTAAAGTTGACCAATCACTATTATTCATCCCGTTACTATTATTGTTATTCCTATTGCATGGGTTTATATTTTGTCCAACTATACATGTGTAAATAACGCTTTCATGCCTGCAGTAATTATCTAATAGGCAGGAATTTCTGTCCAAACAATTGCATTCAGGGCTTAGAGAAACTGCATTATTAATTTTGAGGACTATATTCACTTTCTCTGTATAATCTCCTATTATACGCTTTTCTAAGTTATGTACTGTGAAGAAAGATAGTCTGATTCTATTTCTGTTGAATAGTTTATTATATTTGTGTTAAGCTTTTAAGTTGTTCTCTATAATTTTAAAGAGTTTAGGGATGTAAGTTAGGACATTTTTGCTAAATGGTGAATTTAACCAAAGACATAGCTGCCTCCTAGTCTTACTAGAGTTATCTTTAGAATTTTCCAGTTTACTATTACTTATTCTGATATTTCGCTGTTGTATTGGTCTAATTTGTTCCTTACTCCTCTCATTCATTTTATTTGTACTAATATTTAATTTACGCTCATTTTTTTTACCATTGCCATGTTGTTGCTTATAATATTCGGTTTTAGTCTAATGTTACTAATGTTGTTATTATTAGACGGGTATTCTAAGTAATTTTGATAGCTAATATTTTTATTGTAACCAGAACTGCTCAATGCATTGTTGTAAAATTCAGAGTTCTCATGAAATATTTGACTATTGGGCGAAATTCTAAAGATTCTGTTAGAAACATTAAGTATAATGGAAGTCAGAATAGATCTAGAGTGTTTAGAGTCGCTATGGACATGATATAAAGTTTGAGTTGGTTATTGGTAAGGTTCACATGTATTGGCAGATAAGTTGAGTTTTAATTCTAAGAAGTTAACTACTTGTTTATTAATATTACTGTTTATTTTTAATCCAAAAATTTTAAATAGTTCATGTAATCTCTTCCTAGTTTATTCGTATATTCTATTAGCGGATGCAATCGTTAATAGCGTATCATTTCTATGTAGTCCACCTTCCGACTCACGGCCAACCTTGAAATGTTCATGAACTTCCTTAAAATAAATTATTCCAATTACGCACGTACTAAAATAAAGGCACCAGTAAATTTGACACACTTATAAAAAAGGCGCGCCACATCCAACAAAAACAAGACAAAAGATGTCAAGCATGGTTCGACCGGGTCTGTGTTTAAGAGAAGCTCAGTCATTGGCTAATAAAATCATTAAACTGTAAGATGGACATAACAACGAAGCTGATTCGTTAGCTAGACTAAACACAACGTGGATATATACAAAAAAAATCAATAACAAAAATATGTGCATTTAGCCTGACGATCCCCTGCGGAGGTAAAACATGGACGCCTTAGTTTAGCTTAATTGCCATGAATATATTTTCATAGTATATATATATATATATATATATATATATATATATATATATATATATATATATATATATTAATCCACGGACAGCTATTTCTCCGTCTCACAGATCTTCAGTGTTAAAATAATAGACGCTCCCCGGATAGAGGGCGATACACAGTGTAGGTAAATAACTCCCTCAAGTATTTAGGAAATGCTTTCCAGTCGATATCTGAATTCGTTTATGTATCTCTATTGCCAAAATCATAACAAAAACAAAAATTATATATATATATATATATATATATATATATATATATATATATATATTTGTGTAATTAGGCAGCATTCCTTCTCTTATGCATGTTTGGTTAAACAATAGCGTCAGCTTTTGTTTATTTATTTTGTGATTCGACGTCGGTCATCTTCAGGCGGATGAATGAGTATGCATAATGGAAGCGTTGTTTATTCAAGTAAATAAACCTAGTATCAACCATGCTCGTTATGAGGAGGGGGGTGAAGGTATGTTGAAGTGTTGTTGAAGTGTATTGAAATGTTTTTAAACGCGTCTTCTTAATAAATTCACCAATCTTTTATTTTTCATACTCATTCATCCGCCTGAAGATGACCGACGTCGGTCGAAAACATTCGCGAAAATATGGCGATTTTTTAAACATGGACGACAATACCAAATCGGTCGTGCGGCGAATCGAAAAAGCGAATCAAAAAATAAATAAACAGAAGCTGACGCTATTGTTTAACCAAACATGCATACTATATATATATATATATATATATATATATATAGATATATATATATATACTAATGAAAAATATACTAATTCAATATATATATATATATATATATATAAATATTATTTTCTAAATAAGCCCATATACACTAGTGTATATATATATATATATATATATAGATATATATATATATATATATATATATATATATATATATATATATATATATATATATATATATATATATATGTAATGAAACCATATATGGTCAGCAGGATAGACCTCGAAATTCCAATTTTATTTGTAAGTCTTAAAATATCCGAATGTAAAGTTTGTATGCACGATAAAAAGCACAAGTATTATAGTTCAGTTGTGCTCCTAAATTCCTAAACCGACGAGAAATAGTATTTATCGGACGCTCATATTGCTATAAGTGACAAGTGAACGAGAAACATGAAAATTGGGATAGAAAGACAAAGAAAGAACAGATGAAACGTTGAAAAGAACTCCTGTAGAACATAAACGATTTTCTGACTGGTGTCGCTCGACTGTAAAACGACATTTTTCATCGCATTTTCTACATTGCTCGGAGAAACTATAAATTACCGAGCGTTATTACTGAAACAGTTCTATTTAAAACCACGTCAAGCAGATCACACAGAAAAATGACCTACTTAACCTTATATAGAATTCAATATTAGGATTTCATAATAACAGTTGCTATCGGGTGTACGATTCTCCGTTTGGGTGCGAGAGGTTTGGGGTCAAATCCCGGACGAACCCAATTTATAATTTAAAAAAAAATTTCCGTTTACGTTTATTGGTTCAAAAAAAAAGTGACGAGATTTTTTGTTTAAATAATTAGTCTTCATTATAATTTTATATACAAAGTTTAAAACTACCGGTCTTAAAACGGGAAAAATTAAGTTTGGCACTACTTTTATGTCCTCTTATGAAGATTACAGTCAAGATATAATGCTAGTAAACCATATATCTAGAATCCTTATTCCAGTTTTGAAAAATATATATTAAATGATTTTGATTATAGAAAATGTCTAAAATATTAAGGAATCTTAAGAAGAAATTGAAATTCAGGGAATCTTGCTTAAATGGTGTCTAATAGCTATGGATACAAATTCATTGCAAATCTGAAGTATTAGAATTTTTAAATAAGAGATTTTTTCCCATAGTATACTCCTCAAACACTCTTTAAAATATTCCAAAGAACCTGAAATCTGAGGAATAATTGATGTCTAATAACAATTTCACAAAAAAATCAGAGTTATCTGAATTTTCACGAAGGGCTTCGACCCCCTTTTTTAACCCCTTTACATGAAACTAAATCAAAATAGATATAGACAAATTACCAACTCTCTTCTAAAATTCATAATAATTATCTAATTAGTTTAGGAGTGAATCCTGTACATACCAATATATATAAACATATATCTATACCTAACTTTCTATAAGTATAGATATGTTTCTCATAAAACACTACAAAACTCATCAATAGAGACCAGTAAACCAGTAGTAGTTGTTTGTGTCATTTCTCATTCTGACTTGTCTCAGGTTGCGTTACTGTGTTAGACATTGGGCGAGTAAATCCTCTAGTATAAAAAAGGTTAGTTCAAAATGACAGAAAATGGAAACCGTTGAGAGTTCAACCGGGTTCAACTTAGTAATCCCGATGTTAAAACTGATAGGTTATTAGAATATAATAGAAACGGATATGACGTCACATGGCTCAAAGAGAGAGTGTGATAGTTAACCGTAGTGCCCATTTGTGAAGGACGCGGCGCGTGGACATGTAAAATGATATGGCCGAAGAAAATATATACTTAATTAGTGATTTCGACCGCTCTTTCGTTCTGTCACCCCTCCTCCACTGGTCAGGGATTTGAAACAAAGATCAAGTTAAAAAAATGTCTAGTGTCTTTCATCAGCCTTGTCTCGTGTTAGTCTTTTTTGAAGGTATGAAAGACGCTTATTTACCGGGCAGCGTTTCCTCAGCCCGGAAGTATCACGCAGAAGCGCGTACAAGAAGGGCATGTACCTTCTAAGGCAGGAATACAATTTATGGATTTTGATGTTTCTGTAACGATTACGGGAACTTGTTTTTTGCATGTATGATACGAGGTTGAAATGCAACAACCACCTTGATCACCATTTTCACCCAAGCTCACCGGGTGCTAGATCTGCCAATATCTGGAATTGAACAAACCTAGTCTGCCAAAAACTGATTAGTTATCTTGAACTTTTCAGCTCTGTAATGGCTGCAGAATGTTTGCGATTAGTTTCGTCTCACATTGAAACCGGTGTAATAGCAAAAATGATACGTCGTATTATTTTTGCCTTGTTCGACGTTTGCAGAATTTTATTTTAAACATTATTTAACCAACACTTTTTTTTTTCGTTTTATTTTGCAAATATTAATTTGTTTTCTGATTTGTGCGGATTAGTGCACCGTACAGAATATTCTGGCGCACTTAAAAACTGCCCAGTGAGTTTTTGTTATGGTTAAGTGAGAAACAACTGTGACAATTATGATGTCTGTGGACAAGAGCGATGCAACAACACTGTTGACCTCGACAATCCCACAATCCACACAAACCGTGTGGAAGGCAGCTGGAGTTTTTGTAAACTAAAATTCCGCGGAATTTCTCTGGCGTCGTCGTATAAAAGACATTTCTAGGACAATATTTTATATTGGATACGTCATTATGATGTTTGATTTATTATATATTTTTTATTAATTAATATTTGTCACAAACTAATTGAATATTTTTTACTAAAATTTGGCCGTAACGACGTGACTTACACAATATTCATTTATTGGTCCCCCGATATATAAAATCGGGAGACCTATGTTTTGAGGCCTGTCCGTCCGTGTGTCCGTCCGTGTGTCCGTCCGTCCGTCCGGATTTTTCTCCGCAACCATCCATTGAATTTCTCTTAAATTTTGCATGAAGTTGTAACTTTTGTCAGGTTAGAAAGTGACATTCTCCGATTTTTGAAAAAAAATCTAGTTAGCCCCCCCCCCGCCAGGGGGTCAAAATGCCCAAAATGGCAAAAGATGACATTTTTTGCCCCATAACTTTTAATCCATCCATTCAATTTCTCTGAAACTTGGCCAAAATATGGAGGCAAGTGTTCCTAATAGAAAATAAGTATCCCTGGCGTTGGAAAAGATCTGGTTCGCGCCCCCAGGGCGTCAAAAGCCACCTAAAATGGTAAAAAATTACCCTTTTCTCCCATAACATTTGATCCATCCATTCAATTTTTCTGAAACTTGGCCAAAATTTAGAGGAAATTGTTCTGGATATAAAATGAGCATCCTTGACCTCAGAAAAATTCTGGTTCGCGCCCCCAGGGGGTACAAAGGGGGTAAAAAATGCCCCAAATTGCCCAAATTTATTGCATTTTACACTCGCCACATCGAGTCACATACAGAGGGAGACCACGCATGGGCGGCTTGTTAATTACTGTTACATACAGTCACTCATTTAGTACTTAGCAGGAGAAACGCCTCTTAACTTCGGTTATCTTACGGGGAGACAGTGTGTGAAAATAGTGAAGATAAGAGAAATTAGAATGAGAAATGATACAATTATAGAGACGACTACTAGTCGACGGTTCGCCCATCCATAGGGATGGATGGGATGTGCGGTCGCTTTCTTAGATTTCTTCCCTTTTTTATGAACAATTCCCTTCTTTATCGGAATGAGGTTTGGTCTTGCTTTGTCTGAGGAGGTGCTCCCTCCTAAGCATTACCTACTTCTTCTGGAGGGGGTTGGTTTATTGCGGATCGCCCGATGCGTCCTTATCAGGGAATGCCAACAAGTTAGTTCTCGACTATTCTTTTATGCTTTCAGAGTGCCCACTCAGAGGAGCTGGTCTTAGGGCTGGGATCAAAGTGTAGTATGTGTTCTGTCCTCGGTCAGAGCAAGAGAATAACTCCTTCTTGACTGGGGCAATTTAAATTTTTGTCCATTCCAGGGTACCCATCTTTCGATGAGCTATTTATCCCACGTATAAAAGCTACCTTATGTTCAACTTTGCCCTCGTGGGGAGGCAAGTAAATAGGGACTTCGTATCTAACCTCGATGCAGTCGGAAGCCTATTATAAATAGAACTGCTTCAGTAATAAAACTCGGTTGTTTATAGTTTTCTCAAGCGATGTAAAAGAATGCGATCAACACTGTCGTTTTACAGTCGAGCGACACCAGTCGTAAAATGCTTTACATTCGGATTGTTTCTACAGGAGTTCTTTTCTACATTCCTTCTTTTCTCTCTCAACCCTGCTTCGCTCATTTTGTACAATAGTGGCGCGGTCGAGAAATATTGCTTGTCTTTGGTTTAGGAGCACAACTGAACCATAATACTTGACTTTTGCAGATAAACTTTTAAAGGACATTAACTCAATTTCATCTATCAAATTGAGCATTTTTTTCTTATATCAACCGTAATAATTAATATGCATTGTGACTGTTTCAATGACAGATCAGAGTTATATCATACTGTGATTTATTGTCAATTTCGATGCAAAAGAAATCTCTCTCACACACACACACATACACACATATACACACACACACACACACACACACACACACATATATATATATATATATATATATATATATATATATATATATATATATATATATATATATATAATGTGAACAATTCTTTTGTATAAAGATTTACCAGAATGCTTAATTACCGGGTTTATTTAATAAATATGTTGAGATAGATTTGCGAACTAGAGCACGTATCAGTAACACCTCAATCCTGCTTTCGAACTGAACCTCCAGCTTCGGAAAACTATTTCGTGCTCTACGGCACTTATCAATGACTCCTCAATAAGAAGAAAAAAACAATAACATCAATGTTTGGTGCATTTTTGGTCTGAAAGCCTGTATCTGCAGACAGCCTAATCTGGTAGCACCAGGTTTCATATTTAAGAAGTCATGTTGTCCTTGTTGTTATTGAGACTTTTAAAACCTTATTTATGGAAAGTATGCCATAATTCCTAAAGGATTTTCTTATTTATAACAAACTAACTTGATAGAAGAAAATAGAGAGAAGTTGGCTTGTTTTTTACATTATGAAGAGGGTTCTTATGTATTAAAGTGTCCAATCGTAGTAAATGCATTTTCATACTTAAATTTCGGATAAATTTCACGGTCTTAATTATATTAATTGTCCTGAAATAAAACTCTAATTTATTTTTTTAAGTATTGAGAATATAACTTTGATTCAATGTTTTTTGCACCAAAATATTATACTGTTATTATACACAGAAAACAACCTTTTTGACACATGAAATACACTTTCGGTATTTTTATTTTACAAAAGATCATTTTTAACGAAATGTAACGAACGTAAAAGCCAAAAGGTTAAAACACACTAGTCGCTATTTTTATTTCCACGACGGATTAACATTAAATATAGAAGTAAAATTGCATACACTTATGTAATTTAGAGGTTCTTTATCATGACAAAAAGTACTAATTCTCGTTCCAGGCCAAGAGACGAGTTTATCAAAATTACAGTGAATACTGAGCAAAATAGGCGGGAAAATCCAATGGTGTCTATAGTAGTAGTACAATTGAACGCATGAAATATATATTTTTCTTAAATAATACAATAAGTATCTTTTTTATTTGTTCTTACACCAACCTCTCTGTAGACTTAATGAATTAAGCATATATGGATATATATATATATATATATATATATATATATATATATATATATATATATATATATATATATCCACAATCAGACAACGCTGCAGCCTACACTAACCATAAAAGCCACAGTCCTGGAACCCCAGACTCGAGTTTCACCCTCCTTTAGACTCATCAGTAGGACATATCCGAACTCAGGATTCAGCTCAATAGAAAGAAATGCAGCATTCTCTCTCCGTGTTTCTCTTCCATAGAACAATCTGCCAGAAGTGGTCGTGACGATTACTACCAAATCTAGGTTTAAAGTGGGCTTGGAAAAACATTCAGGGTATATGTGGATGTAAATGCCTTTCCATCTGTATCTTTACATGGCTTGTTATACTTTGCTATTTGCTTGTATTAATAAATTTTATTTTATTTAATTTATTACTAATGCGAATGGCCCTGTGTTGTTTGGAGTTGTGTAGGATTTGTTAAGGTGTTAACATGAAGCCGATGCCACTGGTTCTAGAATTTTACGCTAGGTGGTTGAGTCAACGCCCTTTCTGTTTCATAAAGCCATCACACATTTTGAATTGTAACAACTATGGTTTGTTGACAAAAAAGAACAAAAACATTCCTTCTACCATTCACCAATAAGGGCCATTGTCAAGATACACATGGAGAAGGTCGGAGATTACATCAGCCGAAACGTTAAGCGAAAAACACACAAAATGAGAACAGTAGTCCGAACAATCAAAATAATACATATTATCAATCCTCATCTCAAAACTTCAGAATCATTAAAACGTTTTATGGCATGCAGAATTGTTATTGCGTAACAAATATTTTAAAATTTTAGAAAAAGTTTGCTTTTTAGTTAAGATTTTCCTATCAAAGTAGATTTACTCATCCATCTTGAATTTTATGAGTTAGCTTTTTGCAGTTTCTCCTTCAAATCACTTTCATCTTGAAAACGCCAGGAACATATTCATCAGTATCCTTTTTTTTAAATACCAAGCAAAAACAAAAATCAAGATGAAATAATTCCAGACAGAAATGACCACCTTCATATCTCCACCAAGTGTAGCGTTTAACCGTGTCCTTCGAAGCGTCTTGTTTATCTGCTTGTACCAACCACTGTGACGTCACCAGATAAACGCCACTCAGTGAACAGGCTATTTTTTACGAAGGTCACGGAAGTATTTTGTTTTATTTTATTTTATTTTAGTAAAGTTAATCACGCCAGTAATTATTATGCTACGTGTAATGGATGGGTATTCCGAGTATTTCAATACTTAGGGAGTCAATCCCAAATATTGATGGAGAATCCTGAGTCAGTCCCTAAAATGGCCGAAGCAATTTACGATTTGAAATCCGCGAAAAAGTGTAAAAAGGCAGACGACACTAAGCATGCTTACGGTTTGGTTAGAGAAAGGGTAAAGTTTAAAAACAATTTTAACTCTTCCAAAAAAATAAAGCTGAAAAAAAAACTTGCTAAAAAATATAAAAGTTAAAAAGGTGACTTAGAAATCGCAAATTGCTTGTGTCATTTCGAGATTGATCCGTAAGTATTAAAATCCTCTTGATTTCATTATAAAGTACCATTATTTTTTTAATTTGTTCTTTTTACTAAGGAGCGAAACTTGAGAGAAAACATCTGGTCAAGTTTTTATATTTGGTGTCGCTCGACTGTGAAACGATTATGTTAATCGCCTGTTCTCCATTACCATTCACCAGGACACACGGTCGATAACGAGGCTTTTCAAATGAGGTAATTCTATTAATATCATTCTATCAATCACCATAATACACTGATCTCATGTTAAAAGTAATTTTCCACTAACAACTGGCTCGTTGGTCTAGGGGTATGATTCTCGCTTTGGGTGCGAGAGGTCCCGGGTTCAAATCCCGGACGAGCCCTAGTTAATGTTTTTTTGATGATTTTTTTGCGAACTAAAGATAATTACTCACCATAAAAGCCCCTTCATTTAAATGTTGTTTGAATTTTAAATTTTAAAAGCAAACTATTTTTCAGGTAACGGTTCTTATTTTTGGCATAACTAAATTATATTCTGCGTTGGGAAAATACGAAACTAATAATTCTAAAGTTGCAAACGAAATTCAAATTTAAAACGTTTACATTTCCTTGTTTGATTTGTCAGTTTTACAACATCTTATTTACCTCCTGGCCATGAGATTAGGAAGAAGGTCAAGAGTTGATTTGAGAATTCAGCGCACTAGCCTACAAAAAATGCTTGAGCAGCCCCGAGAGAAGATACATCCTGAGAGGGTGGACCTCCTAGGAGTGTACAGAACTATACCTCAGTCCGACAGCAACAACCCCATTGACGGACTGATTTGTATCATAATTTTATGATATAACATGTAAAATCTTTTTGACTTATTTTATACCGAAGCACTATACGAGTTGCAATAGGTTGTTATAATGAATACCGTTGCTGACTATGTCGCGTTGATCAGATATATTTTGTTCAATTGGGCACTAATACTTCTCAAGTAAAAGACATAAACCAACAATCTCCAAGTATGTATGCTCACACGAAGCAGTTTAGTGTCATATCCTGGACAGATTCGATTTAAAACATAGATGGGACTCTAACAGGTACCACCACTCTAAACCCACCTTAAATTAAACACTCAGTCGCTGCAATAGTGACTGTGGCAACGTGATAGTGTCAGGAATACCTTACTAACAGGGCTCTGGTGAATATCCAAAAGTCAACATCAGGATCCGTCGTCTTCCGGTCGTCGTTTCTACTGCATCTGTGGCAAGCAAGAACATGTCAGGCTCGAAACCGCAAATCCACGAAGTGAGGATAACAATGTTGTCTCTGTGCATGTACAACCGTCATTTATTTGTGTTTTCTGGGCTAGACATTTGCCAACTCGCCTTGCCGCTTCTCTGGCAACTTCGTATGGGCCTTGCTGCTGCTCTGGTGTTGGGGGTAAAATCCTGCAAATTTGCAGGTATAATGAACAGTTGCGAGAAACGAGGAGGACCAGACCATCCTATGGTTCGATCCTCGTGGATTCTACATAGCAGAAGTTCAATTCGCTCAATAACAAGTCCAAATCAGAGTTGACCTGATAATAATTGCGTCTAAAGAGTGATTCTACACTCTCCAAAACTCATAATCGCATACCATTTTGTACCATACTCATAACCGAGTTATTTGGATAGCAGCAATTGTATTACCATTACATACACCGGGTTAATATATCTGAAAACTAATTAGAGACCAGTGTCTCTCACATGTATTTTGTGCTAGGTTTAAAAACATAGAAATCACATACTTAAATTTATAAAGGATTATATAAATTGTAATTGACGTAGTTTTGTCCATGGTAAATAAGCATAAGTTAATATTTTGTAAAGTATTGCTATTATTAATTAATATGTTATGGAGTGGCTCAGTGCAGATATTATAGATTAATATTTTAGCAAGGAATTTGATACGGCATCTCATCTTTTATAAGTAAAAATTAAATAAAATGAGATTTTTATCAAAATCGTAAATATCCTAAGAGTGTTTCTGACAAATAGAACTATGAATGTGAATCAATCTGGAAAGTTATTGTCAAGGCAGTTTACAAAAAATATTGAACCAATTACAGCATTTCTGGAAGATGTTGCCAGGCAATATTAAATACAGCAATAGCGTAGAACATTTTAAGATGGAATGTTGCTAGATTATTGTGGCATAACGTGCATTCCCACGCCCCACGTTTTGTTCATAGATCACGGAAAGCTTCAAGTCGTGTCGGTGGACAAGCACAAACAAGTAATAAAAAAGAAGTACCGATACAGATGTAATGTAATAGTTGATAAACTTATGTGAAGAACGCCGATACAATTACTATGATATGATCATTTTCCCCAGGATACTGTGTGGATGCGCTAAACGTCTACTAAACTTTTGTCAGAGTCTCGGTTCTCAAAGTTCTATTAAAATCGTTAGTTTTCGGTTAGTATAAATGTGAAGACATGCTCCGAAAAATCTTCTATTTGGTTTATTTCTTCGTGTTCACATAACGTCGAAACAAATATAGCAAAATATATATTTAATTTGCGTTAAACACGTACATGTGTACATCCTACATAAAAAAACACTATCAAAGTATCGTACTTCACTCTAACAAACCTGGCCCAATTAATAATTAGCTCCACAAATAAAAACAATTAAATATGCGTAGCAATTAATTCCAACTAATACACAACCGGATAACTGCAATTACCGGAACAAAAACTCCTGCCCATTGCAGACTTAGTGTATAAACGATTCTGCGGTGTGTTGCTGTACTGTTAAAGATCGAGGACCTCCATTAGCCCTTAAAACTCCTCTTTTATTAATAGCACCAAATCTTCTAATATTCAAACCACTAGCACTGCAGCCCATCTCTAAAAATTATAACAATAATTCAACGGTTCATGTTGTGATCTCAGCTACACCTATAAATACCCCTGCCCAATATATCCATATACCCACTTTAGTTTTAAATGATCTAACCCCTCTAGTTCAGATAATATGGGTACAATTCCCATTTGAAAATTCAAATATATCAGATTTGCATTAAATTTGATCCATAGTCATTAGACAACAATTAAGTAAAATTCTCTGAATTTCAATTCATTCTTAAGATCCCTTAAGTCTTAAATTTCAGACATTTTCTGAAATCAAAATCATGTAATGGATTTTGATCAAAATTGGAATAGAGATTTTAGGTATATGGTTAGTACCACCCCGGAGGGCGGCAACGTTTTTTTTTCTTTTGAACTTTAATTCACCCCAAACAAGGCATGTTTGCCACTGTGATACCAACTACCCCATTAGATACCCTCCAATCTACCTCTCTTACAACTCATATCACACCATTCTAGCATAAAACTATCCCTGACAATAATAAGTATACTAATAACATATCCTAACATGCTTTAGTTTTATTAAACATTTCCTAACTCTTATTTCCTTCCCCCTCCTTCTTCCCCTCCTCTTCCCACTGATACAGTTCGCCTCATCTTATCAGCGATTCCTTTTAATATCTATAGTATTTATATATGGATATAAGTATCTTTATCCTTGTCCTGTTTTAACCCACAATGGCATTTTAATATTACATTATCATTGTACGTGGATACTTACATATTGTATATTACTAAATAAACACATAACTAGCACCAACATCTCTAATTATAAGAAAGTATAATTTAATAAGACGCTAGATATCTCCTTTTTTGATAGTTTATACAATATTAAATTTGATAGGCCCCTTTAAGCAACTTTTATGTGAAACTTTGTGATATTTGTTTTATTTGAACCCTGAAGCTTTTATATTTTTAATTTAAGTTTTCACATTTTATTTTATCTTCTTACTCTTTATTTTATTTATATATTTTATTTCTTTAGCTAATTTTTTATTATTTTTTTTGATTTCCAGCTTTAATTTTTAACTATAATTTTAATTTTAATAATATATTTTCCACAGTTGTTTTCCTTCAGCTAAAATCATCTCCCTGCTCTGAAAAATAAAAATAATAATTTATTTATATATTATATACTAAATCCTTTCCATTTTGTTAGGAGGAATAAGGAATCTGAAATTTAAAATTTTAGATCCGAGCTTAAATCGTTTGTGATTGGTCTTTAGATAGAGAAGGAAATTTCTATGTGTAAAAGTCATTTCAATTTTTACCCTTCAGAAACGTGAAATTATCTCTCCTTCTCTATATTTCGGGTCTACTTTGAAATTACCCCCTTCATCGACTTATTCAACGTTCCTTTTCGTTTATTTCGTGTTTATTCCGTTTTTTTAACAACCGAGTAAAAAGCGTCTATTATTATTATTTTTTTCCATTTTGAACGGTATAACGACTTATGTACCCGATAAAGTAAGAAATCGTTAATTTTCTTGAAGAAGATGGAATACTAACTCAAAAACTTTATTCTGTTATATCTTTCTTCCTGTTTTCTGTATATATGTATCTAAGTAATTTTCAAATAATAACTGAAAATTCTGTGACTAAATTTTGACAGACTTTGTTTGTAATTTACAACAATTTTTCCCCTGTTCCTGCTCTAGAAAAATGTATTTATAACTAATTATACTTATCAGTTTATCCGTTGCGCCACGAGTCCTTGCGTAAGAATAATATCCAAGATGTGAACAGTAGTCCGAATAATCCAAATAATACAGGTTTTAACAGATGTTAACCAAAATATCAATATATACTTTTTTTAAAGTGTATCTTTTTTGTGTTTTTATTTAAAACACACAAAAAATACATAATTCATAAGTATATGTGATCGCACTTCCTAACATTAGAATTTGTCATCTGAGTGTTAGAATATGAGGAAGGATATTGGAAAGGATGCACCGATGTCTTTTTTGTATTGGCAAACCCCCCAAAATATATTAATTAATTACGTTATTTTTTCATAGAGCAAAGCATTTTTTGAATATGTTAAATACAGCAATAGCGTAGAATATTTTAAGATGGAACTTTGCTAGATTATTCACATGACGTGCATTCCCACGCCCCACGTTTTGTTCATAGATCACGGAAAGCCTCAAGTTTTGTGTTGGGTTTGGTGATTGTAATCTCATAAGATTTTTTTCGTATTCATTTCTTAACTTATCTTTCATTCTTTATTGCCACTTTAAATATACAAATATGTAAAACTAAAGATAGAACAAACTCTTAATTATTTCATAAAAATAACTATTTCCCAAGCGGGGAATCGAACCCCGGCCGCCGCGGTGAGAGCGCGGAATCCTAACCACTAGACCACTTGGGAATGATGAATACTTGCCAACTAACAACATAATTGAGTAAACTTTATTGATACCCACTCACATAATCTTTTAAACTGAACTGCCAAAAACAACCATCCTCTTTCCCAATATCTCATATTACTCAACTCTTGTTACTGATGGAACAATTGGAAGTAGCTTTTATGGGATGGATTAGTGTAAACATAAGAAGTAAACGTTTTAATAGCATCTGATACAATCCATACAAGTATTTATTGATGAAAATGCTACTATTTCACTTACGGAAGATCCTAGTAACATACAATAGTTTACCGTCAACCGGGGTTACTTTGACATTACTATGATAATCCTATGTCAATCTGTATTTTTCGCTTTTAACTTATCAACTGATTTGTTTGACCTCTAAAACTGTGCTCTAACATATGCATGGTACAACTGTAATGTATTTTATGTTTCCCGTCAATACTAAGCGAGTTCTTGGAAATACAGTTGCCAGTATGCCTGAGGACTATATTTCGCCAAAGGAGAAAACATCACGAAAACATGGAGCAAAGATAACTTCAGAAACATCCATTTCATTGTTCGATCTTGTTGATTAACGTCCGTCCTACACGTGGTGTGAGAAAAAAATGCCACTGATTATTATAGCTGTGCCTAGTATTTTTTTTCTGTTTCGCATAGTGTTTATGTACCTTGTTAAAAGGCAATGTTACAATGATGTTCTGTGGCGGGGCTACTGTGATAATGCGTTATAAATTATATTAGTTAAACGTTACTATTGGCGACATAAATTATTTTAAGGAAATATAGTTGAAAAAAAAACAATTTATTTTCATTTACCTACAGATTAGTGACGTATTTGCGTTAACATTTTTATTTTTATCGAATATACTACCACCGAGATCTACACCCGTGGTCGGTTCCACCCGAGCTCGCGCCTTAGGCTTTCGTGCTGACCATTGCTACTTACAATCTCAATTTTGTTTGTTTATCTTTATGGCAGTTAAAATTGCCAAGATGGCCCTTTTTTCTATAGATATCTATATCTAATATTTCTTCACCATTGTTTTTTCCCCTTCTTCTGACCATCGCGTGTTTTACCCACGATTACACAACACACAAAATGACGGTCTCGTATTCAGGAAAAATATACTCGAACACGTGATCGCTAAAAACGTAAACGTTAAGATATAAGATATACTTTAGCTTTACACCCCCCAACTAGGGAGATATTGCACCTTTTCACAAATATCTAAACGTACACGCTGTAGTTTTTCTCCCAAATCCAACCGAAGTTCTGATTAACGGTTGTTTGCATTTTTATTTTATTGGAGTGATTTTGTGCCTCAGGTAGATAAGCTCCTTGGCAAGGAAAATACATTTGCTTTTATTAGGTTTAGACTGTGCTGTCTTATGCGATCGAAAATAAATCTAAGTCGCTTGTGGTGCTCTTCTAGTGTCGATGCTCACACTATTATGTCACCCTGCATGTTTATGGATCATTCAATGCCTTCTATCATGCGGGACACTTCTATGTGAAATATTTCTCTAGCATTGTGTATGCCATATGAAAGACGAGAAAATTTGCAACGTCCGAAGAAAGTTCTAAATGTCAGGAGTTTTGAGCTGTCTTCTCGATGAGGATCTGACAAAATCGATTGCTAGCATCAATTTTAGCGAAAAACTTTGCACCATGCATATCTGCAAAAATCTCTTCCACAGTGAAGATTTGAAAATGCTCTCTGTATATCCTTGTTGAGGTTGCGTGGATAAAGACAGATGCGCAGGGATCCGTTGGGTTTCTCCACGATTACAATTGAGTTTTCCCATTCTGTAGGTTCGCTGACCGACTTAATGATTCCCATTTTGTCATTTTATCGCGTTCAGCTTTTGGTTTGTCTCGTAGTGCAAAGGGAATTTTCCGTGAAGGGTTGATCACAAGAATAACAGCAGGGTCAATTGTTATGTGGTGTTTTTGAGAGTCTCAAGTGCACCAAAGCAGTATTGATATTTTTAGAAGAGCTGGAATATTTGCATCAATCTGAAAAAAATACGCTTAATCAAATTGAGTTTCTCCTAGAACTGGTTGTGTGATGGTATCAGCGGTGATGAACTTGATTGAGAAGTTTTACTAACAAGAATGTTTTTTAGGATTCGAACCGGAGCAATCCAGACAAATTCAAGAGGAAGAGGAGAAAGAAATCGTAACAAAGCAGAACTAATTCAAGAAAAGAGACTTTATTAGCTTTGAAAAATTAACGTTTATGAAGGGGATGTAGATATCATCCCTCTTCTGACGCCATGTTATATTCCCGTGCAAATGCAAGTGGAGATTTCTATCTAATCTTATCTAGAGAGAAATAAAAGGAGAATAGATGCATGAGTGCGTGTCCTCTGCGTTGTTATTTCGTAGCTTCTTACAGGCTAATTATCAACGGTCGGAAATACCAGGCGTCAGGCTGCAGGTTTCTATATTATTATAACAAATGATAGGCCGAAGAGTTGGAATGGTGGACCCTCAGGACGAGTGTTATCAGCATAGCAATCAGTGGTTTATAAGGTTTCTTATGATTGTTGAATGAAAGGAGCTTTGTCTTGGTAGCATTAAATATAACCGTACATTGTGGGCCCCATTTAACTACAGACTGGAGGTCATTTGCTAAAGATTCGGTCATTGCCTTTGATATGTGTGCGTTTGGTTTGCCCACATGTCGAAGAATAGAGCGTAGTGTAATCAGGAAATACACCCAGCTAGGACACCATTAAATAAGTGAGGTCGTTTATGAAAATCAGGAATAATAAAGGTCTAAGTATCGACCACTGATGTACACCCGCATTAATTTTATGTTATTTAGATGTACGGCCATCTAGGGCAAACTGGACCTTTATTTTAGTTAAGAAGGGTCTGATTATATTAAATACTCGTCCAGTAATACCGTACGAAATAATTTTATTGAGAAGACCATAATAGCAGACCTTGTCAAAAACTTTGAATGTATCAAGTGCTACCGCCATAGCTTCAGCTGATTCATCCAGTGTATGGTATATACGCTCTAAGATGTCGTTAGAATATCCTCAGAACATGATTATCTAGATACATACTGTTGGTCAGAGAGAAGTTTAGCATGCTCTGAGACGACTTAACTTTTAACTAGAGTTCAGAGCACTACGACAAGACGCAGGTAACGTGGTTCGTGGGGTAGGGGGAAGTAAGTTCTTATCGGTCGGCACATTTAGTCATTAAGAATCTACTTCTTTTTGTGACTATTTGAAGAATATAGGGATATTTTTACGCTGACCGTTTCCCATAAAATAAGATAAAGAAACATTTCAATTAAAAAGACATGAAAGGAAAAAAACAAACATTTTATAACAGTTTGGAACAAAAAAAACATTTTATAACAGTTTGGAACAAAAAAGTTCTAACTACCTTCGAATGAGGGATTTTTTACAAGTATGTTCTGAGACAACTTAAAATTTGACTTTAAAAAGTAAGAATCGGATTTTTGTGGGACTTCAGCGGAGGGTATTAATCTACAAATGTATCGTTTGTGTTATTTCATTTGTTTAAAACAAATATTTTAATTATTTTCAATTAAACACCATATTCTAAAATTTAAACATTATTCCAGGATGTGAGTTCTTCGCATTTTAGCGGAATTCAGCTTTTTTAATCCATAACAAGCGGATTTTCACTTAAATCGCTGTTCGCACGAAATTCGCTATTATTTTAACCAAATTGCTAGAGCCCTACCTCCTATTTTTTGGTGGGGGAGGGAAACTCGATTTTATTTCTCTTTTTCTCTTTTCCTCTTTTTCTTTTCTTCTCTCTCTCACTTTCTCTTTCTTTCTCTTTGCCTTTTTTCTTTCTTCTTCCTCCTCTCTACGTCTTGTCTTAACTTTCTTTCCCTTCTTAAAACAATTTATGAAAACTGAAAATGTTAATTTTTGCCTTGAAAGCAAAAACTTCAAACGATGGGGGTAGCGGAATTAGATTACTTCTGTTTGATCAAAGAATGACTCCTGTCCGCCCCCCCCCCCCCCCCATCACCACCACCACATACGCATTTCTCTTAATTTTGACCTTCTCAGTTGAAACTGATTTGAGTTGTTTCTCAGATATGAGCAAAATGTGGTATCAGTTCTGATACTACACTTCATATTTTCTGTTCTCAATCGATAAGGGAGAAATCCTTCTAAACTAAGGCAATTCTTATTCATGTACAAATCCAGAGTTCCCCATTTTGTAAAGCTGAATTCTCCCCACATTAAAAACTGACTTATTGCTAGATAGTCTTCTCTCGTGAGGATGGGGGGGGGGGGCAAGTAAATAAGGACTATAAATGAAGTTAAAGTGCGGTAAATAAATGCAGTTATAAATAAAAATTTTAGACGGATTGATTAATGAAGGTTACTATTTCTAATGGTAATAGCGACCCCCACCACACACACGCCCACACGGGGGAGGGCGTGACTCCCCAGGTTAGGATATTAGTGGAGGGGGTGGCGCGGCCCCACAAGTTGGGAAATACATCTCTATTGTAGTTTTTTTTGTTTTGCCATCGGCCACTCACAAACTTTACCAAATTATTTTAATGAAAATTAAATTTTAGTGCGTGATGGATAGATTATATATACAAATTGTAGATTATGTACGTTCTTAGTTGCCCAAAAGAGACAATTATTAAATGTGTAGTTCCAAAATTACATAACACAGGAAAAATATTCATAACGATTTAATTAAGAGAAGAGTTTTGTTTAAAAAACATTTTTTTTACCAAGTTTTAAATTTGGATCTATTACAGTTACTTTTTTTCCAGTTGGTTCTGCTTCGATAAGGGGAATAACTCACATTTTTTTAACTAGTAGCGGAAAACAAGTTATAAGTACTATGTAAAATAAAAACAAGTTTCATTAAACTAAAATAAATATTAAAAAGTAATACTTTAACAAAATAAAAACCAAAAATTTGGAGTTATTTCCCTTGTCGAAGCAGAACCCGCTGGTGACAAATGGCGCCCGAGACATAAACTCATGTTCTTTTTTTAAAATAAAAATATACTTGCTGAATTTGCGTAATGTTTGGTGCACAGTCTTCTTTTCAGTTACCACATAAGTACATAACAAAGTCTTAGCTATTTTCTTTTTCACAGATGTATTACATGTCGGAACGAAATTCAAGAAGCACCCCTAACTCAAAACTAACCCTAAACTAAGTTATTGTTTTAGTTTGCAAAGTCGATGTAGTTCACTTCTTGGTTGAACTTTCTCCGTTCGTAGTCGGAACTGCTTACGTCACGACTGCAAATTTCTGGATACCTATTCTTAAAAAGCACCTATTAAACTTCTTACCTGACTCTTCCTTCACTAAGTCGAGAAGTTTTACTATGCAACCACTACCATCTATATATTAATACTTACCTCTCTTCCGTCTTCATACGTACGTATCAAAGAAGTGTAATGTCTATCAGTTGCCACAATAATCTGACCCAATTTTTATAATATAGTACTTGATATTAACTGAATACTTGTGGCAGCTGGCTCGTTGGTCTAGGGGTATGATTTTCGCTTCGGGTGCGAGAGGTCCCGGGTTCAATTCCCGGACGAGCCCAACCCACTTTTATTTCTCGTTATCATTATCATATATAATTTTGTATAAAAAGTTTTCTTTAATACTGGGTTTAAAGCGAAACTATTATTTACTTTAGGATATTTTAACACTGAAATCGAGTTGACCATGATTGTTAAAATTTTCAAAAAGTTTCTGAATTTTTTGTGTTCTACGGGATCAGCGCTTTATGTACTTAGGCCACTCGAGGATAAGGGTTAAATTGTGGAAAAATAAAATATTATGTTAATAGTGTTAACATTTTCACTGCTCATTTTAAGATAGCTAAAAATTCAGTCAGTGTTGTAGTCGTAACAGCAATGGCGTTTAATTTAATTTAATTATTTTTATTTATTTTTAAACATATCAAGTTGCCACTGTAAACGTAAGGGGCTACTAAGAATTAGACTGAAAGTTTAGCGGGCATCCTAAATTGGGAGCTGTGCAGCGACATGTTTGTTCACATTAGTTTTAAATTTCTGCATGTCGGTAGAGTCTGGGAAACAGGGAGCAGGGAAGGAGTTCCAAAGGCCAGCAGCACGACGAAAGAAGTTATTGGAGTAGAAGGTTCTCCGGAATCTGGGAACCTCCACATTGAGTGGATTGGATTTAGCTGATTGTCGGGTTGGTCGAGTGTATTTGTAGCGGATTTACCTTATCCCATTCTGGGCTCGGACTTTCTGCACCACTTTAACCTTCTAGTGGATATGCGCAGACATCGGCTGATAGATGCTAATACGGAACTTTCCGTCTCTGGTTTGAAATCAAACACCCCCATCTATCAGCCCGGTATTTTTTATTGCCGCTACCGATGACTCATACCAGACTCTACTACACTCCTACCCGAAGTTAACTAACTTGAATTTTGTTGTGAACAAACCAACTAACTTAACAAAACACTACATTGAGACCACAGAAGCTCCTGTGTTCTCACGCCCTCGTCGCTTACCTACAGAGAAACTAAAAACGGCGAAGGCGGAGTTTAACCATATGCTGCAGATGGAAATTATACGCCCCTCGTCCTGTCCATCGACTTCCCCTTTGCATATGGTCCCGAAGCGCTCCGGAGATTGGCGTCCGACTGGGGACTATCGACGACTCAATGCTATTACGATACCTGATCGTTACCCAATCCCACATATACATTACTTTGCTTCGTCTCTGCATGGTTGTAAGACCTTCTCAAACTAGACTTAGTTAAGGCTTACCATCAGATGCCACCGAATCTTGCCGACATACCCAAAACGGCGGTAACAACTCCATTTGGAGCGTTTGAATTCCTGACTATGCTTTTCGGTTTGCGAAACGCGGCTAGTACCTTCCAACTCTTCATGGACGAAGTAATGCGAGACCATAACTTCGTCTATAACTACATATACGGCAACTTTGTGGCAAGTGCCTCACCTGAGGAACATGTCACGCATCTCCGTCTACTCTTCGAACGTTACTAGTTTTCTTGGGCCACATTATCAGCCCTGAAGGCATATCTCCCTTGCCTGAAAAGGTGAAGACTGTACAAGAACTTAAACCACTCACTTCACTTCGCCAACTGAGGCACTTCATCGGTCTGTTAAACTACTACAGACGCTTTATCCCACACTGTGTGTATCTCCTGTCTCCTCTTTCCGACCTGTTATGTGACAGGAAAAAAATGAGCAAATTTCACTGAAAACTTTCAATGAAGTGAAAGAAAATCTAGCGACAACATCCTTGCTTGCACATCCTGTGTCCGATGCCCAGTTTTCACTGGTCGTTGATGCATCGGGCACAGCTGTTGGTGCAGTGTTGCAACAGCAGCACCAAGGTCAAGTACAACCTCTCGAATACTTTTCGAGACAACTGAAATCGGTAGAACAACGTTCTCGCAGTGAAACACTTTCAGCATTCACTCGAGGGCCGTCAATTCGTGATCTACACTGATCACCGTCCGCTTACATACGCACTGCGTGCTAAGTCTGACACATATTCTCCTCGTGAAACTCGCCACTTGAACTTTGTTTCGCAATTTACTAACGATATTCGACATATCTCTGGTGAACAGAATGCTGGACAGACGCCTTGTCCCACTTTCGTATCAATTCTCTGTCCTCACCTTCGGATATCGACATACAACAGATTGCCCTAGACCAGCCACGTCTGGACACTCTGGATCTGTCGTCACCTCAGTTTGCACCTGCAAATTCACATATCTGCCCGTGCCCACTTCGGACACGCAGATCATTTGTGACACCTTAACAGATTCACCTCACCTTTTTGTTTTACTGACTCATCGTAGGGTTGTCTTTTATTCCCTTCACAACTTGGCACACCCCGGACTCAAAGCCACAGTGTAGCTGATTTCGACTAGATTTTTCTGGCTGAATATGAGACGCGACATAACTGCCTGGACACGTTCCTGCGTATCCTGCCAAAAGTCAAAGGTGCACAAGCATATCCGTGCACCGCTTGGAACATTCAGCACGCCAGACGCTCGGTTCAGCCATATTCACATTGATCTGGTTAGGCCATGGCCGGTCAGTCAGGGATTTACTTATCTCCTGACCTGTATAGACCGCTTTACATAGTTGTCTGAAGCCATTCCTCTAAAAGACATTTCGGCTGAATCTGTAGCGCGAGCCCTTATATCAGGCTGGATATCGCGTTACGGAGTTCCCACAACTATTACCACCGACCGTGGTGAACAGTTTAAATTCCACCCATCCTAGGAACTTTCCAGGATCTTAGGGATTAAACGTATCCGTACTACTAGCTATCACCGAGCTTCTAACTGAATGATAGAACGATTTCATCGTCAATTAAAAGCCGCGTTGCGTGCTTATCCTGACCAACAGCTATGGACCGAGTACGTACCTATTGTCCTTCTTGGCTGTCGCGCAGCGATCAAAGACGACCTCGGATACTCGCCAATCGAACTTGTCTATGGAGTAGGTCTATCGTTGCCGGGTCAGATGCTGACCCCGATAGATTTAACAGCAACAAATACACAGACAGACTGCGAGCTTATTTTAATAAGCTTCCACCTATGAACCCCAGGCAGCAGACCACAAAATCTTCAATCCCTAAAGACATTTCTTCGTGAACTCACGTTTTTCTTAGAAAAGACTCCGTGAAAGCCCGTCTTACTCCACCTCATACTGGTCCGTATCGCGTGTTTTCACGCACTGACAAATTATTCACACTAGACATTTATGGTAAAATAGAAACTGTAAAGTGTAAAACGATCCTTTCTTGACACAAAAACACAAGAGCCACATACTCCTCCTACATACATATTGAATCAAACCACTCTTACACCAGTAAAAGTGCATACACACCCAAAAGAAAATTACGTCACCACTACACGCAGTGGTCGGCGAGTATATTGGCCGAAAAAACTGTGTACGACTCTATATATATAGAATGAGCTTTTTTTAGTAATTCTACTCTATTGTACAATTTTCACAGAAAAAGACATAAACATTTACTACAAAAACAAAAAATTCACAGAAAATACATAAACATTTAAAAACAAAAACTTTTTGCGGATAAGACATGAAAATTGAACACTGGAAACTTTTTCACTGAAAAGTAAAAACATTTTTTTAAATTCTGTTAACTGAATTGACATATTTTGTAAATTTATCTTTTATAACTGCTCTATTTAGCAGATGAATAGCTTTTTCTCTAGCGGTTTTCAGCCTAAGCAGGGAGTGATGTAGCGGTCATAAACAGACCTATTGTCTCTCTTCGAAAAATGTCCCCATTGAGTGAGCTGGTCACACACTGACCAATCAGCTTACAGGGCGCATGGATTCCTTCTGTCGGTTAAACAACTACTTCAGCCCCTTTGGGAATCACGGGCGGTCCCCAGAGAGACCCGGCAAGCAACGAGGAAACAATTCTTTCACTCTCTCTACTGCCCCTGTCCACTGGACGATCACAGCAAATACTATCTTCGCCTGAAGATAGTTGCTGACAGACCTCAGGCAGCTCTAAGAACTCTTAATTTTTTCGTCCTCTCTCGGACACTGTCTAAGTTTCTTTCTACCTATACCAAACGGTATAGGTAACCTTTGTGAATAAACCCTTTTCGTTGTTGTTATAAAGAGGTGTTATTAATTTATTTCGTGTCTGAAACATAAGAGAGGGAGAACGTCCCCCCCCTCTTTACATATTTACCTCGAGGGGCCACCAAAGCAGCAAGTTCATCGGAGCACATTCCATTGAAGTACTTGTAAAACAAGCACAAAGATGCAACATTGCGGCGATGGGACAGGGGCTGGATCTTGGTGAATAATGAGGGGCCTATCAGATTAGAGACTCTTTTTTTTACCTTGTCTAAGAGGGATATACTAGTGGATGGTGCCCCAGCCCAAATGTGGCAACAATACTCCATGCATGGGCGGATGGTGGCTTTGTATACATATAGGATAATGTCAGGTGTGAGAAGTTTTCTAGCACGGTATAGGGATCCCACCTTCTTAGCAGAAGCTTTGGCAATGTCTTCTATGTATTTGTTCCAATTCATGTTACCTGTGAATGTTAGGCCAAGGAGTTTGAACGTTGGACTCTCAGGTAGAGTGTCATTTGTCATGGCAATCGGTGGTTGAAGAGGTTTCCTGTAGTTATTGAATGAAAGGAGCTTTGTCTTAGCAACATTAAATGATATCATCCATTTATGACTTCATTCCACTACAGACTGACTACTTACACATTAAACACTAATAATTTTCAGATAATCAAAAATAAATTTGGAAAATTATTTAACTTTTACGAGTTGGTATCCATCAGCTATCGGTAATAATTAGTGTTCAGATGATTTATCGAAATCGGAATCGGAATCGGGAATCGTAAAAATCGGAATTTTTAGGGGTATCGGAATCGTAAAAATTTGTGCCTATTTTTTTTAACTTAATTTTCCAAATCTATATATCAGCCACCACAAGTATTTTTTTTTACATTTACGAAAATATATGCACATATTACATGGGTTTTTGATGTAATTAAAAAATTTAAAAAAACAACAACAAAAAACAACATCATAGCTAAATATTTAGAGATTTTAAAAGTAAGAATGGGAATCGGTAATTGCATCAGAATCGATTATTTAGAACAGAATCGGTAATTGTATCGGAATCGGTAATTGCATCAGAATCGATTATTTAGAACAGAATCGGTAATTGTATCGGAATCGGTAATTGCATCAGAATCGATTATTTAGAACAGAATCGGTAATTGTATCGGAATGGGGAAAATATTGGAATCGTCCTATCGCTAGTAATAATTTATTACATCCGCCACAGGAATTTTCAGACCTAAATGATCATTTTATTTCACTCCTGAAAAAGAAGATAAAAGTTCACATCCGGGTTTCGAAAAATTTCAGTACCTGGGTGTAACAGCATGACGTAGTTACTTTCTCCTTATATTCCTCTTAGAGGTAAGTCTCCGGTAATAAAGATAGGAAAACCAGATTCAAGATGGCGACCCCTGTATAAGTTTATACGTGTCTTTTGTCTCTGTTTCCGCATACTAACAAAAGCATGTTTTACTAACAACAAAATATATAAAACATTTATATACTAGGATAAACAAGAAAAAGAAATCATGAAGTCTACAGCAAATTCTAACGGGGAAAGCATTAGCGGAATTTTAAAAAGCCGTATTTCCCGACATAAGTGCACCATGTGCGTTTTATCAAGCACGTTTTATTAAGCACGGCAAGCGTCATGTTGATTTTTTACTGACCAAAAGCGCGAGTGCATTCATTTGTTTTCAAAGTTGTTTGACTGTTTTTTGTTAAGTGTTTATAACAATGTCGAACGGTACGATCGAACCATTGATGTGTTGGGAAACCTCAAATTTGATGGGATCCTTAAAAAAAAATTAACAGCAATGTAATTAGTATTTCTTCGTAAAAGGCATCCCGGAACACAGACAAGTTGACAGCATTCTTTTGTTATCGGGAGTAAAAGGCCTAAGACGATACAATTCGTGGACTATACTGCAATTATTTGGGAAATATTTTTGAAAACGTTACAGCCACAAACTAACTTTCGGATGGCGCAGCTTTATCTAAAAAAATACTCGCAGAATGAAACGGAAAACATAGACGATTTTTAGCGCGATGCAGACTGCAGGCACAAAAATTCAAGTTCCGAGCGTGAGGAATGTGTAAGAGCGTATAATCAACCAAATTATTACGTTAACTAAATACTCAGAACTTCAAAAACAGCTACTCAGCAGAAACAAAAAAAAGTTTTGCACATTTGTAGGAGTCACGAGGCCTCAATAAATTATATGAGGCAAATAGGCGAACTATAGGGAAGTGACGACAAAAAAATAAGTGCAATAAACCACAGGCCTGGGAAGCAGGAGTTTTGCAACCAATGTGGACTCACCAATCAAAATAGGAAATGCCCTGCTCGAGGTAGCACATGGGAGACAACTTTGAAAAAATGTATTTCCATATAGTACAAACCACGGACCAAAAGAACAATCGGGCTGAGGCATTCGCCACACTGGACATTGTGTTACCAAACATAAAAGGGGTGCACAACCTAAAAGCCAAGGTGGATACAGGTGCGGAAGGGAATACCCTCCCCTACGTACATTCCAATGGATGTTCCCAGAACGTGTTTACCAAAATGAACAACCACTCTCTGGCACAACACACAAAGAAGTAGCGGTACTGACGGCCTACAACAGATCTAACATACCGCAACATGAATCTGTATTGTTACAATGCGCATGTAAAGGTGAATGGAGGTCTGTAAAATTTTACGTGATGACTTCCGATGGACCAACCATACTAAAGGATTTAAAACATTAAGCAAACAAAGTGTGCCCCAGCCAAACCTAACAATTCATCGAAGGATATGATTGAAACTTACCCGGATCAATTCAACCGGATTGGTTACTTCGCAGGGGATTACCATCTTGTGTTGAGGTCCAACAACCACCCTATCATTCATGCTCCAAGAAAATGTCCCATCTACATGAGGGACGAAATCAAGGCCGAATATTATGAAATGCCCGTACAAGAAATCATCCGCAAAGTAAAAGCATCGTATACTTACGCAAACTAAGGCCATGTTTGGACCTTAAAGATATAAATAAAGAGATCATGCGTAGCCATCACAAGACTCCGACCTGTAGGGAGCTAACACACAAAATCTCTGGCGCCAAATACTTCTCCATACTGGATGCTAAGAATGGATATTGGTCTGTCAAGCTTGACAAGAAGTCGCAGCTACTGACTACGTTCAATTTGCCGTTTAGAAGTTATTGGTTTCCAAAAGATGCCGTTTAGCCTTGTTATGTCCCAAGATGTATTCCAACATAAAATGGACATGATCATCGAAAAGTGTACGGGAGCCCTTGCGCTGATCAATTATGTGATAATATATGGAAAAACCAAGGAACAACACGACCGGAACTTACATAGTCGAAAAGATTCACTATTGTCATCAAGGAAGTGAAAAATGCAAGCTGAGAGCTAAAAGCTGCATTTTTTGGAGTGGCATAAACGGTGACATCAATAAGATAATCCAGCACTGTGCCTCATGCTAAGAGCACCAGAATCCCAGAGTGCTGAAACCCTCATACCACATGAAATCCCAGTGCGAATAGGGCAAATCGTGGTTGCTGATATTTTCAACCTCAATAGACACAATTACCTATTCATTGTGAACTATTATTCAAAGTATTCCTTCATCTGCAGACTAAGGGATTTCTCCGGTCAGAAAGTCATCAAACTGACCAAACAGATATTTGGGGAACAAGGTGTCTCAGAAAGACTCATCAGCGATAACAGGTCACAATACAGCTAGTATCGCTTCAAGGAGTTTGCCAAGGAATGAAGGGTTCGAACACATTACCTCATCTCCCATGTATCCACAGTCGAATGGCATGGCTGAACGATGCATTCAGACAATCAAGTCAGCCATGAGAAAGGCTCTGCTGAGCAGACGAAACATAGAAATGAGTCTGTTGTGTGTCCGATCAACATCTATAGTGATTCCATCCTCTGGAGAACTATTATGCGGTCGAAAGCTGACTAGCAATCTTCCTGCAAAATGTACAAATAACCATTCCAGAAGGGAGGAGATTAGGGATCGCCTTTACCAGAAACAGTCTGTGCAGAAGGCACAACATGATAAGCATTCTAAGGATCTCCCCAGCCTCAGTACATGACAGAAGGTTCGAGTACAGAACCAAAACTCACGGAAATGGGCCCCGACAGTCGTTAGACAATCCTACACTGAAAAACAGTCCTAGATCGTAGAAACCCTAGCCAGACAAGTTCTACGCAGAACCATACATAATAATAACGATACACCAACCGGCATAGTGACCAGATATAGACGTGTCGTAAATCCCCCCAAATATAAAACCACTAAGTAGACATCACTTTCTATAAAAAAGGGATGTCACAGTATGACGTAGTTACCTCCGATTAAATTCCCCTTGGAGGCAACTCTCCGGTAATAACGATAGGGAAACCAGATTCAAGATGGCGACCCTTGTATAAGTCTACACGTGTCTCTGTTCTCAAAAAGAGGTATGGCACAAATAACCAGGTCTACCCTGCTTAATTTTGGATAGGATATGCTGTTTCCTTGCGCCATATTTCGGCTTTAGAATCGTCTATTAGCCATCATTTAACTGACAATGCATGTTGTCCCAATAAGTATAAACTAGAGTGGATCAAGGTCTTACACCGGGCAGATTCCACCTCTCATTTGAAAATATTGGAATCCGTCGCTATCGCTTTGCGAAAACCTTCTCTTTGCAAGCAGAAGGATTTCGTAAAGTCGTTGATTATCTTGGGTGAAAAGTTAGTTGGCCAATATTTTTTTTTTGCCTTTAAAACTAAGGTGCCTTTTAAACATTTATTTCCAAATGTATAAAATTACATTTATTTTAAACGCTTATTCCCTTATCTCATCGGCATTCAATTTCCCCATTCTTGCTCTTTTATTGTTAATTTAATTTTACATTTTGTATTCCAACAATTTCTCTTGATGCGATGTTGGACGAAAGAGCTCTACAGACTAAACTTTTGGAGACTAAAATTCCGCTTTTATTTAGAATTGTTCTTTTACCTCGAAACATATCTTTATATATATATATATATATATATATATATATATATATACATTTTGTATGTAGGCAGCATTTTCTCATTTATGCAAACATTGTCAAAGATAACAGAATTCGTCTGTTTAATTATAGCTTTTTTTATTTTTCAATTTTTCTGATGGTCTTTTTTGTATTAAAATAAAAAAAAATAATAAATGTTCCATATGTTTCAGAGCTTTCACGAACATTTTCGATTTTTCGTTAAATCATTCTCAGGTGTCAAAAGCAAATGAACAAAAACAACTGAAGAAAGAAGAGAATTTTAAAAAGACGGCGGAGAAACACGCATAGAACGTTTTTCATATTGTTCCAGGAAGTCGTTGATGATTTAAATTCAGCAACACTGGATGGCTTCACAGAACAAAATCGCATTACGTTAAACATTTTAAAATGTTGGCACTGGTTTCATATGTGATGTTGTTCATTTCAGGTTGTTATTTTTATATAGATAGCTTCCAGTATTTTGATTTCTTTTAATTGGTTTCGGAATGCATAATTTTAGTGTTGTTAACTAGAATTTGTCGTAAATAAGTTATGTTTTTGTAAATGTTGGTAAATTGAGCTAGAGTTTACAAGATGCACGGTGAGGCGGCAAGATAGGGTAGTGCTTGTAAAACCAATGTAGCTATTAGCTTTATTATTATTATTATTATGGGAGTTACATTCTCCCAAAGAGCATTTAAACTTATAAATAACATTGGTTCTTTCTAGTGTTTTTTTTTTAGTTAGGGAGGAGTTATTTTTACTACAAGATTTGGGGGTTCAAATTTCTTATAGTAAATAATGAGTCTAATTTTATTGTTATTGTCGATTGGGAGTGTGTATCAGTGTATAGTATTTTTCATGGTTTTTCTGCTAATCTGAAGTTTGGTTGCATTTGATTACAATAGTATATGTTAATATTGTTTGAGTTGTGATGTTGAATATAATTATTATTTGTACTGGTATTTTTTAAGTTTCGAATCATTAATTTTATTTGTTCATCAATGATATAAATAGGGAATTCGTTGTTAAAAAGTACTTGTTTTATAGTTTTTAATTCAATGAATAGTATTTTTTAGAGGAGGAAATTAATTTGGCACGGTTTAATAGATTTTTAACAATAGCTATTTTGTAGCGATAGGAACACTCTTGAAGTTTAAACTGGACTAGAATTTAAGCTGGTTAGTTTTTATAAAGTGGAAGTGTTAAACGATTTATTAGAGGCGTCAATAAGAACATTGCAATGGGATGTTATTATTAACGTGCAGTTCTATGGTGAATTTAAGAACAGTTTTTTTTAGACAAGGTCTTGAAGTTATATATATATATATATATATATATATATATATATATATATATATATAGTATTTATATATATATATATATATATATATATATATATATATATAGTATTTATATATAGTATTTATGTGTTTTTATAAAGACTATATATTTTTAGGCGTATAATCATTATAATATACGAAATGTTTCTAATTGTAAGCGCAATGAAGTTTTTTTTCAAACTTCAGAGCATATAAATTTTACTTTTGCAAAAATAATATATATATATATATATATATATATATATATATATATATATATATATATGTATATATATATATATATATGTATAAGCTGACAGAAAAGAGTTATATCATACTGATTTAATGTAAATTTTTGAGCGAAAGAAATGTTACACATGTTTTTGAAAAGATTCAGAGCATGCTTTAACAAATTCAATTTTCCACATGAATTGCCAGATAAAAACCATACAATATGAAGGCGATAATTCATGAAAAGAATCCTTCAAAAAATGTTCAGAAAAGTATACGAAACGCTAATGACGATATAGAGATGATATCAGCCAACATTTGATACTCAAAAATCCAAAAATAAAATGTCCAGAAAAAACTCGGATGTATACCAAAAAACTTCCCGGACAATTTCCTCAGAAAGTAAGGCAAACTCAGTCAAAATAAGGGTGTGTGTGTATGTGTGTGTGTGTGTGTGTTTTATTCATAATATATTAGGAGAGTGGAAAGTGGACCTTGGGTTTACTTTCGGCAGCCTTGTAACTCTCGATTTCCTTATTTTGTCCTTTAGTCCTCATATTCCATGAGCGATGTTTCTGACAAAGGGGGAATAATTGCCGCTTTCCTGGTCGGAATCTATCCATCTAACACTTATTGTTGGGTAGTTTTTGATCTGGAAGCAGTAATTTATTTTAGGTCCTTTCATCAAGTGGCTTCATGTCTTGTCTGGAGCGATTTCCATAAAGTATAGGAACGCAGAATATTAGAATATTAAAAATATCAAAATATTTTTAAAAAACGCAAAATATTAGAATATTAAACATATCAGAATATTAAAAATAGCTGTGGGAGTTTTAAAGATTTTAGGAGAAATCAATTACAAACCGCGATGATTCTTTTTTTAAATATAGTTTAGAAGTGAAATTGTCTGAAAATATATTTGAATTCGAAACAAGCGATCTGGCTTTTCACGTTGTTAATTCGCTAAATAAAATTTTAATTAAAAAATTTAAGTCATTTATCCGATTGATGTTTTCTAAATAAAAAAGCAGGGAAGCGGATTTATAGTTTCAAAATGTTTTCATATCGCCCTGAAGAAGAAACGAACCTAAAAAAATGCAAGAAATATGTGATAATAACCACATGTTTTCTTCTCTTAGGTAAGTTGTCATCTACACTAACAGGCACACGTACGAATGCTCTTTATTAATATACTAGCAGAAGCTCAAACTTGGCCTTTTGGCTAAGATCAAAGTGTAGTATCTGTTCCGATACTGCACCCCATACTGGTATTGTCTTGTCCTTCGGGGCTTGACTTACGCCGGTCTATGGGTCTGTCCTGTGCAGTTCTAGGAGGTCCATCCTCCCAGGCTTTGCCTCTCCTCTTTTGGGAGTGGTAAGTTTATTGCTTACAGTCTGAGGCAATTTTTAAATGGCCAGAGTGCTCACCTCTCGGGCGCTGACTTTTCAACCCCCACTTTCCCGACCCGACCTTGGATCACATCTTACTTGTGGGAGTAGGATAAAAACTGGCCTTGTGCCTAACTCATGGAGAGGAGTAAATCAATACCCACCCCCCGAGCAGCAATTAATGAAGCTATAGTCATCTTTGCATAAAAACAAAGAAATAATTTCCATTTTATATTTTAGTAATTTTGAAAAAAAATGATTGTCATTGTCATTTGATATATCTATTGTTGAAGGAAATTTACTGTGTATGAATATTATTTCATTAATTATGAAAAAACAACAAAAATATTATTTTATATGTTCTTTTCGATATTCAAAGTCGAACAACTTTATTTTGTATAAGCATAAAAATAAAAATGAAATCCTCATATATAATGAAATGAATAAACGAAAAAGTTAAACGTCGATTCGTCGAGCCAAACAATTTTATATTACTGGGTATTTTGAAAGGGTGCCTTTATTATTAATTAGCAAGACCCGTGTCTCGGCGTTGCCCCGGAAGGTATATTAACTAAAGAGATTTATATCCCACCATTGAATTATTAAATTGTTTGCTACTTATAGTTGTTCAGCTAATAATTGCTAACTCGGTATTGAGGTTGGTGTTGTTTTTTTCTTTAAAAAGACGTGGAAGCGTTAAAAGTCAATTTCACAAAACTAATTAAAGAAAAATTGAAAAAATAAATCGATAAGAAAACTAATTTATTCGTTTCTCTCTCTCTCTCTCTCTCTCTCTCTCTCTCTCTCTCTCTCTCTCTCTCTCTCTCTCTCTCTGGTGATCCCACAATGTGAATGTAAAACTGTTGGTTTTTTTTCTTCGGTGGAGGGGGACAGAAAAAAACGTAATGAAGATTTTTAAAAATAAGAATCTATTTTTTGGGGTAATATTTTGTAATTTAGAAAGATGAGAGGAGAGGCGATTTTCTGTTTTCTTTTTCATAGCAATAATCATCATCATCATCATCATCATCATCATCATCATCATCATCATCATCATCATCACCGCCACCACCCTATTACTAAAAAGAACAACAAATTTAATTTTATAAATTATAAACTTATTAATTTAACTATTCACAGAAAAAATTTGTTAGTCACTCCGTTAGAGTTTTTTTAAAAAGAAATTATTACAAAGTAATCTATTTTTACTATGTGTAAATGTACGTGTGCATAAACGTAACTGGAAGTTATTTGAATGTTAAGCTCTTTTCCATTGAACCGCTTTAATTAATATTATTACTGATAATAACAATATTAATATCAATAAAACTATTGAGTATATATCATAAAATAGTAGAATCAAATTATAAATGAATTGCATAGAGTATTAATTTATCAGACACTGTTTAAGAATAAATATGCAAATACAATATAGCCTTGACTGTGTTTTATAAGTTTTCCTATCGGCATATATAGCGTACTAAAAATATTTTTTTAAATCATTGAATTCTTTAGATTCTGTTTGGTACTCCATACCAGTCAAGGATTAGGCGGTACACCGTCTTAGGCTTAAGCTTCTCTCTTTAAGAATAGGTTGTTTTATGGCCAATCACCCAAGGCGCCTCTACCATAAAATGCCGACGGGATATGTCCATACATTTTTTGCAGGCCAGAATTCGCTACCTCTTATGTACTGGCCTATCATAATCACCTTCCGGCCTTGTGCCACATCTTTCCGCGGTGGAAGAGAAGTATTATTTACCTCCTCTTCAGGAGGTTAGGCACAAGGACATTTTTATCTTACTCCCACAAGGTAAGATGTGACCCAAGGTCGGGTCGGGAAAGTAGGGCTTGAAAAGCCAGCGCCCGAGAAGGTGATCACTCTGGCCATTAAAAATTGCCTGGGCAGCCCCGTCGGCATTCCCCGGTAGGGGCGCCTCAGGCGGTAATCAATAAACTTACTCCTCCCCAAAGAGGGGAGGCAAAGCCTGGGAGGGTGGACCTCCTAGAACTGCACAGGACGAAGAGAAGTAGATACATTTTGTACCATTTCATTAAGTAAACTTAAGGTGTTTTGATTTAAACATAGTTCGGATAAATGGAAAAACTGTCGCATTTATTTATTTTGATAGATTATATTTACATAATACCATTCCAAAATATCTAACGTAAAGTGCGGTAACTGAAAGTTTTACACTTGCCGTAATTGATGTGGAAGGAAGAAGGTGGTTTAATACGATTACCGATGGTTGAATACGAAACCTCAATGACGAACGAAAGACCACCTGATAAGGGATTGAAACAGACGTGATGCAGAAACGTCACTGACAAAGATGTAATGATTCACAGGTAGTTTTTGATTTTATAGAAATAAGAGATTTTCCTATAAGAAGGCAATTTGACAGCTTTAGCGTGACAGTCTGACGTTTTCCATATTATTTGAATAACGTCTCCTGTACGTTCCCTGTTACTATTACTATTACAAAACAGATTACAGCTATGTAGAGGAAAAAGCACAATAAAAAAGGATGCAAAAATCTATCCATAAACATAATTTATTTTCATTGACAACTTGTTAAGACAACGAGACATAAAGAGTTGACAGAATATGAAAATTCAGAAAGTGTTATAACGTTTCAAACGAAGAAAATGGTGAGTAGACATGTTCATTTCGGCTGGTACCGAAAGCGTTTAGATGTGATAGTCTCTTTGTAAATGGAGGAAGAATGATAGATGTGCCTGTATATTAGCGTGCCTGTTTTGTTAGTGAGAGAACGAATGTATGAACTGTGTGCATTATTTTGTTTAGCGGTGTGTATCTGCTGTCGCTATGTTTAGTAGTTTGTGTGTGACTCGTTGCGTCTGTGGGAGGGGGGATTTCGACTCCAATATGCGTAGGAAGAATGTGCCGTGCGCACGTGTGTTGTCTCTGAAAAGAAAACGGAGAAACAGGGAGAAAAGAACGCTGTGTTTGGGTTTTATAAGACGCGCTAAATTTCGAAATCAATAATTCCGAGCTTGTGATTGGTTGAAGAAACTACTAATTTGAGCTTTTGTCCAATCGATATTCGATACGTAAAACAACTATTGTAAGCAACGGCGAAGCTCGTTGCAACAATACTATTGAATTCTTTTTTTAGCTTTCTTAACAGTGACATTAGAGATGCTGCCGAAATCAGGAGAGAGTTGTCTATGTCATCTTTTCTTCTTCCCCTCCTCCCACAGACACACTCAACTCCTCGGTTTAAAATCCCGACAAAAGTCGTTTCAAGTGAGAGAATGATGAATTGTTTAAGAAGCTGTGTAACATGAGATTGCCAGAAAGAAGTTATCGGTTAAGTTATTCAGTGAGAGAAAGAAAAATATACGAGAAAAAATGAACACCAGATCTCTTAAGTTTTCAATGGTCTACAGATTCCCAAGTGGTCTAGTGGTTAGGATTCCGCGCTCTCACCGCGGCGGCCGGGGTTCGATTCCCCGCTTGGGAAACTTGTTTTTTTGTTCTCTAACTTAGATATATTTGTGAATTCTTATGTGGAGAAACTTAATTGTTACTCACTGCAACGGGATAAGGCAAAATTCTGGAAATTCTATGTGTGCGGGGAGAGGGGCGAATAGCTCCACGGAGACGGAACTCTGGTCGGGTAGAAAAATAGCCGGGAGCAAAACCACCGGCATGGCCTAGTAGGCAATAAGCTATACCCACTTGCTTCCAGAGAAGGAGGTAATGCCTGGTATGATGTTTTTTCTTTCTGTTTTAATATGCGGTACATTACAGTAAACTACCACCTATGTACAGTGTTTAGGAGACATTGTGCGCATTCGATCTTTTTTAGTGTGTGAATATGTGTGAACTTCTGTGTGCGTGAGTTGTATATTTGATGACCTCCCTGGCTTCAAAGAGGCAAAGGTTGTGCACGCTTGGTATCTTGTCTAACTGAACCCTCTCTTATCTGAGTTTGTGGTTGTCGTGTTTTCTTTTTTATTAGACATTGGTATTTCACACCGACTCGTTAAAAGAATCGTTTTGAACAGAATAAGTTTTATTGGTTGAGTTCACACCTTTACGTGAAATCGTATATATTTTTTTTAATTTCGAGGACGGCGAAATAGAAAGCTCACCGAATGGAGAAAAGAAGGGAGTAGCTTATATAAGCTAGCAAAGTTTTACGTTCGTTCGCACCCCCTCCCCACCACACACAAATACGTGGTTGTTAGATTTAGGGCCAAATACCTGAAATGTGTTACTCATTTCTAACAAAAAATATTTATTGTTTATGTCAATGTCCAATCATCCAATCCGTTTGTTTGAGGCATAAGAGCGATCATTTAATATAATTGATGGCAAAATCCAGAAAGTTGTGGATCAGTAAATAATATATTTGAATGAAGTTAAATGAATACTATTTACGACTTACTTAAATCAAACAAATTTTCAGAAATTTGTTGTCGCTCGATTGGCAAACAACTATGTTAACCTCCTTGTTTTACATAAAAAAACGAACCTACTTAATGTAAAATAAGAAAATCAGTACTTTGAAGTTTCCTCGTTGGTCTAGGGATGTGATTCTCGTTTTAGGTGCGTGAGGTCCCGTGTTCAAATCCCGGACGACCCCACTGTGTCATTTTTCTCATTATTACATATAATTTTAGTAAAACCTATTTCCTTGAAATGTTATTTACAAACAAAATATGTTTTCGTTTATCAAATGTTAGCTAAAAAAAAGGCTAGTTTTACAAATTTCGAAAACACGAAAACTACTCAACCTATCACATTCTTTGCATTAATAATAATTGTTGTAAAGAAATAAGTTGCTAAAATAAACATTGACCTGATAAACAACTTGAACCAATCCTTTGAAATAATAACTACTTAGAATAAGTACCGAGTTAATAAATAGCCTCAAATAATACTTTTCACCTAATAAACAGCTTCAAATAAGGCTTTAACCGACGAAAAACTAGAAAGTATAGTTTTTAGATGATAAACGGTTTGAAACAATACAATTTAGCTGATAACAAGATAGAAATAAGTTTGTAACAAAGAAATACTTTGTGCTTTATACACTGTCTAAAATTACAATTTTTAGCTGATAAACAGAAATCAAATTATTATGTAGCTTAAAAACAGCTTGAAAACAGATTACAATAATACGCAATACACTGCTTGAAGTTATACCTTTACGCTGAAAACCAGCTTTAAATAAACATTTAGCTAATAAACAGATTGAAATTATAGTTTTAGGTGTTAAACAGCTTGAAATCCTATTTTTAGCTAATGAAAACTTGAAATCATACATTTTAGCGTATATAATGTGTAGCCGAATGGTCAAGAGTACCACGACCTCTGTTAACAAGAAATAAAAATATAGATGGAATTAATACAACGAGATGGAAGAGAAAACAAACTCGTGTGTGCGACAAAACATAAAGGTGGCATCTGTTTCAAATAAATATATGACTGATATGAAAGAGTTCATGATTCAGTGAATTATCAGTAAAGGATGAAACATTAATGGATGATGATTATCCTGGCCGAAGTGTCCTTTGGTCTTTTACTGGGAGCTGTTGTTTTTGGTGTAGCTGATGTTTTCTGGTTCGCTGCTGTGAGACAAGGGTCGGTTGATGGTTGCTAACATAGCTGCTGTGATGATAATGGCAGAATCGAGTTGCTGCTGATTTGTTTTTAGAAAAAGAGGCGTTGCCGTTTTAATGATGATGATGATGATGATGATGATGATGACCAAGACCACGACCACGACCACGTGACTGAAGGATCTGTAGCAAGAAGAGTCGGATCATCTGCTGGTGACGGTCGTCATCGTTATGTCTAGGGAAACGGATGATGCTGGTTTGTCTGATGCCTACGAGGCGTACTGATTGAAGAAAATACAGCCTTTATATACTGCTGGGTCAGCTGCTGCTGACAGGATGCTTTGATAAGATCTGATTGGTCGGCCGATGTCGGTGTGCGCAGAAAGAATGCAATTATGCTGATGTCTGCCACACGAGCTGAGTTGTTTAAAATATCAAAGATTCTGTTGTGTGATATGTGCCAAGTCGTAAAACGAGAAGATGCACGACAATTGCTTGAAATCATAGTGTTTATTTGTGAGCAGCTTGACACAGTACAGTTTAGTTTATAGACAAATTTAAATATTTAGCTGATGAAAAACTTGAAACAATAATTTTTAGCTAATAAACACTTTCGACTATTTGCAAGCGAAATCATAATATGGAATTTAAGAACATTAAAGAGAGAGTAGAGTTACCAGCCCATTTGGCATCATGGTTAGAGTCTTCATTAATGGACCGGGATACCTGGGTTCCATCCTCGATGGAGTCATACCAAAGACTCAGAAAATGGTACTTGATATTTTCTTTGCTAAACCTCATTATAGAGTCTCTGATTGGTTGAATAATACAATGTTGCTTTAGAAAGAGCGAGACTTTTGGAAAGGCTATTAGTTTTATATTTTTTCATAGTGTCTAACCATCGAAGTATAATTGTTTAATTCTTCTTTTCAATTCATGTCCGCCTTCTTCTTATAGGAGGCAGCATCATCGGCGAATGTCGTTTACATGTATCCATCCAGCAGTTTCTGTCAGCCAATAACAGGTGAAAAAATATTCAGTTCCGAATTACGCGCGTAATCTAAAAACCCAAACACGTTTTATTTCTCTTTTCACTTTGCTTTCAGGGTCGACGCACGTACGGCCGTCTCTCAAAAACAACCTCAGCCACGCAACAAGAAACATTCATGAAGTCACTCACACACAAGTTAACACATACTCTCACACAGGCTAAATTCTACCTCTCCCTTTTAACGACGTACTCACGCACACTCGTACACGCATATACTTTTAAAATCACTATACGAAGGAAAAATGCATGTCCAAACTGCCTATTAGTTTTCAGAAGTTAAACACTGCCAATCGCAAAGTCACACGGCGACAGCCAAAATAAACATGTCTACTCAACTTCTTACAGACTCAACAACTCATTCTTCACATGGAACGTTCTTGGACACTCTGAAGTATCATTTACTACACACTCTTCATTCTTCTTTGTCTTTACAAAGTTATCGATACTAAATCAATCTATTTTCGTCGATTCAAAATCCATTGTGCAACAAAGTGGACACATCATTTTGGATGTTTATATACATCACAAAAAACAAAACAAAAACTTAATCTATTCACAAAACCCACGACAGAAACGAAATACAAACACAACAAACCTATTTCAGAGTGATTCGTCAAAACATTATCTTACATATTTTCTTAACTTTGACACACAACAACATAAAAATATCTAAAGTTCATCACACATAAATGTACTATACTGAAATGACTCAGTTATCCGCCATTTATCCTTAAGTGCGTTTTTGGTTGTTTTTCATAGGTAAATAAAGAAACGGACGGCGATGTAGGTCGAGTGTTTGTAATTTAGGTAATCGTTAGTTTATGTGACTTACCAAGATTGTGTTGATTTTAGCGGATTTAATTTTTGTTTTAAATGTATTAAAAAAATAAATCAAATATGTATTCTTCAAATTAAACTAAAACTTTACTTTCAAAATAAGTTATAGCAGTGTTTTTTTTTAATTTTTGCTAGAGTAAATATATATATATATATATATATATATGTGTGTGTGTGTATGTATGTGTGTGCATATATATCCACCCTAAGATAAATTCACTAACACTCCCACCCTCCCCCTTTTTCACTCACAGCTGTCCACATTCATTTCACTCTCTGCCACTGACTGATTTCTCTCAGCACGGACCTTGGTCCAACGCTCTTAGTAGCCACGGCTACTACTTTTTCTTATCAACCCATCATGTCAACCCAATATTTCGATGTACTCGCATGACATTTTTCTTAAAATTATCATCCTGAGGAAGTCTTACAATAAAGACGAAACGTTGATGAATATATAAAAAATATCTCTTGGTTTTTCCTTTTTCATTTCCCATAAATACATATATATATATATATATATATATATATATATATATATATATGTGTGTGTGTGTGTATGTGTGTGTGTGTGTGTGCATGTATGTCACACCATAACCGTAAATCTTGACCAACAAACCAACAAACTAACTTTGTAATAAAGGTTTTCTAATATTGGAGTTACGGTCTCATTAGTAGGCATAACATAAATCAGTCGTGAGACTGGATACCTTAGGCTGACAACGTAAGGATAGGCCAAAGTCTTGTTTGGACCTTACTTCTCCATATTATATGATGTATTCCCCAAGGAATGTCACGAAAACTATATATCTGATCAGGCTTGCATTCCGTATTGTGGTTACTGTTATCAAAGAGTATAAGATCCATACATTACATTTGAAATAATCTGAAATTGAAATTCAGTCAATCTGTTTACCATGATGGAACTTCATTGAATACAATAGGGACCAGGTAGAAAGTCTACGATTAACAGAACGGAAGTTAACGCCAAAAGTGTGACTTTCACATTTTCCATGTCCTTGAACTTTGACCAAGGTATCACAAAATTATACCGATATTTTGACCAAGTTTGGTGACGATTAATCAAGCGATGTGAATTCTAGGCTAACCACAAACCAACATATAAACTCGACTGAAACGTAACATACGCCCTGGCGGAAGTAATAATATGGTATTAAAAATGAGAACACTGATCCGATAGAAAATAATAGGAATTCCGCTCAAAAATCTATTTTCTCTTTTTTCCTTTCTGGCTTCTCTTTAAATATGTTCGTTATTATTTCTAACAACTAATCTCCTATATAAAGGGCAGTTGTCTGTATGTATGTATGTCTGTATGTGAAGCTTCTCCTCAAAAACTAAGCGGCGACATGTCAAAAAGTTTATATCTTCAACACCGTACATATCCTGGGATCATAATATCTCAAAATCGCAAATAACGATTCACTCGCTGACAGTCAACCGGACCACATTCCGACAAAAGGTAGCAGTTTTTTCGTATTTTACACGAAATTTCAACGTTAATATGTAGTAAATTCGAAATAATCTAATGTATTTATGTACTAATCCGATAAAAATGCAGAGTCACTGTAAACATCCCATAATCCCTTGCCGGATGTACCCGGTCTTGCCCTAAATTGTGTCCGGTTGTATCAGATCATCCAATAACTTCTGTCCGGATACATCAATAACAACATAGGAATCCTACGTTAAGAGTGTGTAGTGAAACAAGGGTTGCTCAATCACATCCGCACCTGTCCCATAATCCCTTGCTGGATGTACCCGGTCTTGCCCTAAATTGTGTCCGGTTATATCAGGTCATCATGACGTCAGAGAGTGGCAGATAATTTGAAAAATAATGCAAAGTGGCGGGAATAAATTCACTCACACTACAACCTTTTAATAGACGCTAATATTCCTCCTCCCTTCCGTTATCATGATAGGCATTACCTCCTCCTTTCATGCCAAATTGGGGGATGGGGGTGACGGCATTCGCCGGTGTGAGCGCCTCAGGCCAAATTTGGGGGAGGGGGTTTCGGTATTCGCCGGATGGGCGCCTCAGGCCAAATTTGGGGGAGGGGGAGTGTCGGCATTCGCCGACGCTCACACCTTTTTGAGAGGGTGGAGATAGTGTAGTATCTGTTGCGAGGAGAGAGTGTCAGCATTCGCCGGTGTGAGCGCCTCAGGCCAAATTTTTTCTTGGGGGGGGGATATTAAGCAAATCTATAATAAAGACCAATGTGCATTTATTTGTATCTATAATAAAGACCAATGTGCATTTATTTGTATCTATAATAAAGACCAATGTGCATTTATTTGCATCTATAATAAAGACCAATGTGCATTTATTTGTATCTATAATTAAGACCAATGTGCATTTATTTGCATCTATAATAAAGGCCAATGTGCATTTATTTGTATCTATAATAAAGAGATTAGGGGGTCGGGGGAAATTTTAGGGGTCAGGCCAAATTTTTTTTTTTTTTTTTTTTAACTTAAAATATTTCTCAGGGTTATCGGACACTGAAAAAAAAAGTTCGGGGGGGGGGCTGGAGAGATTAGGGGGTCGGGGGAAATTTTAGGGGTCAGGCCAAATTTTTTAGGGGTCAGGCCAAATTTTTTTTTTTTTTTTTTTTGAACTTAAAATATTTCTCAGGGTTGTGGGACACTGAAAAAAAAAGTTGGGGGGGGGGGGCTGGAGAGATTAGGGGGTCAGGGAAAATTTTAGGGGTCAGGCCAAATTTTTTAGGGATCCGGCCAAATTTTTTTTTTTTTTTTTTGAACTTAAAATAATTCTCAGGGTTGTGGGACACTGACAAAAAAAGTTGGGAGAGGGGGGCTGGAGAGATTAGGGGGTCGGGGACAATTTTAGGGGTCAGGCCAAATTTTTTAGGGGTCAGGCCAAATTTTTTTCTTTTTTTGGTTTTAAACTCAAAATATTTCTCATGGTTGGGGGAGAGTGAAAAATTAGGGGGCTGGAGAGATTTAGGGGTCGGGGAAAATTTTAGGGGTCAGGCGGAACTTTTTAGGGGTCAGGCAAAATTTTTTTGTTTTTTTTTGTTTTGAAGTCAGAATATTTCTCATGGTTGGGGGAGAGTGAAAAATTAGGGGGCTGGAGAGATTTAGGGTCGGGAAAATTTTAGGGGTCAGGCGGAACTTTTTAGGGGTCAGGCCAAATTTTTTTCTTTTTTTTTGTTTTGAACTAAAAATATTTCTCATGGTTGGGGGAGAGTGAAAAATTAGGGGGCTGGAGAGATTTAGGGGTCGGGGAAAATTTTAGGGAGCGAGCGGAACTTTTTAGGGGTCAGGCCAAATTTTTTTCTTTTTTTTGGTTTTGACATCAAAATATTTCTCATGGTAAGGGGAGAGTGAAAAATTAGGGAGCTGGACAGATTTAGGGATCGGGGAAAATTTTAGGGGTCAGGCGGAACTTTTTAGGGGTCAGGCCAAATTTTTTTGTTTTTTTGGGTTTTGAACTCAAAATATTTCTCATGGTTGGGGGAGAGTGAAAAATTAGGGGGCTGGAGAGATTTAGGGGTCGGGGAAAATTTTAGGGATCAGGCCGAATTTTTTAGGGGTCAGGCCAAATTTTTTTGGTTTTTTTGGTTTTGAACTCAAAATATTTCTCATGGTTGGGGGAGAGTGAAAAATTAGGGGGCTGGAGAGATTTAGGGGTCGGGGAAAATTTTAGGGGTCAGGACGAACTTTTTAGGGGTCAGGCCAAATTTTTTTCTTTTTTTTAGTTTTGAACTCAAAATATTTCTCAGGGTTGGGGGAGAGTGAAAAATTAGGTGGCTGGAGAGATTGAGGGGTCGGGGAAAATTTTAGGGGTCAGGCTGGACTTTTTAGGGGGCAGGCCAAATTTTTTTGTTTTTTTTTGTTTTAAACTCACAATATTTCTCAGGGTTGGGGGAGAGTGAACAATTAGGGGGCTGGAGAGATTCAGGGGTCGGGGAAAATTTTAGGGGTCAGGACGAACTTTTATGGGGTCAGGCCAAATTTTTTTCTTTTTTTTGGTTTTGAACTCAAAATATTTCTCATGGTTGGGGGAGAGTGAAAAATTAGGGGGCTGGAGAGATTTAGGGGTCAGGGAAAATTTTAGGGATCAGGCCGAACTTTTTAGGGGTCCGCCCAAATTTAGGGGCGGCGATATGTACGTATTTAGCTTCCACACCGGGGCGGCGATAGGTACTTATTTAGCATTCAGCGGTGGTGATAGGTACTTATATAGCATGTGCACATGGGCGGTAATAAGTACGTATATAGTATGCGCACCGGGGAAGTGATAGGTATGTATTTAGCATGCGTACTGAGGCAGCGATCGGTTCATATATAGCACGCGCACCGGGGCGGCGATAGGTACGTATATATCACGCGCACAGGGGCGGCGAAAGGTACATATTTAAAATTCACACCGGGGCGGCGGTTCATATATAGCACGCGCACCGGGGCGGCGATCAGTACATATATAGCACGCGCACCGGGGCGGCCAAAGGTATGTATTTCGCATTCGCACCGTGGTGGTGATAGGTACGTATTTAGCATTCGCACCGGGGCGGCTATAGGTACGTATTTAGCATTCGCACCAGGGCGGCTATAGGTACGTATTTAGCATTCGCACTGGGCCGGCGATAGGTACGTATTTAGCATTCACACCAAAGCGGCAATATGTACATATTAATTATTCGCACTAGGGCAGCGATAGGTACTTATGTAGCATGCACACCGGGGCGCAATTGGTATGTCTTTAGTATTCGCACTAGGGCAGCGATAGGTACTTATGTAGCATGCACACCGGGGCGCAATAGGTATGTATTTAGCATTCACACCGGGGCAACGATAGGTACTATTTAGCATTCGCAACGGGGCAGCGATAGGTACTTAAATAGTATCTGCACTGGGGCGGCGATAGGTACGTATATAGTATGAGCACCGGGGTGATGATAGATACGTATATAGTATGAACACCGGGGTGGAGATAAGTACCTATATAGAAGGCGCAGATAGAGGTGTTACTTTTTATAGAAATATGTCATACTATTACCCTGGGCAATAGGAGAAATGGTGGGGAAGAAACAGCTTTTGCAAAAGGCAAAATTAGAAAGTAGCGGCGAAATGGGGCAGCCAGGGAAGAGAAAGGTAGCAGATAAAGAGACGGCTATAGAGAGAGGGGGCGGACATAGAAGTTTGAATATACAGATGTTACACACACGATCTTTCTTCAAATATATGTTTTTATGACCCCGAGCAACGCCGGGTAGCCCCGCTAGTCTCTTATATAAAGGGCAGTTGTCTGTATGTATGTATGTCTGTATGTGAAGCTTCTCCTCAAAAACTACGCGGCGACATGTCAAAAAGTTGATATCTTCAGCACCGTACATATCCTGGGATCATAATATCTCAAAATCGCAAATAACGATTCACTCACTGACAGTCAACCGGACCACTTTCCGACAAAAGGTAGCAGTTTTTTCGTATTTTTCACGACTTTTTCAACGTTATTATGTACTAAATTCGAAATAATCTAATGTATTTATGTACTAATCCGATAAAAATGCAGAATCATTGTAAACATCCCATAATCCCTTGCCGGATGTACCCGGTCTTGCCCTAAATTGTGTCCGGTTCTATCAGATCATCCAATAACTTCTGTCCGGATGCATCAATAACAACATAGGAATCCTACGTTAAGAGTGTGTAGTGAAACAAGGGTTGCTCAATCACATCCGCACCTGTCCCATAATCCCTTGCCGGATGTACCCGGTCTTGCCCTAAATTGTGTCCGGTTATATCAGGTCATCATGACGTCAGAGAGTGGCAGTTTTCCTTTCTGTCATTTTTCCCTCTCACACTTTCTTTCTTAATTATTAATAGACGCTAATATTCCTCCCCCCCTTCCTCCCTGTGGCCGTTCTGTTATCATGATAGGAATTACCTCCTCCTTTCAGGCCAAATTGGGGGGGGGGGTTACGGTATTCGCCGGTGTGAGCATTACCTCCTCCTTTTTTGAGAAGTGTAGAGGTAGGGTAGTATCGGTTCCGTTGTCATGATGCACTGATCCCATGCATTACCTCCTCCTTTTTTGAGAAGGGTAGATGTAGAATAGTATCGGTTCCGTTGTCATGATGTGCTCATCCCATGAATTACCTCCTCCTTTTTTGAGAAGTGTTGAGGTAGGGTCGTATCGGTTCCGTTGTCATGATGCACTCATCCCATGCATTATCTCCTCCTTTTTTGAGAAGTGTTGAGGTAGGGTCGTATCGGTTCCGTTGTCATGATGCACTATTCCCATGCATTATCTCCTCCTTTTTTGAGAAGTGTTGAGGTAGGGTCGTATCGGTTCTGTTGTCATGATGCCATAATCCCATGCATTATCTCCTCCTTTTTTGAGAAGTATTGAGGTAGGGTCGTATCGGTTCCGTTGTCATGATGCCATAATCCCATGCATTATCTCCTCCTTTTTTGAGAAGTATTGAGGTAGGGTCGTATCGGTTCCGTTGTCATGATGCCCTCATCCCATCCATTATCTACTCCTTTTTTAAACAGTGTTGAAGTGTGAGCGCCTCAGGCGAAATCCGGGGACGGGGAATGTCGGCATTCGTCGGTATGAGCGGCTCAGGCGAAATCTGGGGAGGGGGAATGTCGGCATTCGCCGGTATGAGCGCCTCAGGACTATTTGGCAGATCAGAAGAAGAAAGGATACCTAAGGGATTTCAGTAGTGCTCATGAAGCCTCCTCGATTTTCAAAGTACTCGGCGTTGTCCGGGAGAAATGTGCTCAATATCCTAGATAGAGCTACTGTAGTGATAGGTTTAGAAAATATTTTAACGCCATCTTCGTTCACCTTTGGACTATTTCGCAGATCAGAAGGAGAGAGGATACCGAAGTGATTTCAGTAGTCCCCATGAGGCCTCCTTGATTATCAAAGTACTCGGCGTTGTCCGGGAGAAAAGTGCTCAATGTCCTAGATAGAGCTACTGTAGTGATAGGTTTGCAAAATATTTAAACGCCATCTTCGTTCGCCTTTGGACTATTTCGCAGATCAGAAGGAGAGAGGATACCTAAGGGATTTCAGGAGTGCTCATAAAGCCTCCTCGATTTTCAAAGTACTCGGCGTTGTCCGGGAGAAAAGTACTCAATATCCTAGATAGAGCTACTGTAGTGATAGGTTTAGAAAATATTTTAACGCCATCTTCGTTCCCCTTTGGACAATTTTGCAGCTGAAAAGGAGGGAGGATACCTAACTGATTTCAGTAGTCCCCAAGAGGCCTCTTTGATTTTCAAAGTACTCGGCGTTGTCCGGGAAAAAGTGCTCAATGTCCTAGATAGAGCTACTGTAGTGATAGGTTTGGATAATATTTTAACAGTATCTACGCTGAAAAGGATTGGGTAATCGATAAGAGTTATTTCAGTAGTGCCCAGGAGGCCTCTTTGATTTTGAAATACTCGGCGTTGTCCGGGAAAAAAGTGCTCAATATCCTAGATAGAGCTACTGTAGTGATAGGTTTGGAAAATATTTTAACGCCATCTTCGTTCCCCTTTGGATTATTTCGCAGATCAGAAAGAGAGAGGATACCGAAGTGATTTCAGTAGTCCCCAGGAGGCCTCCTTGATTATCAAAGTACTCGGCGTTGTCCGGGAGAAAAGTGCTCAATGTCCTAGATAGAGCTACTGTAGTTATAGGTTTGGAAAATATTTTAACGCCATCTTCGTTCCCCTTTGGACTATTTCGCAGATCAGAAGGAGAGAGGATACCTAAAGGATTTCAGGAGTGCTCATAAAGCCTCCTCGATTTTCAAAGTACTCGGCGTTGTCCGGGAGAAAAGTGCTCAATATCCTAGATAGAGCTACTGTAGTGATAGGTTTAGAAAATATTTTAACGCCATCTTCGTTCCCCTTTGGACAATTTTGCAGCTGAAAAGGAGGGAGGATACCTAACTGATTTCAGTAGTCCCCAGGAGGCCTCTTTGATTTTCAAAGTACTCGGCGTTGTCCGGGAAAAAAGTGCTGAATGTCCTAGATAGAGCTACTGTAGTGATAGGTTTGGATAATATTTTAACAGTATCTACGCTGAAAAGGATTGGGTAATCGATAAGAGTTATTTCAGTAGTGCCCAGGAGGCCTCTTTGATTTTGAAATACTCGGCGTTGTCCGGGAGAAAAGTGCTCAATATCCTAGATAGAGCTACTGTAGTGATAGGTTTGGAAAATATTTTAACGCCATCTTCGTTCCCCTTTGGACTATTTCGCAGATCAGTAGGAGAGACGATACCGAAGTGATTTCAGTAGTCCCCAGGAGGCCTCCTTGATTATCAAAGTACTCGGCGTTGTCCGGGAGAAAAGTGCTCAATGTCCTAGATAGAGCTACTGTAGTGATAGGTTTGGAAAATATTTTAACGCCATCTTCGTTCCCCTTTGGACTATTTCGCAGATCAGAAGGAGAGAGGATACCTAAGGGATTTCAGGAGTGCTCATAAAGCCTCCTCAGTTTTCAAAGTACTCGGCGTTGTCCGGGAGCAAAGTGCTCAATGTCCTAGATAGAGCTACTGTAGTGATAGGTTTGGATAATATTTTAACAGCATCTACGCTAAAAAGGATGGGGTAATCGATAAGAGTTATTTCAGTAGTGCTAAGGAGGCCTCTTTGATTTTGAAATACCCGGCGTTGTCAGGGAGAAAAGTGCTCAATATCCTAGATAGAGCTACTGTAGTGATAGGTTTGGAAAATATTTTAACGCCATCTTCGTTCCCCTTTGGACTATTTCGCAGATCAGAAAGAGAGAGGATACCTAAGTGATTTCAGTAGTCCCCAGGAAACCTCCTTGATAATCAAAGTACTCGGCGTTGTCCGGGAGAAAAGTGCTCAATGTCCTAGATAGAGCTACTCTAGTGATAGGTTTGGAAAATATTTTAACGCCATCTTCGTTCCCCTTTGGACTATTTCGCAGATCAGAAGGAGAGAGGATACCTAAAGGATTTCAGGAGTGCTCATAAAGCCTCCTCGATTTTCAAAGTACTCGGCGTTGTCCGGGAGAAAAGTGCTCAATATCCTAGATAGAGCTACTGTAGTGATAGGTTTAGAAAATATTTTAACGCCATCTTCGTTCCCCTTTGGACAATTTTGCAGCTGAAAAGGAGGGAGGATACCTAACTGATTTCAGTAGTCCCCAGGAGGCCTCTTTGATTTTCAAAGTACTCGGCGTTGTCCGGGAAAAAAGTGCTGAATGTCCTAGATAGAGCTACTGTAGTGATAGGTTTGGATAATATTTTAACAGTATCTACGCTGAAAAGGATTGGGTAATCGATAAGAGTTATTTCAGTAGTGCCCAGGAGGCCTCTTTGATTTTGAAATACTCGGCGTTGTCCGGGAGAAAAGTGCTCAATATCCTAGATAGAGCTACTGTAGTGATAGGTTTGGAAAATATTTTAACGCCATCTTCGTTCCCCTTTGGATTATTTCGCAGATCAGAAGTAGAGAGAGGATACCGAAGTGATTTTAGTAGTCCCCAGGAGGCCTCCTTGATTATCAAAGTACTCGGCGTTGTCCGGGAGAAAAGTGCTCAATGTCCTAGATAGAGCTACTGTAGTGATAGGTTTGGAAAATATTTTAACGCCAACTTCGTTCCCCTTTAGACTATTTCGCAGATCAGAAAGAGGAAAGAGGATACCTAAGGGATTTCAGGAGTGCTCATAAAGCCTCCTCGATTTTCAAAGTACTCGGCGTTGTCCGGGAGAAAAGTGCTCAATGTCCTAGATAGAGCTACTGTAGTGATAGGTTTGGATAATATTTTAACAGCATCTACGCTGAAAAGGATGGGGTAATCGATAAGAGTTATTTCAGTAGTGCTAAGGAGGCCTCTTTGATTTTGAAATACTCGGCGTTGTCAGGGAGAAAAGTGCTCAATATCCTAGATAGAGCTACTGTAGTGATAGGTTTGGAAAATATTTTAACGCCATCTTCGTTCCCCTTTGGACTATTTCGCAGATCAGAAAGAGAGAGGATACCTAAGTGATTTCAGTAGTCCCCAGGAAACCTCCTTGATAATCAAAGTACTCGGCGTTGTCCGGGAGAAAAGTGCTCAATGTCCTAGATAGAGCTATTGTAGTGATAGGTTTGGAAAATATTTTAACGCCATCTTCGTTCCCCTTTGGACTATTTCGCAGATCAGAAGGAGAGAGGATACCTAAGGGATTTCAGGAGTGCTCATGAAGCCTCCTCGATTTTCAAAGTACTCGGCGTTGTCCGGGAGAAAAGTGCTCAATATATTAGATAGAGCTACTGTAGTGATAGGTTTGGAAAATATTTTAACGCCATCTTCGTTCCCCTTTGGACTATTTCGCAGATCAGAAGGAGAGAGGATACCTAAGGGATTCTAGGAGTGCTCATGAAGCCTCCTCGATTTTCAAAGTACTCGGCGTTGTCCGGGAGAAAAGTGCTCAATATATTAGATAGAGCTACTGTAGTGATAGGTTTGGAAAATATTTTAACGCCATCTTCGTTCCCCTTTGGACTATTTCGCAGATCAGAAGGAGAGAGGATACCTAAGTGATTTCAGTAGTCCCCAGGAGGCCTCCTTGATTATCAAAGTACTCGGCGTTGTCCGGGAGAAAAGTGCTCAATGTCCTAGATAGAGCTACTGTAGTGATAGGTTTGGAAAATATTTTAACGCCATCTTCATTCCCCTTTGGACTATTTCGCAGATCAGAAGGAGAGAGGATACCTAAAGGATTTCAGGAGTGCTCATAAAGCCTCCTCGATTTTCAAAGTACTCGGCGTTGTCCGGGAGAAAAGTGCTCAATATCCTAGATAGAGCTACTGTAGTGATAGGTTTAGAAAATATTTTAACGCCATCTTCGTTCCCCTTTGGACAATTTTGCAGCTGAAAAGGAGGGAGGATACCTAACTGATTTCAGTAGTCCCCAGGAGGCCTCTTTGATTTTCAAAGTACTCGGCGTTGTCCGGGAAAAAAGTGCTGAATGTCCTAGATAGAGCTACTGTAGTGATAGGTTTGGATAATATTTTAACAGTATCTACGCTGAAAAGGATTGGGTAATTGATAAGAGTTATTTCAGTAGTGCCCAGGAGGCCTCTTTGATTTTGAAATACTCGGCGTTGTCCGGGAGAAAAGTGCTCAATATCCTAGATAGAGCTACTGTAGTGATAGGTTTGGAAAATATTTTAACGCCATCTTCGTTCCCCTTTGGATTATTTCGCAGATCAGAAGGAGAGAGGATACCGAAGCGATTTCAGTAGTCCCCAGGAGGCCTCCTTGATTATCAAAGTACTCGGCGTTGTCCGGGAGAAAAGTGCTCAATGTCCTAGATAGAGCTACTGTAGTGATAGGTTTGGAAAATATTTTAACGCCATCTTCGTTCCCCTTTGGACTATTTCGCAGATCAGAAGGAGAGAGGATACCTAAGGGATTTCAGGAGTGCTCATAAAGCCTCCTCAGTTTTCAAAGTACTCGGCGTTGTCCGGGAGCAAAGTGCTCAATGTCCTAGATAGAGCTACTGTAGTGATAGGTTTGGATAATATTTTAAAAGCATCTATGCTGAAAAGGATGGGGAATCGATAAGAGTTATTTCAGTAGTGCTCAGGAGGCCTCTTTGATTTTGAAATACTCGGCGTTATCCGGGAGAAAAGTGCTCAATATCCTAGATAGAGCTACTGTAGTGATAGGTTTGGATAATATTTTAAAAGCATCTACGCTGAAAAGGATGGGGAATCGATAAGAGTTATTTCAGTAGTGCTCAGGAGGCCTCTTTGATTTTGAAATACTCGGCGTTATCCGGGAGAAAAGTGCTCAATATCCTAGATAGAGCTACTGTAGTGATAGGTTTGGAATATATTTGAACGCCATTATCGTTCCCCTTTGGACTATTTCGCAGATCAGAAGGAGAGAGGATACCTAAGTTATTTCAGTAGTACCCAGGAGGCCTCCTTGATTATCAAAGTACTCGGCGTTGTCCGGGAGAAAAGTGCTCAATGTCCTAGATAGAGCTACTGTAGTGATAAGTTTAGAAAATATTTTAACGCCATCTTCGTTCCCCTTTGGACAATTTTGCAGATGAAAAGGAAGGAGGATACCTGATTTCAGTAGTCCCCAGGAGGCCTCTTTGATTTTCAAAGTACTCGGCGTTGTCCGGGAAAAAACTGCTCAATGTCCTAGATAGAGCTACTGTAGTGATAGGTTTGGATAATATTTTAACAGCATCTACGCTGAAAAGGATGAGGTAATCGATAAGAGTTATTTCAGTAGTGCTCAGGAGGCCTCTTTGATTTTGAAATACTCGGCGTTGTCCAGGAGAAAAGTGCTCAATATCCTAGATAGAGCTACTGTAGTGATAGGTGTTGAAAATATTTTAACGCCATCTTCGTTCCCCTTTGGACTATTTCGCAGATCAGAAGAAGAGAGGATACCTAAGTGATTTCAGTAGTCCCCAGGAGGCCTCCTTGATTATCAAAGTTCTCGGCGTTGTCCGGGAGAAAAGTGCTCAATGTCCTAGATAGAGCTACTGTAGTGAATGGTTTGGAAAATATTTTAACGCAATCTTCGTTCCCCTTTGGACTATTTCGCAGATCAGAAGGAGAGAGGATACCTAAGGGATTCAAGGAGTGCTCATGAAGCCTCCTCGATTTTCAAAGTACTCGGCGTTGTCCGGGAGAAAAGTGCTCAATATCCTAGATAGAGCTACTGTAGTGATAGGTTTGGAAAATATTTTAACGCCATCTTCGTTCCCCTTTGGACTATTTCGCAGATCAGAAAGAGAGAGGATACCTAAGTGATTTCAGTAGTCCCCAGGAGGCGTCCTTAGATTATCAAAGTACTCGGCGTTGTCCGGGAGAAAAGTTCTCAATGTCCTAGATAGAGCTACTGTAGTGATAGATTTAGAAAATATTTTAACGCCATCTTCGTTCCACTTTGGACTATTTCGCAGATCAGAATGAGAGTGGATACCTAAGTGATTTCAGGAGTGCTCATAAAGCCTCCTCGATTTTCAAAGTACTCGGCGTTGTCCGGGAAAAAAGTGCTCAATGTCCTAGATAGAGCTACTGTAGTGATAGGTTTGGATAATATTTTAACAGCATCTACGCTGAAAAGGATGGAGTAATCGATAAGAGTTATTTCAGTAGTGCTCAGGAGGCCTCTTTGATTTTCAAAGTACTCGGCGTTGTCCGGGAGAAAAGTGCTCAATGTCCTAGATAGAGCTACTGTAGTGATAGGTTTTGGAAAATATTTTAACGCCATCTTCGTTCCTCTTTAGACTATTTCGCAGATCAGAAGGAGAGAGGATACCTAAGGGATTTCAGGAGTGCTCATTAAGCCTCCTCGATTTTCAAAGTACTCGGCGTTGTCCTAGAGAAAAGTGCTCAATATTCTAGATAGAGCTACTGTAGTGATAGGTTTGGAAAATATTTCAACGCCATCTTCGTTCCCCTTTGGACTATTTCGCAGATCAGAAGGAGAGAGAATACCTAAGTAATTTCAGTAGTCCCCAGAAGGCCTCCTTGATTATCAAAGTACTCGGCGTTGTCCGGGAGAAAAGTGCTCAATGTCCTAGATAGCGCTACTGTAGTGATAGGTTTGGAAAATATTTTAACGCCATCTTCGTTCCCCTTTGGACTATTTCGCAGATCAGAAGGAGAGAGGATACCTAAAGGATTTCAAGAGTGCTCATAAAGCCTCCTCGATTTTCAAAGTACTCGGCGTTGTCCGGGAGAAAAGTGCTCAATGTCCTAGATAGAGCTACTGTAGTGATAGGATTAGAAAATATTTTAACGTCATCTTCGTTCCCCTTTGGACAATTTTGCAGATGAAAAGGAAGAAGGATACCTGATTTCAGTAGTCCCCAGGAGGCCTCTTTGATTTTCAAAGTACTCGGCATTGTCCGGGAAAAAAGTGCTCAATGTCCTAGATAGAGCTACTGTAGTGATAGGTTTGGATAATATTTTAACAGCATCTACGCTGAAAAGGATGGGGGAATGGATAAGAGTTATTTCAGTAGTCCCCAGGAGGCCTCTTTGATTTTGAAATACTCGGTGTTGTCCGGGAGAAAAGTGCTCAATGTCCTAGATAGAGCTACTGTAGTGATAGGTTTGGAAAATATTTTAACGCCATCTTCGTTCCCCTTTGGACTATTTCACAGATCAGAAGGAGAGAGGATATCTAAGGGATTTAAAGAGTGCTCATGAAGCCTCCTCGATTTTCAAAGTACTCGGCGTTGTCCGGGAGAAAAGTGCTCAATATCCTAGATAGAGCTACTGTAGTGATATGGTTTGGATACTATCATAAGGGGATTGAAAATGATGAAGAATGTCATGAGAGAATTGAAAATGATGAAGAATAGACTGACAGGATTGGAAATGATGAAGAATACCATGAGGGGATTTAAAATGATGAATAATATCATGATGGGATTGAAAATGATGAAGAATATCATGAGAGGATTGAAAATGATGAAGACTATCATGAGAGGTTTGAAAATGATGAAGACTATCATGAGAAGATTAAAAATGATGTAAACTATCATCAGAGGATTAAAAATGATGAAGACTATCATGAGAGGATTAAAAATGATGTAAACTATCTGGAGAGGATTGAAAATGATGAAGACTATCATGAGGGGATTGAAAATGATGAAGAATGTCATGAGAGGATTGAAAATGATGAAGAATGTCATGAGAGGATTGAAAATTATGAAGAATAGACTGACAGGATTGGAAATGATGAAGAATACCATGAGAGGATTGAAAATGATGAATAATATCATGAGGGGATTGAAAATGAAAAGAATATCATGAGGGGATCGAAAATGATGAAATATACCATGAGAGGATTGAAAATGATAAAGAATATCATGAGGGGATTGAAAATGATGAAGAATATCATGAGGGGATTGAAAATAATGAAGAATTTCATGAGAGGATTGAAAAAATGAAGAATATCATGAGAGGATTGAAAATTATTAAGAATATCATGAGCGGATTGAAAATGATGAGGAATATTACGAGAGGATTGAAAATGATGAAGAATATTATGAGGGGATTGAAATTGATTAATAGTATGAGGAGATTGAAAATGATGAAGAATATTGTGAGGGGATTGAAAATGATTAATAGTATGAGGAGATCGAAAATGATGAATACAACAGGGGGAGTTAAAATGATGAAGGATATCATGAGGGGATTCAAAATATATAGTATGAACACCGGGGCGGTTATAAGTACCTATATAGAAGGCGCAGACAGTGGTGGTACTTTTTATAGAAATAAGTCATACTATTGCCCTGTGAAACGTAGGATGAAATGGTGGGGAAGAAACAGCTTTCGCAAAAGGCAAAATTTAAAATAGCGACCAGTGTAGAGAAAAGTAGAAAGATAAAGAGACAGCTATAGAGAGAGAAGGAGAGAAATAGAAGTTTTAATATAAAGATGTTACACACGCAATTTTTCTTCAATTATGTTTTTATGACCCCGAGCAACGCCGGGTAGCCCCGCTAGTCTCTTATATAAAGGGCAGTTGTCTGTATGTATGTATGTCTGTATGTGAAGCTTCTCCTCAAAAACTACGCGGCGACATGTCAAAAAGTTGATATCTTCAGCACCGTACATATCCTGGGATGATAATATCTCAAAATCGCGAAAATCGATTCACTCGATGACAGTCAACCGGACCACTTTCCGACAAAAGGTAGCAGTTTTTTTCGTATTTTACACGAAATTTCAACGTTAATATGTAGTAAATTCGAAATAATCTAATGTATTTATGTACTAATCCGATAAAAATGCAGAATCATTGTAAACATCCCATAATCCCTTGCCGGATGTACCCGGTCTTGCCCTAAATTGTGTCCGGTTCTATCAGATCATCCAATAACTTCTGTCCGGTTGCATCAATAACAACATAGGAATCCTACGTTAAGAGTGTGTAGTGAAACAAGGGTTGCTCAATCACATCCGCACCTGTCCCATAATCCCTTGCCGGATGTACCCGGTCTTGCTCTAAATTGTGTCCGGTTATATCAGGTGATCATGACGTCAGAGAGTGGCAGTTTTTTTTCCCTCACACACTTTCTTTCATAATTATTAATAGACGCTAATATTTCCCCCCCTCCCTCCCTGTGGCCGTTCTGTTATCATGATAGGAATTACCTCCTCCTTTCAGGCCAAATTGGGGGGGGGGGGTTACGGTATTCGCCGGTGTGAGCATTACCTCCTCCTTTCTTGAGAAGTGTTGAGGTAGGGTAGTATCGGTTCCGTTGTCATGATGCACTGATCCCATGCATTATCTCCTCCTTTTTTGAGAAATGTTGAGGTAGGGTCGTATCGGTTCCGTTGTCATGATGCCCTCATCCCATGCATTATCTCCTTTTTTTAGAAGTGTTGAGGTAGGGTCGTATCGGTTCCGTTGTCATGATGCACTATTCCCATGCATTATCTCCTCCTTTTTTGAGAAGTGTTGAGGTAGGGTCGTATCGGTTCCGTTGTCATGATGCACTCATCCCATGCATTATCTCCTCCTTGTTTGAGAAGTGTTGAGGTAGGGTCGTATCGGTTCCGTTGTCATGATGCACTCATCCCATGCATTATCTCCTCCTTTTTTGAGAAGTGTTGAGGTAGGGTCGTATCGGTTCCGTTGTCATGATGCACTCATCCCATGCATTATCTCCTCCTTTTTTGAGAAGTGTTGAGGTAGTATCGGTTTCGTTGTCATGATGCCCTCATCCCATGCATTATCTCCTCCTTTTTTGAGAAGTGTAGAGGTAGGGTCGTATCGGTTCCGTTGTCATGATGCACTCATCCCATGCATTATCTCCTCCTTTTTTGAGAAGTGTTGAGGTAGTATCGGTTTCGTTGTCATAGTGCCCTCATCCCATGCATTATCTCTGCCTTTTTTGAGAAGTGTAGAGGTAGGGTCGTATCGGTTCCGTTGTCATGATGCACTCATCCCATGCATTATCTCCTCCTTTTTTGAGAAGTGTTGAGGTAGTATCGGTTTCGTTGTCATAGTGCCCTCATCCCATGCATTATCTCCTCCTTTTTTTAGAACTGTTGCGGAAGGGTCGTATCGGTTACGTTGTCATGATGCACTATTCCCATGCATTATCTCCTCCTTTTTTGAGAAGTGTTGAGGTAGGGTCGTATCGGGTCCGTTGTCATGATGCACTCATCCCATGCATTATCTCCTCCTTTTTTGAGAAGTGTAGAGGTAGAGTCGTATCGGGAAAATTTTAGGGGTCAGGACGAACTTTTTATGGGTCAGGCAAAAATTTTTTATTTTTTTTATTTTGAAGTCAAAATATATCTCATGGTTGGGGGAGAGTGAAAAATTAGGGGGCTGGAGAGATTTAGGGGTCAGGGAAAATTTTAGGGGTCAGGACGAACTTTTTAGGGGTCAGGCCAAATTTTTTTTTTGTTGTTTTTTTTTTGTTTTGAAGTCAAAATATTTCTCAGGGTTGGGGGAGAGTGAAAAATTAGGGGGCTGGAGAGATTTAGGGGTCAGGGAAAATTTTAGGGGTCAGGACGAACTTTTTAGGGGTCAGGCCAAATTTTTTTTTTGTTGTTGTTTTTTTTTGTTTTGAAGTCAAAATATTTCACAGGGTCGGGGGAGAGTGAAAAATTAGGGGGCTGGAGAGATTTTGGGGTCGAGGAAAATTTTAGGGGTCAGGACGAACTTTTTAGGGGTCAGGCCAAATTTTTTTGTTTTTTTTTTTGTTTTGAAGTCAAATTATTTCTCATGGTTGGAGGAGAGTGAAACATTAGGGGGCTGGAGAGATTTAGGGGTCGGGGACAATTTTAGGGGTCAGGACGAACTTTTTAGGGGTCAGGGCAAATTTTTTTGTTTTTTTTTGTTTTTTTTTGTTTTGAAGTCAAAATATTTCTCAGGGTTGGGGGAGAGTGAAAAATTAGGGGGCTGGAGAGATTAAGGGGTCGGGGAAAATTTTAGGTATCAGGACAGACTTTTTAGGGGTCAGGCTAAATTTTTTTGTTTTTTTTTTGTTTTGGAGTCAAAATATTTCTCAGGGTTGGAGGAGAGTGAAAAATTAGGGGGCTGGAGAGATTTAGGGGTCGGGGAAAACTTTAGGGGTCAGGACGACCTTTTTAGGGGTCAGGCCAAATTTTTTTGTTTTTTTTTGTTTTGAAGTCAAATTATTTCTCATGGTTGGAGGAGAGTGAAAAATTAGAAGGCTGGAGAGATTTAGGGGTCGGGGAAAATTTTGGGGGTCAGGACGCACTTTTTAGGGGTCAGGCCAAATTTTTTTGTTTTTTTTTGTTTTGAAGTCAAAATATTTCTCAGGGTTGGGGGAGAGTGAAAAATTAGGGGGCTGGAGAGATTAAGGGGTCAGGGAAAATTTTAGGGGTCAGGACGAACTTTTTAGGGGTCAGGAAAAATTTTTTTGTTTTTTTTTGTTTTGAAGTCAAAATATATCTCATGGTTGGGGGAGAGTGAAAAATTAGGGGGCTGGAGAGATTTTGGGGTCGGGGAAAATTTTAGGGGTCAGGACGCACTTTTTAGGGGTCAGGCAAAATTTTTTTGATTTTTTTGTTTTTTTTTGTTTTGAAGTCAAAATATTTCTCAGGGTTGGGGGAGAGTGAAAAATTAGGGGGCTGGAGAGATTTAGGGGTCGGGGAAAATTTTAGGGGTCAGGACGAACTTTTTAGGGGTCCGGCCAAATTTTTTTGTTTTTTTTGTTTTGAAGTCAAAATATTTCTCAGGGTTGGGGGAGAGTGAAAAAATAGGGAGCTGGAGAGATTTAGGGGTCGGGGAAAATTTTAGGGGTCAGGACGAACTTTTTAGGGGTCAGGCCAAATTTTTTTGTTTTTTTTTGTTTTGAAGTCAAAATATTTCTCATGGTTGGGGGAGAGTGAAAAATTAGGGGGCTAGAGAGATTTAGGGGTCGGGGAAAATTTTAGGGGTCAGGACGAACTTTTTAGGGGTCAGGGCAAATTTTTTTTTTTTGTTGTTTTTTTTTGTTTTGAAGTCAAAATATTTCTCAGGGTTGGGGGAGAGTGAAAAATTAGGGGGCTGGAGAGATTTAGGGGTCGGGGACAATTTTAGGGGTCAGGACGAACTTTTTAGTGGTCAGGGCAAATTTTTTTGTTTTTTTTTGTTTTTTTTTGTTTTGAAGTCAAAATATTTCTCAGGGTTGGGGGAGAGTGAAAAGTTAGGGGGCTGGAGAGATTTAGGGGTCGGGGAAAATTTTAGGGGTCAGGACGAACTTTTTAGGGTTCAGGCCAAATTTTTTTCTTTTTTTTTGGTTTTGAACTCAAAATATTTCTCAGGGTTGGGGGAGAGTGAACAATTAGGGGGCTGGAGAGATTTAGGGGTCGGGGAAAATTTTAGGGGTCAGGACGAACTTTTTAGGGTTCAGGCCAAATTTTTTTCTTTTTTTTTGGTTTTGAACTCAAAATATTTCTCAGGGTTGGGGGAGAGTGAACAATTAGGGGGCTGGAGAGATTTAGGGGTCGGGGAAAATTTTAGGGGTCAGGACGAACTTTTTAGGGGTCAGGCCAAATTTTTTTGTTTTTTTTTCTTTTGAAGTCAAAATATTTCTCAGGGTTGGGGGAGAGTGAAAAATTAGGGGGCTGGAGAGATTTAGGGGTCGGGGAAAATTTTAGGGGTCAGGACGAACTTTTTAGGGGTCAGGCCAAATTTCTTTGTTTTTTTTTGTTTTGAAGTCAAAATATATCTCATGGTTGGAGGAAAGTGAAAAATTAGGGAGCTGGAGAGATTTAGGGGTCAGGGAAAATTTTAGGGGTCAGGACGAACTTTTTAGGGGTCAGGCCAAATTTTTTTGTTTTTTTTTGTTTTGAAGTCAAAATATTTCTCATGGTTGGGGGAGAGTGAAAAATTAGGGGGCTAGAGAGATTTAGGGGTCGGGGAAAATTTTAGGGGTCAGGACGAACTTTTTAGGGGTCAGGGCAAATTTTTTTTTTTTGTTGTTTTTTTTTGTTTTGAAGTCAAAATATTTCTCAGGGTTGGGGGAGAGTGAAAAATTAGGGGGCTGGAGAGATTTAGGGGTCGGGGAAAATTTTAGGGGTCAGGCCGAACTTTTTAGGGTCTGCCCAAATTTAGGGGCGGCGATATGTACGTATTTAGCTTCCACACCGGGGCGGCGATAGGTACTTATTTAGCATTCAGCGGTGGTGATAGGTACTTATATAGCATGTGCACATGGGCGGTAATAAGTACGTATATAGTATGCACACCGGGGCAGTGATAGGTATGTATTTAGCATGCGCACTGAGGCAGCGATCGGTTCATATGTAGCACGCGCACCGGGGCGGCGATAGGTACGTATATAGCACGTGCACAGGGGCGGCGAAAGGTACATATTTAAAATTCACACTGGGCGGCGAAAGGTACGTATTTAAAATTCACACCGGGGCGGCGATAGGTATGTATTTAGCATTCACACCGGGGCAGCGATAGGTATGTATTTAGCATTCGCACCGGGGCAGCGATATGTACGTATTTAGCTTCCGTACTGGGGCGGCGATAGGTACGTATTTAGAATTCACACCGGGGCGGCAATAGGTACGTATTTAGAATTCACACCGGGGCGGCGATAGGTATGTATTTAGCATTCGCACCGGGGCGGCGATATGTACGTATTTAGCTTCCACACCAGGGCGGCGATAGGTACGTATTCAGAATTCAGGGGTGGCGATAGCTACGTATATAGCATGTACACATGGGCAGCAATAAGTACGTACATAGCATGCGCTCTGCGGCGGCGATCAGTACATATATTGCACGCGCACCGGGGCGGCGAAAGGTATGTATTTCGCATTCGCACCGTAGTGGTGATAGGTACGTATTTAGCATTGGCACTGGGGCGGCTATAGGTACGTATTTAGCATTCGCACCAGGGCGGCTATAGGTACGTATTTAGCATTCGCACTGGGCCGGCGATAGGTACGTATTTAGCATTCACACCAAAGCGGCAATATGTACATATTAATTATTCGCACTAGGGCAGCGATAGGTACTTATGTAGCATGCACACCGGGGCGCAATTGGTATGTCTTTAGTATTCGCACTAGGGCAGCGATAGGTACTTATGTAGCATGCACACCGGGGCGCAATAGGTATGTATTTAGCATTCACACCGGGGCAACGATAGGTACTATTTACCATTCGCAACGGGGCGGCGCTAGGTACTTAAATAGTATCTGCACCGGAGCGGCGATAGGTACGTATATAGTATGTTCACTGGGGCGGCGATAGGTACGTATATAGTATGCGCACCGGGGTGATGATAGATACGTATATAGTATGAACACCGGGGTGGAGATAAGTACCTATATAGAAGGCGCAGATAGAGGTGTTACTTTTTATAGAAATATGTCATACTATTACCCTGGGCAATAGGAGAAATGGTGGGGAAGAAACAGCTTTTGCAAAAGGCAAAATTAGAAAGTAGCGGCGAAATGGGGCGACCAGGAAAGAGAAAGGTAGCAGATAAAGAGACGGCTATAGAGAGAGGGGGCGGACATAGAAGTTTGAATATAAAGATGTTACACACACGATCTTTCTTCAAATATATGTTTTTATGACCCCGAGCAACGCCGGGTAGCCCCGCTAGTAAATATATAAAACACAGTCTACCCAATCGGAGGATCAAACACTGGCTGCCGTGGTGAGAGCCAAGGATCCTAACCATGAGAACACTTTAGATTCATGGCGGCAAACTCCCTTAACAGTCATACTATTCATTGTTTTGTTTTTTATACCTAGCTGTATCACCCTAAGTATGCCACTGAATTTAAACACATTTTAAAAATGGTGTTTAAACGATATTTCGGTTAATTCGTGATTTAAGAGTATTAGTGTCCGTCTTCAAGAAATAGAAATGTGTAAATATTCGTGAACCTTCACATTTCTTCGTATAGATATTTGACTTATCTTACTTATATTTGCAGTTGGAGGCAAGCATGCATGACTTGTAAATTTTATGGAAATCAAAAGGATAAATGATTTTTTTGCATTCACTTAACCGAAAAATCCTCACAAAATGCCCCGGTTGTAAACCAAAATCCTACTTAGTACTACAGTAATGCTTAGCCAATGATTGATTTTTATATAATAATCGCTACACATTTGAGTTGAAAAACATTCGTACCAAATGTAATCGATGAGTGTGTTATCTGCAACGGATGAGACACCAATTAAATGAGAATTAGAATAAAAATAATTAGTATTTCAAGTCTACGTAATTACGTGAACCTACATAGCTCATTTGGTAGACCATCAAACTTTTACGAGTCTTATTCTGGTAATGTTATCTGAGGGTCTTAGGTTCAAGTCCCCATGTGGGCTTAAGATTTTGTTTTCGTTTTCATCGTATTCAATCACTATAACTTTGTTTTGTCTATGCTATTACAGAATCATTTCCTTTTAACTTGTGACATGCGGTTTTTGCGTTACTTTCTATTCTTTATATATTAATAGCTGTGTCTACACAGCGTTGTCCGGGAGTCTTTACTTTTGTTAAAATATTTACATTTTTGGAAGAAAAATAATTGAATGTAGGATTCTATGCAATACAATTTTGTCTTTTGTAAGAAAATCGAACAGATGTCTTATAAAATCTTGACAGTTTTTTGCAACGAAAATGAAAGAATTTTTTTTCACAAACCATGTGAAGGCGGAAGTAAGGTGTTGTAGGACCGATCGTATATGTGTGAGTGGCCTTACAACTAAGAAAGGAAACACAAGCAAAAGGTAACGGCAATTACAAAGACGAGAGGACAAACACAGATCGACAGTTTAAAAATAATAGTTGTGTTTATTGCACCATAGGTACAATATAGTAAAGTTGATTGGATGACGTCGCTAGAAAACTGGCATGGCTGGAGTGACGTCACCAGAACAGAAGATTAAATGTCTCACGGGGTTTAATCTAGACGTCCATGAGAGATAGTGTAGCAGTTACCTCCTCCTTTCAAAACATAACTACACCGGTTTGCCGGTAGGTGTCGCTTTTTCACCGACAGGTGGCACTGTAAAGCGACACCAGAGTTATCTGCCCTTATGACTATAAAAACCGTTGCAAACGGAAAATCCACCTCTCCTTCACAGACCAGCCTCAGCAAAACAACGCTGGCACCAGCGTTCCGTTTCACTCGCCTTTTGGCCTCGACAGAATGACGCTGACACTAGCGTTCCATTTCACTCTTCTCTGGTCGACAGAACGACGCTAATACACTAGCGTTTCGTCTCACGCTTTTCTTCTCAATCGGCATAACAACTACCAACACACGTGGGCAAACAACGGTAAGAGTTCTCAACTCGTTTTCTTTGTGTACGGCTTTCGAAGACTTTTCCGCTCGCCGGATTCATTTCTTCTTATACCTTTTCAAGAACTGTTTTACCATCGACACACATGCATACATCACACACTTCATCATTCCACGTACACACACGTTCAATAAACGTTATTTGAACTAACTTCATTTTTGTTTATTAATTATTACTCTGTCTTTGCATGCAACAATTGCTTGATTTACTGAACACGTTTATAATCGGGGGAACACGACCCTCGAATCTAACAATTGGTGACCCCGACGTGATAGCTTTGTTGTATGTGGCGGAGTAATTAATTTCGTACTAGAACAAAAAAAAATCATTTCTCGTTATTCCTTTCGTGGTGAAACGAATTACGCACCCATCTTTTTCCTTTTTTTTTCTACCCACGAGGTAGAAATATACAAACAAACAAAAGAAAAGAAGCCACCGTCTCCATTTTTCCTGGCCACGCGGAAATACCCAAACAAGAAAAACAAAAACATTTCTCGGCTTCTCCGAGTATAAAACAAGTTACAATTTCATTTTTTCTTCTTCCCTTTCTCCACCCACGTGTCGGAAAAATATATACAAAGAAAAGGACAAACTTTTGGCAATCCTTTTTTTTTTCTTTTTTTCAACGAACAAAAGGACCTTACAAGACGCCACTTCCTTTGTTTTGAACACGTGGAGATAAAAAGAAAACAAACGCTCACGCTGCCCATCTTTTTCGTAACCACGTGTTGATAAAAAAATTCAAAATAATGCCGCCATCTTTTTCACCTGGAAATGAAAATTCAAACGAAAAAAGGAAAATACGAATTTATTTTTTTTTCTTTCTTTTCAACAACAAAGAAAAAGAGAAGCCGCCATTCTTTCTCTACGTGGAAACTAACATTCAAACAAACGAAAACAAAAAACGTCATTCCTCGTGTGAAACAAATTACGACTCCATTTTTTTTTTCTTTTTCCTTTCTACCCACGTGTTGGAAATATATATATAAAAGAAAAGAAAACTACAAAACAGACAACACGAACAACATCACCAAGCCCAAGACTTAATACTGGTTGTAAAAAGTCAGGCTCAGCAAGCATCAACATCACCCTTCAAGGGCTACCAACCCTCTTCAACAACTGGACGTTCGTTGATAAACAGGAGGAAACATCAACTTGAACAACCAGATCTTCCCGGACATTCATCAAGCACCAAACATTTCCGGACATCACTGACAACACTATGGAAGAAATCATACCAGTTCAAAATGAGTACAACTGCACAAGCACGACTAAATACTCAACAACTGGACGTTCGTTGATCAACTGGGGGACACATCAACTCGAACGACGCGCACCAACACCAGTACAGACCCACTTGTACCTGGACCTGCTAACTCACTTGCAGACATTTGTGCATCTGACTTTGACCATAGTGTACCACCGATCTCAACAACTAGATGTTTGTTTATCAGTTCCACAACACGGACTAATTAACATGAACAACATCAACAACTGCACAGACTCACTTGTGCTCATTCATCAACACTGCACAGACTCACTTGTGCTCATTCATCAACACTGCACAGACTCACTTGTGCTCATTCATCAACAACTGCACAGACTCACTTGTGCTCATTCATCAACAACTGCACAGACTCACTTGTGCTCATTCATCGACAACTGCACAGACTCACTTGTGCTCATTCATCAACAGTTGCACAGACTCACTTGTGCTCATTCATCAACAACTGCACAGACCCACTTGTGCTCATTCATCAACAACCGCACAGACCCACTTGTGCTCATTCATCAACTGCACAGACTCACTTGTGCTCATTCATCAACATCGCACAGACTCACTTGTGCTCATTCATCAACAACTGCACAGATTCACTTGTGCTCATTCATCAACAACTGCACAGACTCACTTGTGCTCACTCATCAATACCGCACAGATTCACTTGTGCTCACTCATCAACAACCGCGCAGACCCAAGCACCAAACATTCCCGGACAACACTGACAATTCAGGTTCGTTCATCAGCTCCGCATCACGCAGACTAAACAACATGAAAAACGCCACCAACAAGTGCAAATTCACTTGCACTCAACATTTTTCGACCGCAAACTCACTTGCGCTCAAACTTGATGCAGATCCAAACAACACGCAGATCCACATGCGTTACAAACACTCAATTCCGCAGACGTACTTGCGATCAATTATTCAATACAGATGCAGAAACAGAAATAAGTAGCGTGCACACTACTTTTTCTAATCTTCAACAGCAAAACAGACATACCCACAAAGAATGCTTCTCATCTACAACTGTACATATTGAATAATATTTTCAATATTTTTCAATCTGGGGGGAGTCCTTGTAGCAGTTACCTCCTCCTTTCAAAACATAACTACACCGGTTTGCCGGTAGGTGTCGCTTTTTCACCGACAGGTGGCACTGTAAAGCGACACCAGAGTTATCTGCGCTTATGACTATAAAAACCGTTGCAAACGGAAAATCCACCTCTCCTTCACAGACCAGCCTCAGCAAAACAACGCTGGCACCAGCGCTCCGTTTCACTCGCCTTTTGGCCTCGACAGAATGACGCTGACACTAGCCTTCCATTTCACTCTTCTCTGGTCGACAGAACGACGCTAATACACTAGCGTTTCGTCTCACGCTTTTCTTCTCAATCGGCATAACAACTACCAACACACGTGGCAAACAACGGTAAGAGTTCTCAACTCGTTTTCTTTGTGTACGGCTTTCGAAGACTTTTCCTCTCGCCGGATTCATTTCTTCTTATACCTTTTCAAGAACTGTTTTACCATCGACACACATGCATACATCACACACTTCATCATTCCACGTACACACACGTTCAATAAACGTTATTTGAACTAACTTCATTTTTGTTTATTAATTATTACTCTGTCTTTGCATGCAACAATTGCTTGATTTACTGAACACGTTTATAATCGGGGGAACACGACCCTCGAATCTAACAATAGTGATGTGCTTCATGGTTGGTCCGGTCCGTAGAGACGTGTCCTGGGGAGGGATCTTCTGGGAACAGGAGTTGGATGTCGATGTGTACTGCAACAGGGGGCTGGACGTATGCAGGGTACTTGAACTGAAGCTGAACGTCAACAGGGTACTGGAACAGGAAACTGGACTTCATCAGGTACTGGAACAGGGAGCCGGACGTGAACGTGGTATGAAAATAACATTAACTTTAAGGTCAAGGACCCACGGGGTGAAATAGTATTTACTTCCTTTCTACCACAGGAAGATGTGACACAAGGTCGCAGGGTGGGGGTTGAAAGCCAGCGCCCAAGAAGCGGAGAACTCTGGCCTATAAAAATGCCTGAACATCTCCGTCGGCATGCGTTTAGCAATAAACTAATCTCGCCTCAAAGATAAAAGGTAAACCATGGGAAGGTGGACAGAACCAAACATCAGCCCGACAGAAAAAAGGTCACCTAACTCAAATGACCTAGAGTCTGTCGGACTGATTGTTGAGGACGTATTCTCGACTTTGTATGAAACCTAAAACACCTTAAGGTCAAGGATCTCTTGGCTGAGCGATCCCATGACACAAAGAAATGGCTGACATTAATTCTCGGCTTAATTTATCACAATCAAAAATAGCTGGAAAGTTAGTTAACAGTGTTTACATAAATTGGGCCAGTTCTAAAAATCGAATATTTTTGTCCAGTCTGATGAATACGGTATGTACGCCAAAAGGTGAATTCTGCAAAATCTCTCCATTAGTAAGCAACAGGAGCCAGTAATCTTCCACGCCATAGTCGTGGAAAAGTACTCAGCTGCTCCTGCTTTAAAACATTTCGTTCAAGAATAAAAAGCAGCAGGGGCCAGTAATCTTCCACGCTATAGTCGTGGAAATGTACTCAGCTACTCCTGCTTTTATTGCTACGGTTGTTTAGAGGCGTGGCATAACGCCTATGCTTCTTGATGGAGGTGTGATTGAATTTTGTAAACACTGAGAGCGTGTACTACCGCCGCGACAAAGGAAAACAATCGTATCATTATTATAAAAGTTTCGGATTTTTTTTAGATGAGGATTAATAATTTGGATTATTTGGATTATTCGGACTAATGTTCTAATCTTGGATGTTTTCGCCGTTATAACTTCTGAACTTCTTCATGTGCGCTCGAATGGAGCCGTGGCGCTCCGGATAAAGGTGCTAAGTTATAACCAGTTCTAATTGGCAGTTGTCTGATAGGGAAAGGTTAAATCCTCAGTACACACGATTCTAAGAAAACACTTACGAATCGCTTAAGACTCATACATGGATATGGCTGACGAAACGAGAGCAATAAAACCCCATGAATTAAATAAAAAGTTTGATTCGAAATTCCGTAAAGATTCCCGAGTTCGACACGACGCACCGGGAGAAGGCCACAGGTTACATCAAACGAAACGCTGTGAAAATAACATGCAAGCTGAGAAGTGTAGTCCGAATAATCCAAATTATTATTTAACATTTAACTTCAGATACGTTTTTTTTTAGAAATACAATATTTTAAAGGAGGGTATTTTTCTGTCTTCATCTGTTAAGTTTTTGGTATCTTATAGAAGCAAATTTAAAACGTCCAATCGTGTTTCTTTAATTTATAAGAACATCGTGCGTGTAAGTATATTCATGTTTCACTCAATGACTCCCTAAATTATTGAAATATTCACCTCTAGAAAATCTAAAAAATATTGCTAATAAAATGAAACGCATTGGAGTATTTTCATCGTACAAGTCATGTGCGAATTACTTTCATTAATATTTCGCTCAATGAAACTCACACCGTTATTAAAATATTTACGTTTTACGAAAATGTAAATTTCTTTGCAAAGAAAGCGAAACTCTTTTCAGTATTTAGTTTTACGAATACCGTGTATTCGTATGTACGCATGTGATTGAAAAGCAGTTTTATTTTGTTTCTTATTTAAGCAGAATTAATTGGGTTTTAAACATTCGTTTTTTGCACTTATGTATTCCAATGTAGTCAAGTTGTTTTGCTGTTTTGAGAAAACTATTTTGTTACAAATAAGTTTATCTAATGTAACTGTTTGCGTGTGTTTTAAATAAGGAAACAAAAAATGTGTGTAGGATAGATGATGTAAATAGGCAAATAAATAAGCTTACCATGAAAGAAAGAGCATTAGTAAGTCCATGGATTAGTGAATCTTTGTGGTTGATGACAGCGAAGTGAACGCCTGCCACTGATATCAATACATTAAAGCAACAATGTAATAAGTTGTTGTAAAAAAAACAAATCTTTACAGATAAAATGGTTTGATATAACCCTGAACAAAAAAGAAACCCCTAAAAATTACAGGAAATAGATGATAATTACTTTAAATACATGTTAGTTTTCTTCTCTTAGATTAGTTGCCATATACCTTGCTGGGCAACCATAAACAGTTCGATCCTGTCAGAATTATCACAACAGCATCATTATCTACAGCTTGTCTCCTACCAACCAAAGATCAACAGATCATCATCATAACGGATCGTTCTTTCCTGTCGATTCACTGAATCATTAACTCTTTCCTAACAATTGTATATTTATTTAAAACAATACTACTTTTATATTTTGTCGCACACACGAGTTTGTTTTCACGACATTTTTTGTCAAATTAATCTCACGTCTTTCTAATTCTATTTATTTGTAATTCTTGTTAACAGGGCTCTCAGCACACCTGAGCATTCGACCATCGTCCATCCGCTAAACATCATAGACGCTAAAATCCATTATTTCAAGCAATTTATTAGTTAAATATATGATTTCAATCTGTTTAACAGCTTGATATTAATTTAAAGCTGGTTTTCAGTTAAAATGTATTATTTCAAGCGGTGCATCACGTATTATTGTCATCTGTTTTCAAACTGTTTCAAAGCTACATACTAATTGGATTTCTGTTTATTGGCTAAAAATTGTAATTTTAGACAGTGTATCAAGCACAAAGTATTTCTCTGTTACAAACTTATTTCTAGCTCTTTATCGGCTAAATAGTATTGTTTCAACCCGTTTATCATCTAAAACTATGATTACTAGATTTTTTGTTGGGTAAAACATAATTTACAGCTGTTTAATAGGTGAAAAGTATTATTTGAAGCTATTAATCAACTTGTTTCAAGTTTGTTGTCAATCATTATACTAAGCAACGATTATCATTAATACAAAGAATGTCATGAGTTGAGTAGTCTTGGTTTTATTGAAAATTGTAAGACGAACTAACATTTCATCAATTAAATTATGTTGTTTTTTTTATGAATGACATTTAAGAAAATAGGCTTTATTAAAATTATATGTAATAATGAGAAAAATTGAGACATTGGGCTCGTCCGGGATTTGAACCCGGGACCTCTCGCACCCAAAGCGAGAATCATACCCCTAGACCAACGAGCCAACTACAGCAGCATTCTAATATTCTATTTTACATTAAGTAGGTCAATTTTTTAATGTAAAACAAGGAGATTAACATAATTGTTGGACAATCGAGCGACGCCAGATTTCTGAAGATTTGGTTGATGTAAGTAGTAACAAAGTAAGTAGTATTCATTTAATTTTATTCAAATTTCTTTTGCATGGTTTAGAAATATAACTAATCCACAACTTTCTGGATTTTGTGCGCAATTCTATTCCAATTTTCGCACTTTTGTCTAAAACAAACAAAAATAATGTCATTACTTTTCAAAATAAGTATTAAACCTAAAAACTATTAAAATTATTTATTTTTTTTACAATGAGTAACACGTTTCTGGAATATGGCCCAAAACCTACCAATCACGTATCTAGATTATGCATGTCATATTTATGTGTAAACAGACAACAAATGACGGACGCCACTCAGTTGACATAACACGCAAATCAATTAATATGTCATGAAAGCACAAAAATACAAAAACAACTATATGATTTTCTAGTCGATAAAGAATTCGACTATATGAACTACAACATTTCTTCGAAGAATCGTTCAGCCATATATAACCTCGAAAATCAGCAACGAGAAAACTTCTCGCGGCTGCCAGTAACCTATATCTCTTTAAAGACACTATTCGTCAATGCATGAAGAACATCGGGGCTGTGCACCAACCACTAGTCTATTCCTCTTAGACCGGGTCCCAAAAAGAATCTCTAACCTAACTTACATTAGTTTGTTTAGAAGTGTTTATATACTGTCGCTGTGTTTAGTAGTTCATGTGTGTCTCTCGTTGCGTCTGTGGATACTTTCGATCAAAATATGTGTACGCAGGAAAGAGAAAGAAAAAACACTGTGTTTGGGTTTTATAACACGTGCGTAATTTTAGAATCAATATTTCCGCGCTTGTCATTGGTTGAAGTAACTGCTGATTATAGCTTTCGTCCAATCGAAAGTCGTTACATAAAATAACATTCTCTGCTGCTGCTTTCAAAAACTACCTGTAAGCAACGGCGAAAGTCGTTGAAACTTCACTATCAATTTTGTTTTAGATTTCTCAATCGTGACGTAATAATGCTGTTTAAAGCAGGCAAGAGTTGTCTACGTCATCTTTCCTTCTCCTCTTCACACCTCACATACGCAACTCATCGGTTTCAAATCCCGACAAAAGTCCCTTCGATAAAGAGAATGATAATTTTCTAGGTAAGATGTTGTGTAACATGAGCTTGCCAGGAAGAAATAACACGTTCAGTTATTCACTGAAAGAAAGAAAAATACATGATAAACAAATGAATTTATTTATCTACCTTCACATGGTAAGATGTGACACAAGGTCGGGAAAGTGGGATTTGATAAACAAGCGCCTGAGAAAGTGAGCACTATGGCATTAAAAATTGCCTGGGCAGCCCCGTCGGCATTCTCCGGTAGGGGCACCGCAGACAGTAAGCAATAAACTTACTCCTCCCTAAAGAGGGGAGGCAAAGCCTGGGAGGGTGGACCTCCTAGAACTGCACAGGACAGACCCATAGACCGGCGTGCAGTATCCATCGGAATAGATACTACACTTTGATCTTAGCCAAAAGGCATGGTTAGGATTCCGCGCTCTCACCGCGGCGGCCGAAGTTAGATCCCCGCATGGGGATTTGCTTTCTGTTCTTTAACTCAGATATGTTTGTGAATTCACATGTGGGAAAACTGTTACAGTTTGTATTTAATTGCTTCCCACTGAAACTAGATGTGGCACAAGGCTGGAATTGGGAGGGGGAAAGTGTTGCGAGCATACGGAATCATTTTCATTGGTTTAAAAATGTTGGGTTAACACCTTTATGTAAAATCAAGTTTTTAATTTCGAAGACGGCGAAAAAGAAAGCTAATCGAACGGAGAAAGAAATGGAATATCTTATACAAGCAAACAACTTTTATGTTCGTTCGCATCGTATCTAAACATCCACCCACCCACACGCATAATCTAGATACGTGATTTGTAAGGTTTTATGGCAATATTCCAGAAACGTGTTACTCATTTCTAAAAAAAAATAAAATAGTTTTTAGTTTTAATACTTATTTTGAAAAGTAATGCCATTATTTTTAGTTTGTTTTAGACGAAAGTGCGAACATTGAAATAGAATAGCGCGCAAAATCCAGAAAGTTGTGATTACTTATATTTCTAAACCATATGCAAAAGAAATTTGAATAAAATTAATACTTAATACTAAATCAAACCAATTTTCAAAAATCTAGTGTCGCTTGATTGTCAAATAACTATGTTAATCTCCTAGTTTTATATTAAAAATTGACCTACTTAATAGAATATTAGTATACTGCTGTAGTTGACTCGTTTGTCTAGGTTTCTCGCGAGAAGTCCCGGGTTCAAATTACGGACGAGCCCAATGTCTCAATTTTTCTCATTATTACATATAATTTTATTATATCTTATGTTCTTAAATGTTATTTAATAAAAAAACATAATTTAATTGATGAAATGTTAGTTCGTTTTACAATTTTCAATAAAACCAAGACTACTCAACTCATGACATTCTTTGTATTAATGATAATTGTTGCTTAGTATAATGATTGACAACATGCTTGAAACAAGTTGATTAATAGCTTCAAATAATACTTTTCACCTATCAAACAGCTCTAAATTAGGTTTTACCCAACAAAAAGCTTTGAAACAATACTATTTAGCTGATAAAGAGCTAGAAATAAGTTTGTAACAGAGAAATACTTTGTGCTTGATACACTGTCTGAAATTACAATTTTTAGCCAATAAACAGAAATCAAATATGATACACAGCTTAGAACAATACCTTTTAGCTGAACACCAGATTTTCTTTTATAAGGATCAAGCTGTTAAACAGATTGAAATCATATATTTAACTAATAAACTGCTTGAAATAATGAAATTTAGCGCCTATGATGTGTAGCAGATGGGTAATGGCCGAATACTCAGGTGTGCTGAGAGCCCTGTTAACAAGAAATACAAATAAATAGAATTAGAAAGACGTGAGATGAATTTGAAAAAAAGGCCATGAAAACAAACTCGTGTGTGCGACAAAATATAAGTTGTTTTGGTATGGTTTGGTAGTTTTGTTTTACGGCATATCAACCCTTTTTGGGTTATTTAATGCCGAATCTGGTCTTGTTTTCTTCTCTTTTTGTTTCTTTCCCCTTTTAATATCTGTTTCTATTTAACCCATAGTTGGGACCCTAACAGGTACTACCACTCCGGGTCAGGGTGGACCTGGGAGCAATGGTAATTAAGAGGAGGCTCCACATTCCCCAATGTCCGTAAGCCGGATCTCACCATCGGATGTAGTTTAAGGTCATATCCAGGACCGGGAGTAGGGTAGGAAAAATAAAAATAAAAAAGGGGAGGGAGAAAGGGAGAGGGGCTGTTGTTTTTGTTTTTGGTTTTGTAGAACATAATTAAGTTTTACAAAAAAAAACAACAAAAAAACGTCAATGTAGGTGAATTTCGTCTCAGGGAGCCACAGGGCAGCCTGATCTGGTATCACCAGATAAGTTGTTTTAAATAAATATACGATTGTTAATATACGAGGATTAATGATTCAGTGAATCAACAAGAAAGAATGAACCGTTACAGGATGGTGTCAGTTATGATGATGATGATGATCTGTGGAATTTTTGATGGCGCTCTCCCTTATATCTCGGTAAAGTAGTCAACTACTTTGAATCGGCTAAGGTCAATGCATTTATTTTTTTATAGTTTTCTTATACAAGATATAAGAGGTGCTGCTAGATACTAAACTCTCTCGTTGGTTGAATAATTACATGCTACTTTGGAGAGAGCGGGGATTCTGGAAGGGCTATGAGTTATTCTATTTCTTCATAGTGTCTAAACATTGAAGAATAATTATTTCATTCTTCTTTTCATTTCATGTCTGCCTTCGTCTTATAGGAGGCAGCAGCAGCTGCAGCGGACGTAGTCAACAAGTATCCACTCATCAGTTTCTTTCAGCTAATCAGAGGCGAAATAAATATACACCTCCGAATTTATTTCTCTTTTCCATTAGCTTTCAGGCGCGACGCACGTGAGAACCTCTCTCAAGAAATATTCACGAACTCACTCACACACGAGTTACAACAACTCTCATACAGGCTTAATTCTACTTACCCATATACTTTAACACTCACTATACAAACAAAAAATGCATGTCTCATCTGCCTACTAGTTTACTGAACTTACACACTGTCACTCATAATCTCACACGGTGACAGCCGAAATAAACATGTCTACTAAGCTTCTTGTTACGGACTAAACAACTTCTTCTTTACTCGAAACGGTCTTACACATTCTGAAGTATCATTTACTACAAACTCTTCATTCTTATTTCTCTTTACAAAGATATTTTTACTAAATTAATATATTTTCGTCAATTTCAAATCCGATAGACAACATACTGGATACACTATTTTGGACGCTAATCTACATCACCGAAACAAAACAGAAACGCAGTCTATTGACAAAACCCACGCCATAAAAATACAAACAGAACAACCTATTTCAGAGAGATTCGTCAAAAGATTGTGGTAAATATTTTGTAAACTTTGACACATAACAACATAACAATATGTAAAGTTCAGCACACATACATGTAATATGCTGAAATGACTCAGTGGCCTTTTGGCTAAGATCAAAGTGTAGTATCTGTTCCGAAGGATACTGCACCCCATACTGGTGTTGTCTTGGCCTTCGGGTCTTGATTTACGCCGGTCAATGGGTCTGTCCTGTGCAGTTCTGGGAGGTCTACCTTCCCAGGCTTTGCCTCCCCTCTTTGGGGAGGAGTAAGTTTATTGCTTACTGTCTGAGGCGCCTCTACCGGGGAATGCCGACGGAACTGCCCAGGCAATTTTTAAACCCCACTTTCCCGACCCAACCTTGGGTCGCATCTTACTTGTGGGAGTAAGATAAAAACTGGCCTTGTGTCTAACTCCTGGAGAGGAGTAAATCAATACTCCTATGTGGCGTTTTGTTTTTGTTTTATAAAAAAATTAATTCTAAAAAATTAAAATTCCAAAACAGATATAAAAGATAAAAACAACGCCGAAAAGAGAAAAAAGCAAGAATCATAATTAAGAACAACTGGTGTCAATAGCCTACGATAAATCATCGAAAAACTACTCATCAATTAACAAACAAAAAACAGTCAGCCTTTTTTTTTAAATAAATTGTACAGCGTAAGGGGAATAGATCTTTATTTCTTTGATTTAGTTCGGTTTTTAATCACAAATTAATTTTATTAGTAAGAAAAGAATAATAAATAAAATATATAAAATATATAAAAAATTATATTAAAATATAATAATTAAAATCAAGTAAATTAAGATTTTGGTTAAGAGCGCTTTCCTCTCTTTTGTCATACTATATAATATGTTTTTGATCTTGTCAGAGAAGACTAGTGCTTCGTTATTTCTTTTTAGCCACTAAATATCAGTGGTTAAGGCTTTCTGGAAATTGTTTAGCCTGTTTGTTAATCCCAAGTTAGAAATTATATTGAGTATATCTTTCTCTAAGTTTTATAAGTCCTGCACGTTCTCTGGTAATTTACTAGATTTTAGACCAACATAGTTTTTTACCGTCTGACTCTGGTCGTTGGTTTCATTCCAGATTTACCATCTCATCTACTTTATCACTTCTTCCATTTAAGTTAGCAGGATACTTGTGTATAGTTGGTTATTGGGGGTAGGGATAATTTTAGTGGAGTATCCCAGCGTGCACTTCTCCGTCTTCCGGGGGAGTTCCAGGTGAGTAAACAGTCTGTGAATATTTTTGTGTCGTGGGTATCCTTATAGAGAGTGTGCGTCCAGAGAAGGGGAGTTGGTAGGCCTTGAAGGCTGATGTTGATGCTTGCTGAGGCTGACGTTTTTACAACCAGTATTAAGTCAATGGCTCAGTGGTGTTGTTGCTCGTTCTTGGCTGAGTTTTGGGATGTTAAAAAAATAATGATGGTGAAGTCTGGGCGATGTGTTGTTTTTTGTGGGCCATTTTCTGTGTGCAACAATCACATCGGGTTCACCACTTGTGTTGGAGACGGGTGCTGGTGACCTCGACGTTATTTACTGCATCGAGTTGGTACAATAGATAACTGAGAAGAATGCGGAGGAAGTGTTTTGGTGACGTCTCTGGAAGCAGGAAATCTGAAAGGGCAGCAATTACGTTTCTGTAACCTGGACAACAGGAAAGGGTTGGATCGACAGGAATGAGGAAACTGGAATCTGGAACCTGGACAGCAAGATTTGCTGGATGAACAGTAATGACGTTTCTGGAACCTAGACAGCAGGAAAAGTGTTAGATTTACAGGAACGGGGTAACTAGAACCTGGACAGCGGGAAGGCTGGATCAACAGGAGTGAGGAACCTAAAAAGCAGAAAAGGATGTATCAACAGGAAAGCCGCATTTGGAACCTGGACAGCATATAATGACGTCACACGGAGTTTAATGTGGACGTCTCTGAGGTATAATAAGGTGTCTCAGGTCGGTCCGGTCCAAGTAGACATGGCCAATGGCTAGTTCGACAGGAACAGGCGAGTGCATGACGTCGAGGCCATTGAGAAAAAGAGCTGCTGGTGTCGGAGAGGCAGGTGCTTCCAGAATGAGCTGCAGCATGTGCAAAGCCGGAGTAGAAACTGGGGAGGCAGGCTGGAGCAGGCGAGGCAACGCAGGTGATACAGGAAGGAGCTGGAGCAGGCGCTGCAGGAACCAGAGCAGGGACTCGGGAGGAATGCTGGAGTGGGAGCTAGAGCAGCGGTTACACAGGAGTCGGAGCTGAAGAAAGGATGCCGAAATATCTGACAAATGTCCGTTAAGAAGTGATGGAGGTGACAGCCTCAGGCATCGAAGGCAGTGGCTAAGGCCCTGAATGAGCTGCTGGGTGAATTAAACGTGCTCCTGTGAGTTGCTCCTGATGCGATATTTGATGTGATCTGATTGATTGGATTGTGTGAGGATGTGCGCACAATGAAAGAAAGTGCGTTCGTATCTGTCACACATGCTAAGGAACTCAAGGATTTAACATTCGGTTTCATAAACAGAGCCGGCATGACAGGGGCTAAGGTGTTCAATGATTAAACGTCTGATTTTGTGAGGTGTACCTAGTCATCAAACGAATGTCGTGCCGACACCTAAACTTAACATAAATCTAAATTACACTTAACCCTAAGTTAACCCTAACTTAAGTTTAGTTTGGTTCATAGACAGACCAACAAATATTTTCAAAATAAAAATGAAAAATTAATTTCGAATTACAAAAAGCGGTTTGATTTTTTAATTTTTTAATAATTAAACTGTTGTGGCCCTGTTTAAAGGGACAGAAATGAAGACACGAACACGGTATAAAGTAGAAACAAGTGTATTAAGAAAAGAGTTTTATTTACTCCTCCCCAGGAGTTAGGCACAAGGCCAGTTTTATCTTACTCCCACAAGTAAGATGTGACCCAAGATCGGGTCGGGAAAGTGGGGTTTGAAAAGCCAGCGCTCGAGAGGTGAGCACTCTGGCCATTAAAAATTGCCTGGGCAGCCCCGTCGGCATTCCCCGGTAGGGGCGCCTCAGACAGTAAGCAATAAACTTACTCCTCCCCAAAGAGGGGAGGCGAAGCCTGGGAGGGTGCACCTCCTAGAACTGCACAGGACCAGACAACCCCCAAAAAGAGTACAGAGGGAAGAAATATGCGCCTGATAAGTAGAGTTCGAACTATCTTACTGAATACCTTCTCATGGCGAGAGTTAATTGCCGTTGGCATTTATTGAGCAAAGAGGAATAGTCCATGTTATACATAGGTAAGTCACCATAACATAAACAAATTGTTGAAAACAAATTATTATTTAAAAAAAACAAAAACGGGAAAACATCTTATGGGGGATGTTTTTCGATCTACTCGGTCGAAATTTCCGAATTCAAATATGGCGACCATGATGGTGTGGAGATTTTCTATTTAGCCAATTAAACAGATGAATGCTTTTTTTAACCGAAAAAAAATGATAAAATGCTTTGCATGCGCAGCAAAAACCTATTTAGTACTCGAATAATGATTAGCCAACAAGTGAACTTTAAATAATAATCACTAAATATTTTACCTGAAAAATAGTCATATCAAATGTAATTGACGAATGTGCTTTGTCACGAACGGGATTCCAATTCAATACGAATTAGATAAGGATTAATAAGTATTTTGAGGCGTTAAACTTCCGTGCGCCTTCATAGCTCAGTCGGTAGAGCATCAGACTTTTATGAGTCAAATATCCTCGTAAAGTTATCTGAGGGTCTGGGGTTCAAGTCCCCATGTGGGCTTAACGATTTTTTTTACTTCGATTTCCTTTTGACAATTGATTACATAATCATTTGTTATCATCAACATAGTTTATTTTTATATTTACTTGTGGCGTGTTTTTCAAGTTTTATTTTCTCTTCTTGATAAATAACCAGTTGTATCTACACGGGAGTATTTACTTTTATTTAAATACTAGCAAAGCCTACCCGCCCTCCGGGCAGCAATTATTTGGGAGGAGTCGTTAATTAAAAAAAATGGCTATTACTCAGAGAATTCCATAATTTTAACAATAACAATTGGTAAATTTGTAGATTAACATCTTCGACTAAATTATCCCCCCATTTTTAAAAATGAGATTCTTCTCTTTAGGGTTATTCTAGATTGTTAGGGCAGTTAATATGTTTTAAACACTAACCCTAAGTTCGACTGGCAAGGTCATAAAACCACACGCAATCGCCACAAAAGGTCCCTCCCCCCAAAAAACATAACGCACAGAATTCATCTCCAATGGCAAAAAAATGATAAACTTCCATAAAACTCTAGAATGGCACGAAAATACAGGATTATTTTACGTAAAATTTATATGCTAAACTGATCCCCCACTCTAAATTCTAAAATAGGTTTTTTTAGAGTATTCACACGTAATCGGCTAAAAAAGTTGAATCTCATTTCATCGAGGGGGGGTAATCTACAATAATATCCAAACATTCAATATTTTTATTTATACCATAAAAATAAGATATTTAATTAGTTAGATCATTTTAAAGTTATTTATTTAATTTTCTACGGAAAGATAAACACAACTAAAAGCAGTTGTTTAAAATTAAAATAAAAAAGGGACGTATGGTAACACTGTGGAAAACGAGAAGAAAAACAAATATTTTAGAATTTAGAGTGAGGGATAAGTTCTATATATATTTAACGTAAAATGTTCCTACATTTCCGGGCCATTGTATCATTTTAGAAAACTTAACAAAAAAATTACCGCCAACCCTAAGTCCGGGTAGCAATGTCATAAAACCACGCGCAATCTGCTAAAAAAGTAGCAGCAGCTTTAACTCTTATAACAAATTTTTTTTTAGTAAACTGCCATAAAACTGGCCCCAAAAATTAAATTTATATACGAAAATGTTCTCCCACATAAATTCTAAAGAGATTTCTTTTTTTAAATGTTAATCTACAATCATATCAAAATATGAATCTCTATTTTTTTTTTCGTAATCTGGACAGATGACTGTTGTTACAATGTATAAATTAGGCATTAACTTAATTAATAAAAAAGTTATTTATTTTTCACAGAAAATGTAAACCTGTAAAAAGAGGGCGAGAGAAAAGAAAGCAGAGAACGAACGAGCGAGGCAATCATACTCTCCCTTCCACTCTCCCTTTTACTTCTCGCTTCTTCCTAGCTAGTAGCAAGCCACAACCTTCGGTAAGGTCGTCAGCAAGCACATGGAGTAAAACTTAAGGTGTTTAAGTTATTTTTCCCCCAATTTATTCATTAAATAACTTTAATAAATTACTGTTAATATAGACAAAACTATTGCATATAGATAACAAACAAAAACCAATTCAATTTCAAATTAATGATACTAAAATTTAATTAATTATGAATGGTTTGAATAATAGTTATGCTAATTAGGCAGTCAAAAGTTTCTCTCTTAATCTTTTATCTCCAATATATATATATATATATACATATAATATCAATAATTTATGTTGTATTATTGAGTAAAATAGCAGTAAACTGTTTTGATTATGATATAGGAGCGATCAATGAAAAAACTTTCGCACATATTCATTTACATTTACATTTTTGTAAAAATCATTGAATGTAGGATGTTATGTAGTGCACAGTTTTCTTTTATAAGGAAATCGAACTGACGTCTTACGGAATCTTGACATTTCTGAGTAACGAATATTAAAAACATTTTATTTTTTTAAGTTTGACAAACCACGTGCAGTCCTAGTTTGGAAAAGTAAGAAAAATAATCATAACATTATTATTAAAGTTTTACAAACCACGTGCATTCTTAGTTTGGCAAAGTAAGAAAAACAATCATAACATTGTTATTAAAGTTTTACAAACCACGTGCATTCCTAGTTTGGCAAAGTAAGAAAAACAATCATAACATTATTATTAAAGTTTTACAAGCAACGTGCATTCTTAGTTTGGCAAAGTAAGAAAACAATCATAACATTATTATTAAAGTTTTACAAGCCACGTGATTTCTTAGTTTAACAAAGGAAAAGTAAGAAAAACAATCATAGCATTATTATCAAAGTTTTACAAACCACGTGCATTCTTAGTTTGGCAAAGGAAAAGTAAGAAAAACAATCATAACATTATTATTAAAGTTTTACAAACCACGTGCATTCTTAGTTTGGCAAACGCAAAGTAAGAAAAACAATCATAACATTATTATTAAAGTAATTAAAGTTTTACAAACCACATGCATTCTTAGTTTGGCAAAGTTAAAGTAAGAAAAACAATCATAACATTATTATTAAAGTTTACAAACCACGTGCATTCTTAGTTTGGCAAAGGAAAAGTAAGAAAAACAATCATAGCATTATTATTAAAGTTTTACAAACAACGTGCATTCTTAGTTTGGCAAAGGAAAAGTAAGAAAAACAATCATAGCATTATTATCAAAGTTTTACAAACCACGTGCATTCTTAGTTTGGCAAAGGAAAAGTAAGAAAAACAATCATAACATTATTATTAAAGTTATTAAAGTTTTACAAACCACATGCATTCTTAGTTTGGCAAAGGTAAAGTAAGAAAAACAATCATAACATTATTATTAAAGTTTTACAAACCACGTGCATTCCTAGTTTGGCAAAAGCAAAGTAAGAAAAACAATCATAACATTATTATTAAAGTTATTAAAGTTTTACAAACCACATGCATTCTTAGTTTGGCAAAGGCAAAGTAAGAAAAACAATCATAACATTATTATTAAAGTTATCAAAGTTTTACAAACCACAGTCATTCCTAGTTTGGCAAAAGCAAAGTAAGAAAAACAATCATAACATTATTATCAAAGTTTCACAAACCACGTGCATTCTTAGTTTGGCAAAGGCAAAGGAAGAAAAACAATCATAACATTATTATTAAAGTTATTAAAGTTTTACAAACCACATGCATTCTTAGTTTGGCAAAGGTAAAGTAAGAAAAACAATCATAACATTATTATTAAAGTTTTACAAACCTCGTGCATTCTTAGTTTGGCAAATGAAAAGTAAGAAAAACAATCATAACATTATTATTAAAGTTATTAAAGTTTTACAAACCACATGCATTCTTAGTTTGGCAAAGGTAAAGTAAGAAAAACAATCATAACATTATTACCAAAGTTTTACAAACCACGTGCATTCTTAGTTTGGCAAAGGCAAAGTAAGAAAAACAATCATAACATTATTATTAAAGTTATTAAAGTTTTACAAACCACATGCATTCTTAGTTTGGCAAAGGTAAAGTAAGAAAAACAATCATAACATTATTATTAAAGTTTTACAAACCACGTGCATTCCTAGTTTGGCAAAAGCAAAGTAAGAAAAACAATCATAACATTATTATTAAAGTTATTAAAGTTTTACAAACCACATGCATTCCTAGTTTGGCAAAAGCAAAGTAAGAAAAACAATCATAACATTATTATCAAAGTTTTACAAACCTCGTGCATTCTTAGTTTGGCAAAGGAAAAGTAAGAAAAACAATCATAACATTATTATTAAAGTTATTAAAGTTTTACAAACCACATGCATTCTTAGTTTTGCAAAGGTAAAGTAAGAAAAACAATCATAACATTATTACCAAAGTTTTACAAACCACGTGCATCCCTAGTTTGGCAACGGCAAAGTAATAAAATCAATCATAGCATTATTATCAAAGTTTTACAAACCACGTGCATTCCTAGTTTGGCAAAAGCAAAGTAAGAAAAACAATCATAACATTATTATTAAAGTTATTAAAGTTTTACAAACCACATGCATTCTTAGTTTGGCAAACGTAAAGTAAGAAAAACAATCATAACATTATTATTAAAGTTTTACAAACCACGTGCATTCCTAGTTTGGCAAAAGCAAAGTAAGAAAAACAATCATAACATTATTATTAAAGTTATTAAAGTTTTACAAACCACATGCATTCCTAGTTTGGCAAAGGTAAAGTAAGAAAAACAATCATAACATTATTATTAAAGTTATTAAAGTTTTACAAACCACATGCATTCTTAGTTTGGCAAAGGTAAAGTAAGAAAAACAATCATAACATTATTATTAAAGTTTTACAAACCACGTGCATTCTTAGTTTGGCAAAAGCAAAGTAAGAAAAACAATCATAACATTATTATTAAAGTTATTAAAGTTTTACAAACCACATGCATTCTTAGTTTGGCAAAGGTAAAGTAAGAAAAACAATCATAACATTATTATTAAAGTTTTACAAACCACGTGCATTCCTAGTTTGGCAAAAGCAAAGTAAGAAAAACAATCATAACATTATTATTAAAATTTCAAAATTTTTTTTGAAGATTTACAATTTGGATTGTTTGGATAATCCGGACTACTCTTCTCATCTTGGGTTTTATTCTCATAACGTTTCGGCCGATGTAACCACCGAATATTTTTTGGTGCGTCTGCAAGAACAGGTTGCGCTCCGAATGAAGGTAGTAATAAAAAAAAAACACGTGTTACTTGGAAACCAAGCTTTATTCAACTAAAATAGGAATACAAAAAAGTGGCAGATATGGCCAGTTTTAATACCCGTCACTTGACGACTTCCGTCTCCGGGAGCATGTATGGGATATAACATACTTCCTTGCTAGAAAGACAAAAGATAGCGTCTTCAATAATTTAAGTTTTACCTTTTACCTTTTTTTTACCTTTACGAAAGCAATATTACATTCCTTCAATATATATATATATATATATATATATATATATATATATATTTTTTTTTTACTTGCTACTCAGCCAATCTCTATATCGATTGGGAGGTTTTGGTACCCGACTGGATCGCCTTAGTTCAGGCTGGGCCAATTTGTCATCATAGGCCCCGTTATGACATGGCTTTGGTACCTGACTGGATCGCCTTAGTTCCGGCTGGGCCAACGTTATGGCATTGTATATTATCCTGTACAAAGTGGTTCCCTCTCTCTTGTTCCTCAATAGGAGACCTTACAATTGTCTGGGCTTCGAGACAAGGTGCTAAGTCACGAACAGACACAGTAGAGTTTCGTTCATCTGGGTATCTAATCTGTGCATAAGTCGGGTTACTGTTAAGGAGCTCAACTTGGTTTACATAGGGTTTGCTTTTTGTTCCTTACAAACCTCCTTAGCAGTACAGGTCCAGAAGTCATTAGCCAAGAGGGAAGCGAGTTTCCATGGGAGGAACGGCGCTGGAATGTGAATAAACGTGCATGCGGTGTGGCGTTAGTTGTCGTACACAACAACGATCTCTGTGAGTTGAGCACCTTGGCAAGTACAAGTTCCCAATGCTTTTCGGACAGGTAACGCGATCTAAGAGCTAAACGAATCGCCTGCCATATAATGCCATTAATTCTCTCTACTTGTCCGTTTCCGGTTGGATGATAAGGAATGCTATTACTAGTGGCGACTCCTTTCTTGGAGAGATAAGATTTCAGCTCCTTGGACATGAAAGATGTGCCTCGATCTGAATGTATATAACTTGGCGTTCCACATAAGCTAAATAGCAAATCTAAACATTTGATCACTGTTGCTGCATGTATATTGGGACATGGAAAAGCAAAAGGGAAACGAGAGTATTCATCAACTATAATTAATAAATGACAATTAGTCGATACACTAGGCAGAGGACATTTGAAATCTACACTAAGTCGTTCCATAGGTTTTGTTGCTTTTATAAGAATTGTTTTTTGGTAAGCGATAGAATTGAGGTTTTAGCTCTGCCCAAATCCTACAAGAAGTACACATCTTCTTTACCTCTTCTGTAGAAAAGGGGAGATTCCTTGCTCTTACAAAATGAAGCAGTCGAGTTATCCCCGGATGACACAGTCCATTGTGGAGATCAGTGCGTGTAGATGTATTAAAGGTTGAACAAGTGTATGCTCGGGAAAATGTGTCAGGGACCACATTATCTTTACCAGGACGATACTTGATAGTGTAGCTGAATGCGACAAGTTCCAGTCTCCATTCCTGAATTTTTGCATTCTTAATTTTCGTGCGTCTTTTACTATCGAACATAAAGGCTACTGACCGCTGATCGGTAATCAAAGTAAAGTGCTTCGTGCCAGATAGTGGCTCCATTTACGAACTGCCTCAATAATGGCAGTCGCTTCTTTTTCTACGATGTGGTATTTTAGTTCACTGCCCTGTAGTGTTCTAGACATAAACGACACAGGTCGTTCTCCTTGATTAAGAACGGCAGAAATCGCAACATCGGACGCATCACACTCTACCTCAAAGGGCAAGTTTTAATCCACCGTCTGCAGAGTAGCCTTTTCTAATTCTACTTTCAGCAAGTTGAAGGATTTCAAGGCCTTCTCTTCCAATGGGAATTTTCTTGCGTTTTTTAGCGGTTCAATTTTGTTAGAAAATTTATGTAGCCATTTTGCATAGTACGCAAATATCCCAATTATCCTTTTAAGTGATTTTAAGTTCTCGGGTGGATTAAGCTCCTTTAATGGGCGAAGTCGCTCTGTATAAGGCTTGATAATACCATTCCCAACACAGTACCCCAGCACGTTAATAGAAGGCACGGACTTTACAGTCTTTGATTGGTTAATAGTAAGGTTTCTCCGACCGACAGTGTCTAGGAACTGCTTTACATTTTCATCATGAGTATGCCCTGCAATTGTTACATTGTCAAGTTACGGGAAAGCACCACGCAGGTTCCCCTCTTTTACTATACTGTCCATAGCCCGCTGGAAGGCAGCGACCCCATTTGTAACTCCAAACGGAATTCTACAAAACTGATACAATTACCATTTGCCTCAAACGCGGTATACTTTTTATCAGCCTCATTCAGCGGACTTGATGGTAGGCAATTTTAAGATCAAAAGTGGAGAATACCTTGTATTTTGCAAGATCATTCACCATGTCGTCTATTCTTGGCAATGGGTAGGCATCTAATTCAGTGTATTGGTTAATTGTCTGTGAATAATCCGCACACATCCACTTTTTATGTCGGTGGGTGGGGTCCTTCGTTACCACTACTTGGGCTCGCCATGGTGATATGCTGGTTTCGATTATGCCCTCGGAGGGTAGATGATTAACTTCCTCTGCAATGAATATCTGCTCGTCCTTGCTAAAACGTCTGGATTTGGCAGCTATTGGTTTGCAGTTTGAAGATACATTTTGAAAAAGAGACGGCCAATGCACAAAGGGGGGAGGTCTATCCATAGTTAACTCGAGACGGGGCCCACCGTATTTAAAAGTTACACTCTGATGTTGACGCAAGGAATCCTGGCCAAGTATTAAGTCCGAAAACAGATTTTTCAGAATACCAAGCTGTGTAGCAACGTAGAACTGGTTATTAAGATCGAGAGCTAGGTTAACAACAACATAGCCCTTGGAACGAGTATTCAAGGTTTTCTGAGTCATTGAAATGTCTTTATTGGACGGATAAACATTTAGTTTTAGTTCCTGCACAATTTTTTCGTTAAGATAGCTGTCAGTACTGCAAGAATCCAGGAGAGCACTTAATCTTGTCCCGTTAATAGTCGCATGCGTTGCAGCTGGCGCGAGTCCTTGTGGTATGTTGATAAATGTGGTCAGTAAATGAGAACCGACTAATGTTGTCACTGAACTTGAACACTTTGATTTGCACACGCGGGCATAACGTCCTTTCTTGGAGCATTTATTGCAAGTAGCCTCGCGGGCGGATCAGCTATCTCTTGAATGATAGGAGAAACCACAAAAGAAACATTTACGATTCTTATATGTGGTAGCTGTAGCCGATTCACTGGGAGCAACTGGAGGACTAGAACAACTACATTCACATACCTGTAGTGATCCTGGGTCCACGACCGTAGACAGGTAGGTATCCGGAGTTACATACGCATCACTATTACGCTGGGCTATATCCAACGCAGAGGTTTGACTGTACACTGTCAGAAGGTCCAGCTTTATTTTTTCAGGATCCGCTGTCATATTGAAGGCGAAGATATTCCAGAAATGAATGCGTCACACATTGCCTCGTCGCCACACTCCTCTGCACTGTGGTCGCGGAAGTTGCAGTTCCTTTTTAGTTTCTCTAATTCTCGGAAAAATTCGTCCATCGTTTCTCCCGGCTTCTGCCGTCTGGTTGCTAGTATATGTCTTGCAAAGACTTCATTCGGTGTTTTAATAAACAAGCTGTCCAGCTTTGCTATAGCAGCATCAAAGTTCGTGCATGTCTCTATAAATTCATAAACATTAGAGCTCACACAGCTTAACAGGGCTCTGTATTTATTTGGTATTCTATCTTCATAATCTTCAAGGTAATTACTTAATATTGCACGCCAGTATCGGTATTCCTTGGCAGTTGTCGGTAGACTGGGATCAATGTCTAGGCATTTTGATTTCCATGTCACATCCATCTTAGTATCGTGGTAGACATAAAAAAACTGTTTTAGTTGAATAAATTGTAATAAAAAAACACGTGTTACTTGGAAGCCAAGCTTTATTCAACTAAAAAAAGAATACAAAAAGGTGGCAAATATGGCCAGTTTTAATACGCGTCACCTGGCGACTTCCGGCTCCGGGAGCACGTATGGAAGCCCATACGAATGTAATATAACAAAGGTGCTAGGCTATAGTCGGTTTTAATTGACTGTTTTCTAATGGTTGAAAAGTATATCATTAGTACGAGCGATTCTAAGAAGACATTTAAAAGAAGGAAATAATAAAAAATGTGTTTAGAATAAATGAGGTAAATGAATCCGCTTACCATGAAGGAAAGAGGATTAGTTAGTCCTTGTGATTGATGACACCAACGTTAACGATTTCCGCTTATATCATGTTATAAAGCAACAATGTAATAAGTTCTTGTAAAGGGGAAAATCTTTACAAATAAAATGTTTTGATATCACCCTGAGCAAGAAATATATGATAATAACTTTAACTACATGTTTTACGTCAAAGTTTTCTTCTCTTAGATCTGTTTGCGTATATCTTGCAGGACAGCACATCTACACTTACAGACACGCATACGATTGTCATTTATTAATATATAGATTAGCAAATAAATGCTGTATGACGGTCGCATCTGACGGTCGCATGTTTTGCTATGCTTCCGCGTCACCTGGTGTCCACCTGTTACAAAAGAATCGAAAGTGTACGATTACGCCTTTGGTGTAGAAAAGAATCGAAAGTTTATGGACACGCCTCTGGTGTACAAAAAAATCGAAGTTTACGGGCGCGCCTCTGGTGTACAAAAGAATAAAAAGTTTACCGACGCGGTTCTGGTGTACAAAAGAATCGAAAAGTGATGTACGCGCCTCTGGTGTACAACAGAATCGAAAGTTTACGACCACGCTTCTGTTGTAGAAAAGAATCGTAGTTTATCGAAAGTTTCCGGACGCGCTTCTGATGTACAAAAGAATCGAAAGTTTACCTACACAATTAAATAAGCGTAAACCGAAATAAAAGTAAACAATGACGATGACCCCCTGTTTCCCTTTCACAATGACGTCATTTTCGAAAGAATAAGTCTGCAGTTTAAAAAATAAATTTCAAGTCGTTAAAAATAAATTAGAATTGTATTTCGGAATAAAAAAATACAATTTAAGACTAATTAATAAATTTCATCCAAAATGTGTGCGAAAATCAAACGAAATAAGCGAACGAACACCCCCCACCCTAAAACAGTAGGAGTTAGTACAACGTTTTGGAGAGTTAGAGTAGGGTAAGGGTTAAGGTTAGGGTTTTTTTACGAAATTTGAAGTGTTTGCTGCCATTGTGCATTATCGTTGTCATATTTTAGTCGTGCCCATTGGGCAATACAATGACAATATGTTAGAAAATTAATTTTCCTCGTGTATTGCAGTACGATTATTGAAACATTTTCTGTAAGATATATGATATCAATCTTAGGTATGCTGTAAGAAAAACTGATACTAAAAATCAGATTTTAACTTTAAATATTACTTAGCGTTTTATCGCATGCAAAAATGTACATTATCACAAAGAATATGCAGTGCCGGACAAAATCACGGCTGCGCAATGGCAATGCTTAGCATTTGGGCATCACCCTGTCAGGCTTACGGTGAAGTCATGGGAAGTATTTCTTGTGTACCACCAAAAATTAAGTTTCACTCGACTCGTTTTCCACAAACTTAGCAGAGGAATCGTATTTGAATTCTGAACACAGTTCTGCATTACAGACCTGGCAGTACACAGGTCGTAGTGGATTTTTCAGGTCCTTTAACGTTCTTTCAGTTAATTACTAATTATAAATATAAAATCAACCAATATCGTTATGTGATAGATCATACGCGGAATGCTTCAATAAGACAACTACAATTACAATTACAATCCACCAAGAAAAAGCAAATGGACTCGTCAGAAGACTGTAGAGAATTTCCACTACGGACTAACTTAAAACTTTTACTATTGGAATTTAAAAAATCCAGATAAAATTGATATTTTGATTGGATAAAATAAATCAAAAATATATTTAATACAGACTACTAAGTATAAATTATTACTATCAATCTATGCTATTTTTCACTGTATTCAATAAACGATAACTAAAAATTGCGAAATACAGTGTAGTCCGAAACCGTGCGAGTACATTAGGTGTGATCAACTGATTTTCAAAGATCGGTTATTCAAAAACAGAATGACTAAATGACAGAAATAAAGTTACGAAAATAAAGAAAATTGAATGAAAGGAAATAGAGTACAAATACGTAGAGTGGTTCAAAATGATTCATCTATTTTATTATAGTGTCTATGAAAATTGACCCAGGCTTGTATGTTTGCAGGTTAAATAGAACAGCCAGCAAGATATTCTGTGAAGGAGAGGATCAGGATTCTAGAGGTCTACTTCAACAGAAATATTCCCGTAAGTACCCGATGTCTTTTTAAAACAAAATTCTGATTCGAAAGATATCGAGGAAACCAATGCGAACAATAGAATACTCTGATTCATACGATATGAATGAATGAGCGACAAAATCGGTTGTCAAAACTCAACAACAATTTCTGAGTGATTCCAGTGAGAAACACTCCAACAAAATTCGCAGTGAAGCGCCGCCCCGCCCCCTTGTCAAATTCAAAAAGACGAGAGGTATGCAGGAGAACATTGAAGGTTGCAGTGGACAGCCACGTTAGTCAGAACAGAAAATAATATCGTGACTGTGAGACAAAGTTTGGAGGGTCATTCTGTACAATCTTTAATGTGTGGGTATTTATTTACTCCTCTCCAGGAGTTAGGCACAAGGCCAGTTTTATCTTACTCCCACAAGTAAGATGTGACCCAAGGTCGGGTCGGGAAAGTGGGGTTTGAAAAGCCAGCACCAGAGAGGTGAGCACTCCGGCCATTAAAAATTGCCTGGGCAGCCCCGTCGGCATTCCCCGGTAGGAGCGCCTCAGGCAGTAAGCAATAAACTTACTCCTCCCCAAAGAGGGGAGGCGAAGCCTGGGAGGGTGGACCATCCTAGAACTGCACAGGACAGATCCATAGACCGGCGTAAATCAAACCCCGAAGGCCAAGACAATACCAGTCTATGGGGTGCATTATCCATCGGAACAGATACTACACTTTGATCTTAGCCAAAAGGCCAAGAACGAACTTTAATGTGTGGGTTTTATTTACTCCTCCCCAGGAGTTAGGCACAAGGCCAGTTTTATCTTACTCCCACAAGTAAGATGTGACCCAAGATCGGGTCGAGAAAGTGGGGTTTGAAAAGCCAGCGCTCGAGAGGTGAGCACTCTGGCCATTTAAAAATTGCCTGGGCAGCCCCGTCGGCATTCCCCGGTAGGGGCGCCTCAGACAGTAAGCAATAAACTTACTCCTCCCCAAAGAGGGGAGGCAAAGCCTGGGAGGGTGGACCTCCTAGAACTGCACAGGACAGGTGTGCAGTATCCATCGGAACATATACTACACTTTGATCTTAGCCAAAGTGGGTAGCAAAAGTGATTCAGCGCCAAAGAAGTTGGATTGTGCACATCATAAACTATTGAGATGTACTCGCAAAATCATAGGATAGGTGGAAAATACTTATGCCATACAAAACTTACATGAAAAATAGTAGCATATTCCTTTCAATGATAAATTCTACTGTATCAGAAATCACTACCTCTTTCTGAACTATCATGTGAATAGATCGTATTTTTTAAAAATGTACATAAACAAATACGTAAACAATAAGTAAATACTTATCTAGAATAGCTTGCGTGTGTATACACCCGAAGTGTCTACGTTGTTGTTGTACTCTATCTGAAATTGCGCACGGTTCAAGATTTTACATGCCGCTAGATACAAACTTAACTAGCGAGATTTCAAGCGAAATCTCCAGATCTAGCGGGAAAACCGCTAAATTGAGAACACTTTACTGTGAAGCCACGTGTATTGTAATTGCGTTTCATTAGATTCCATTTCTTTTTAGATATAAAGTTGAAGGTCATTTTGTTTACTAACTGGCGATTGTAGAGAGATAAACTTAATTTACTTTAATCATTTAAACATTTTTCTGAAATACTTTCACTGAAGTGACATATAATATAGTAAATAACGTTTTAATTCAGGAAAATATTATTTATACGCGACAATTAACTAGTAATTGTGATGAAATAAAAATGTAAGAGTAGAGGCTGTTGTAAGAAGCAGTGTGAGTAAATATCTAAAATTACTAAACTCTTGTTCCGGTTGGCCTTCGGGCTGGGAATGAATTTCTGTACATATAACCATATTAATTTATTTATAAAAAAAGATATGAAATAATTTTAAGATTACAAACTTATTTGATAATAGCCTAAGTAAGACGGCCCCTGGAGCAAATGTGGTATTGTGGTGACTGAGATGATTCTAGTTAAGAGTAGGATAGGCAATTTTATTACCTTAGACAAAGGATGACCAACAACACCCAAATACCCACACTTTTGATGGCCTTGTGCCTAATTTGTTTTGAATATAAATATGTATTTAAAGTGAAGTATCTGATCTTTCTTGTCCTTTAGGCTAAGATCAAAGTGTAGTATCTGTTTACTGATCTTAGCACTTTAGTGATGGGCAGGGAAAGACAGTAACCTTCTAACGCGTTCTTCTTGTTGTCAACGGCATCCTGACCGTTTGACCCACTGTGTCTATCTTCCTTCTCCCCCTCTTGGATTGGGATGTAACATTGACCTTCCCGTAAGCCTCGAGCGACAAGGGGGGGGGGTCAAACCCACTTTCTCTCTTCTTGTAACGCTCTCCCCCTCCATCTCTTTAGTTCTATCTCCCCTCTTGCGAGTTTTGGCGCTCTCAGGGCGCCAAAACTGGCTCCCAACTAGAAGGACACTCCACGCCGGTCCAAACGGTGTTCCCCCCCCCCCTACATTAATGGAAGACGCCCGTCCAAAGAAAAGCTTTGATAAGTCCAGCGTCTCCCCAGACCAGAGGTGGATCCCTTTAAGACAGTGGCTGTCCTAGAGGGTGACATCTCGGAAAACCAAATAGCGACAAGCATGGCATACCGCCAGGATATAAATACATAAGGGACACCCTCCCTTAACAATGGCTTCCCTGATGATAGACCAAACTTTAAAATGGGGTGCTCCCAGAGAAGAGTACTCCCCCAGCCAGGTAGTCATCCAAAAAGTCAGAGCTTACCGCCCGGATAAAAAGACGAGTTTGCAATCTCCAAACAACAACGGGGGCCGAACACCAATGAAAAAAAAACAGCTTTCCCACAAGGGGAGAAAGCGACAGGGCATACCGCCAGGATTCCCCAGAGGACATAAACTCTCCTAATGTGAATGCGTCGCAGCTTCTCACGCATGATCGTGTCTCTAAATGTGATCCGGCTGTTCCCCTAAAGGACAACAACCCTAACGATGGAGCAGAAAAAGATGCGGTATCACCCAATATTCCTATTTTTCAAATTCCAAATTCCGATTTATCGTCCCAACACTAGTTACTACAAATGTTATAATTGCCGTTATGGATGTGGAAGGAGAAGGGCGGTTGAAATCAACTACCGGTGGTTGAATACGAAACCTCATTGGCGAACCAGAAACCACCTGAGCAACGATTTAAACAGACGTGATACATAAACGCCATTGACAAAGACGTAACGATTCACAAGTCCCTTCTGATTATATAGAAATCAGACATTTTTCTATAAGAAGGCAATTTGATAACTTTAAAGCATCAGTCTGACGTTTTCCATGTTATTTGAATTACGTATCCTGTTCTATTACTGTTACTATTACAAAAAAAGATTACGACTACATAGAGGGAAAGGAAATATCACAAGAAAGACTAAAAAAAGTTTATCTATGAAAAATAATGCATATTTATTGACAACTTGTTAAGACAACGAAACATAAAAAAGTTGGCAGAATACGAAATTTAAGGTAGAAAGAAGTTTTTTTTGTTTGTAAAGAGAATTTGAGTGCATATGTTCATTTCAGCTGGCACGGCATGCGTCTACGTGTGATAGTCTGTGTGTAAATTGTAGACGTGCTTGTGTATTAGCGTGCCTCTTTTGTTAGTGAGAGAATGAATGTATGAACTGTGTACATGAGTTCGGTTATCAATGAGTATATGCTGTCGCTATGTTTAGTAGTTTGTGTGTGTCTATCGTTGCCTCCGGCAGGATTTATTGTGCGCGTGCGTTTTTTTTTTCTGAGAGAAAACGAGAAAGTGAAAGAAAAGACGCTGTGTTTGGGTTTCATAACACGCGCGAAATTTCGGAATTAATATTCCCGCACGTGTGATTGGTTGAAGAAATTTGTAATTTAAGTTTTTGTCTAATCGAGAGTCGATACGTAAAAAAAACAACATTCGCTGTTGCTGCTTCAAAAAATCACTTGTAAGCAACAGCGAAACTCGTTGCAACCTGACGATCACATTCTTTGTTTAGCTTTCTTAATGATGCTGCCTGAAGCAGGCAATATTTGTTTAAGTGATTTTTTCTTCTCCCCCCCCCCCAACATAACTAACTCAGATATATTTGTGAATTCACATGTGGGGAAACTTACAGTTGGCATTTAATTGCTTCCTTCTGCAACAGGAAGTGACACAAGGCAGAAAGGTGAGTTGGTGGTGTTGAATAGCTCAACCGAGGCAGCACTGGTCGTGTAGAAAAATACCCGAGAAGATATCATCTTATTACCTAGTAAACTTAACCTACCCCTCTCAGAGGAGGAGGAGGTAATGCTTGGTATGATGTACTTCCTTGGGCTCAGTAGAACCATATTTTATTCCGACAACGAAGAGGCTGATGGTTCAACTCGGCCCGTAGGTTGCCAAGGCGAAATTCAGCTGGTATGGCAACTGGCGAACCAGTTGTGGGTTGTGGTATTTATGATTAGGTAATAAATTGTTCGTTTAGAAAAGTTAAAAGTTCTCGTGTTTGTAGTGTACAAAACACACGTATTAGAACTGTGTATGTCTATATGTTTTCTGTCAGTATGATTATGCGTTACATTACAGTAATTACAGTGTTTATTAGTCATTGTGTGTATGCGGCCTTTGTCAGTGTGTGAATATGTGTGAACTTGTGTGTGCATGAGTTGAGTATTCGTTGATCTCCCCTAGCCTCAAAAGGCACAGAGAGAGAGAGAGAGAGAGAGGAAGAGAGAGAGAGAGAGAGAGCGTAATGTTGTGCGCGCTGGGTATCCTGTCTCTGGCTTACTGGACTTTTTCTTCTCTGCGTTTATGGTTGTCAATTTTTCTTTTTTATTAGAAATTGGTATTTCACATCGGCTCGTTACAAAAATCGTTTCGAACTAACGGGATCCGTTTAATTTGGTTAATTTAACACCTTTATGTGAAATCATTTTGTTTTATTTCGAGGACGGCGAAAAAGAAAGCTAATCGAACGGAGATATAAAGGGGGTAGCTAATACCAGCTAGCAACTTTTTACGTTGGATCACATCGCATCTCCCCCCCCCCACACACACACAGTCTAGATAGTGGTTGCTAGGTTCGAGGCCAGATACCAGAAATGTGTTACTCATTTCTAACAAATAAAATTTAATTTTAATATTGTTTAATTTTAATACTCATTTTGAAAAAAAAGATGCCCAATCATCAAATCTATTCTTTTTCGGTTTGTTTACTAAAATCATATGTAATAATGAAAAAGATAACACATTGGATTTGAATCCAGGACACCTCGCGCCCTAAACCAGAATCATATCCCTAGACGAACGAGCCAACTTCTATTAATTTTGTATTTTACTTTAACTAGCTCAGTTTTTATGTAAAACAAGGCGATGAACATTGTTGTTAGACAATCGAGCGACAACAAATTTCTGAAAATTTGTTTGATGTATTCATTTAACTTTATTCAAATTTATTATTTAGTTGGACTTTCACATTTCCCATGGCCTTGAACTTTGACCTAGGTATCACAAAATTATATCAGTTCTAAGTTAGACCATGACCGATATTTTGACCAAGGTTGGTGACGATTAATTAAGCGATGTATATTCTAGGCTATACACAAGCCAACATACAAACTCGACTAAAACGTAACTCCCGTCCTGGCAAAGGTAATTATATAATCTGAAAAAATTGAGAACACTGGTCCGACAAAAAATAATGGGAGTTCATATAAAAAATTCATACATTCCCCTTTTCACCTTCAATCTTCTCTTTAAATATCTTTATAATTAGTTCTAACAACAAATAAATATATAAAATAAGCCTAATCAATGGGTGAATTAAATGCTGGTCTCCTCGATGAGAGCCCTGGTACCCTAATCATCAAACCATTTCAGATTCATGGATGATCACATTTTTAGCAGTAATAACATGTATTGTTTATCATAGCCAACTGTATCACACTTTGTATGACACTGAATTAAAGACATTTAAAGAATTGTGCTAAAAGGATAGTTCAGTTAATTTGTGATTTGAGAATATTAATTCGATTTCAAATATGGCGGCAACGACGGAGTGGGAATTTTCTATTTAACCAATTGAACGGATAAATGATTTTTTGTTTCTTGTTGCTTAAAAGTACGAAAAAAAATTTTTTTTGTCTTTTCCTGAGAGAGAGTTAATTAAGGGGCAGTAACTCTATTCAACTGTTGTTATTACATCGAAAGCAATTAACTGGAAATTAATTATTAATAAATGAACGTAAAAGATTACAGTAATGGAAAATTTAAGAATTTATTTTGTTTAAATTTGAATTTTGTAGTGAATGAAATCACTGAACGAAATTCAGATTTTTCAAAGATAGAGTTAGGTCTAATCGACGTTATACTTGCACAGTAACCACTCGTGCAACGCCAAAGAAATCCATCAGTTTTCACTGTTGATGGCACAAGTCGCATGTTTATGCCCACAACTGCAGGTTTCTTCGCCAGAAATAAGCCCATGGGCTTGCAAGAAATCGATCTGTTTAGCTATTTCGGAAGTAAAATAAAGTACGTCTTCAAACTGGAAAAGTTCAGATCCATGATCGCAATTTAATACGAAATCATAGTTGTTAGATATTAAAGACAAAATCTGGCTCAAAATTACAATTCACAGTTACTGCCCCTTAATTAACTCTCTCTCAGGAAAAGAAAAAAAGAATTTTTTTTGTACTTTTAAGCAACAAGAACCGATTTATTTCATGAGGTTTAACCGAACAACACCCACAAAATGCCTTGCATGCGCAGAAAAAAAACCATACTTAGTACTACAGTAATGCTTAGCCATTGAGTGATTTTTATATAATAATCACTAAATATTTGACTTGACAAACATCCGTATCAAATGTAATCGATGAGTGTGTTTTCTGTCACGAATGAGACACCAATTAAATGAAAACTAGAATAGAAAATAATTAGTATTTCCAAGCAACGCATTGTAGTTAGCCTACATAGCTCAGTCGGTAGAGCATCAGACTTTTACGCGTCTTAATCCGATAATGTTATCTGAGGGTCTGGGGTTCAAGTCCCCATGTGGGCTTAATGTTTTTTCGCTTTCATTATAATTTCGTTTCATCAACATACTTACAGAATCATTTGTTATCATCAACAGTGTCTATATTTATATTTACTGGTAACATGCGTTTCTTTATTTAGTTTCTATTCTTTGTTAATTAATAGCTGTATCTACACGGCGTTGCCCGGGAGACTTTACAGTTATTAAAATATCTACATTTAGGAAGCTATGCAATACAATTTTTTCTTTTGTAAGAAAATCGAACTGACGTCTTATTAAATATTTATATGCTTTTGAAACGATTTTTTTTTTTAATTTTACAAACCACTTGTATTCGTAGGGTTTCAAATGCCTAAGAAAAGCAATCATAACATTAATATGAATGTTTCGGAATTTTTTACATTGATAATTTGGATTATTTTGATTATTCGGAATACTGTTTTTGTCGTTAATGTTATTCACACAACGTTTCGCCCGATGTAACCTCCGAAAATCTTCAGCTGCGTCCATGGGACAATTGGCGTTCCGGATAAAGGTACTAATTATACGGATTATAATCAGTACTAATTGACAGTGTTTTAGAGGTTGAGTGTTTAATTCTCAGTATGGGTGATTCTAGGAATACACTTACGAATTACTCATGACTTATACCTGGGCATGGCTGACGGAACGTTAAAAAGCAATCACAGTGAATTAAATAAGTAGTTCCGTTTGAAATTCTGTACAGATTCCCGAGTTCGACAGAAAGATTCCCGAGTTCGACAAGACGCACCTGAAGAAGGTGGGAGGTTATATCAACCGAAACGTTATGGGAATAATATCAAAGATGAGACAGTAGTCCAGATAATACAAATAATCAAAATTATTATTTAATATTTAACGTCAGTTACGTTTTTACAATATTTCTGGAAAAGAACATTTTTTCTGACTTCATCGGTTCAGTTTTCGGCATTTTATAGAGACAATTTTTTTTTAAACTTAGTTCACCCCAAATAAGGCAAGTTAAATTAGAATTAAAAACGTCCAACCGTATTGCTTCTATTTATTAGAATATCATATGTGTAAGTGTGTTCATACGAATTTCTTTCAATCATGTTTCTCTCAATGACTCCCTCATTATTATAATGGATTTGTCTTCATTCGTGATATAAAATACACCATTAAATTTAATTTGGTAAGATTGTGAGGATTTTTTAAAAGTAATAAATCTGGCGATTACTTTATGAGGATATCTGATTAACCAAATATTATTTAAATATGTGATAAGTTATTAGTTTATATACACTATATATTAAAGAATTCCTTTTCATATAGACTTGCTTTTTTAATCTATTTTATTAATAATAGGGCCCGATGAAAATATCTCCTCTAGTTTTCCTCAGCTATGTGGAAAAAGTAACCCGTGTTCAATTAACTTCATACAATTACTCGTATTTATATATATATATATATATATATATATATATATATATATATATATATATATATATATATATATATATGTATATATATATCACCAACCAGGACATGAAGATATTTAGACGCCCCATGTAGAATGTGTTTAAACGAGAAGTTTTGAATTTAAAATTGTAGAAGCGAAATAGCAGCCAACTGCAGACATAGAATACACTTTACATTAGGATAACTATATATATATAGCAAATAAATAAATAAATTAAATTAAATGAATAAAAACCTAAACTAAATCAACATCCAAAGTAGCAACTTATAACAAAATAAGTAGAAAATAAATTAAAATAAGTTCGCCTTCTTCAGAATTATGTTATCTATTCTCTGCTTCTTTTGTTCCAGCTCGTTTGACTCAAATATCACCTTATTTTGCAACCAACATTTTCTTCCTTTATTTTATTTATTCCGCTACTTTTAATTATAAATATTCCTTAAACTACATCGTTGTTTGTGTTCTTTTTCTTGTCTAGTCCCGTTTTAAAGCTTTTGTCTTTCCAACACAGCAGACCAGAGGTTTCGTCCCTCCCATACACGGGAAAAATCCCAACAAATGAGTCTGAAAATTGATATGCCGTTAGAAATGATTAAACCATTTAGTTTATCCAATAAAATACAGTGCCAATATGTATAAGTTTTATTAGAAAATATTCTTCTTAATGAGTTTGTTGACTGTCTATTTCCGAGCAATACATACCATAATTCTACTTTCAAATGAACAAAACAAAAAGTATTTAGTATTTACCATGATTTATTCTTATAGCATAACTAGTAGAATATCCATCCATGGACGGGTATAAGCAATAAGTATAGAATTAGTTTCATATTTGAATGGTTTTTTTTCTTTGGTTGTATGATACAATTTTAGTGCTACCTTCCTAAATGGTAAAGTTCACAAAACAAATAATAATGCGCTTACGTTGTTCAACCTGTTGCCTGGAATACATATTCCATTATTCATAATGATAAGTTCAATAGTTTAGGATTTTACCAAGCACATAAATATAAATGACCCTCATACGCGCGCCGATCTTTAAAAATGTATTACTTAATATAACTCAATATTTGATGTAGAGCAATTCTTTTCTCTATTAAATTTTTAGTATCTAACTTATTTCAAAAGTTTTTTCGTGGCCAGTGCGAGTTTGGGTTGCGCACTCTCTCAATGGTAAAATTTACAAAAAAATAATGTGCCTATGCTACTCACCGTATTTTTAGAATATATATTCCAAAATTCATAATAATCTGTTCATTTGTACATAGATAATATATATTGCCAACTTAATAGGTCCTCACTGTCAACCAAGCTCCCGCTCCTGTTGCATCGCCGCAATGTAGCATCCTTGTGCTTGTTTTACAAATACTTCAATCGATTATGCTCCGATGAACTGGCTACTCTGGTGCCCCCTCGACGTAAATTTACTAGACCAACTCGACAATCAGATATATCGCTGCGCAGCTCCCAATTTAGGTTGACCGCCCAAACCTTCTCCCTTTTTTCTCAGTAGCCCCTTACGTCTACAGTGGCGTCCCACCTTGTTTGTGATGAACTATGTTAAAAAAAAAAAAATTTTTTAATTCTGACGTACATAGGTCACAAATGAGTAGGTAAAGCAAAATAAATTGTTTGCTTTTAACTAATTTCTGAATGGTATTTCCTTAAAAATAATTCATGTCGGTAATAGTAATGTTGGAAATCGGCCTAAAGGCCACTGAACCCAACTTCCGCTTATTTCCGTAGGTTTTAAACCAATTGCTTTGTATATTTTTTTCTAATTAAATTACACAATTTTTATGAAATTTATATGAATCCGACATTTTCATTTAATTTATTTTATTTCATTATAAATCTGAGGACTTTTAAATATAAAAACAATTGGTTTGAAACTTACAGAAGTAAGCGGAAGTCGGATTCAATGACCTTTATTCCCATTTACCGAAAAACATAAAATGCGTGTTTTAAGAAGTTCAGTCGCATACAAAGTTTGATACGGTTTGCTATAATAAACAATAGATATTATGACAATCAGACAGGGGTCCGATTCCCCGCTTGGGAAAATAATATTTTAATTAATAAGCTGGAATAAATGATGAGAGATATTTCTTAAATAACTAAATTGATATGCAAACGACAAAAAGATGGAGAAAAGAAAGCGAAACTGTTTAACAGATGAAGGCTTAAGATAGAATAATTCTATTTATCTATCTGACCATGCATTATTTTACTTTACATATTTATCCCCCGTTGACCATTTTATGCTGATCCCCCAATCTTTACTTTACTATTCGAACCTGCATTTACTATTGCATCACTTAACATAAATATTAAATATTTTATATAAAAATAATAATAATAATAAAGAAAAAGTAAATAATAAATTAAACAAAACAAATAATAATAATAAAAGAACCAAAACAACAAAATAAATTAAATCTAAATATTATTATTTAAGATTAACTAAATTAATTAATCTTAGTAATCTATTTCATATCTTAACTATTGCATTTTCTGCAGAACTTGCCTTCTTTATGCGAATCTCATGTTTCTATTTTTGAATGGCTTATTACTCTCGTTAGTGCAGGAAAGTAACAATTTCAGACGGTCGGGAGGCGCGAACCCGGTTCACAGCGTCAACCTAGAATCTGCTGTCACTTTATTGAGGGAAATTAAGATGTATATGGAAGCAGGCAAAGATAGAAAACTAGTTGAGTGTTCGACGAACGTATTCAGAACTTTGCATTAGAGCTTTTTAACAGTCTATTTTTAACATCCCCGAGAATGCTCGACTTTTATTTTATTAAAGGGGCTTGATATATATATATATATATATATATATATATATATATATATATATATATATATATATATATATATATACCTATATATATATATATATATATATATATATATATATATATATATATATATATATATATATATATATTTGTGTTTTAATGGAATAATTCCAGGAAGAAATCCGGGTATGAGAGCTCAATGTGGTAAACAGAGCAAGAATAACATAAAACATAATAAGACGAAATTACATAATTGTCGATGCAATAATTTATTTCAACCTTGTGGTTTTTTCAAGCATCAAACTAGACAATTACATTTTTGAGACTGACAGAAAATGTTTGAGGTTGTATTTGAATTGTTAGGGTGAATTCAATTTTCTGTCAGTCTCAAAAATGTAATTGTCTAGTTTGAAAGGTCGAAATAAATTATGGCATCGACAATTATGTAATTTCGTGTTATTATATTTTATGTTATATATATATATATATATATATATATATATATATATATATATATATATATATATATATGAGGAATCAAGGTTCATTTGCATTCCAAAAGTCAAGATTTGATTTTATCTTATGAAAACATTTTCAAAACAGATACTCTTTAGTTCAATTATTTTACGAACTCGTTTCGCTAAAAGTAGACTAAGCAACATTAATATGTTAATATTGGATCTGTCTTCCCTGAGTTCTTCAGAAAGTACAAAAAGTTCTTAGGTTAAAAAATTATACACCGTAGTGTGACATAGAAGATAATGTAAAAGAATCAACTGTGAACTCACATTCGCTCTTCGGCGTTTATCCGATATATATATATATATATATATATATATATATATATATATATAGTAGGTTATGATTTATCCGATATATATATATATATATATATATATATATATATATATATATATATATATATATATATATAGTAGGTTATGAAAATATATTTATGACAATTAAGCTACACGGAGGCTTCCGCGTTTTATCCCCGTAAGGAATCGCCATGAATGCCTGATGATTCGCTTCGGAGATGAAACGCGGAAGCCTCTGTGTAGCTTAATTGCCATAAATATATTTTCATAACTCACTACCTAGCTCTACTCAGCACTGTTAAAGTAAATACTGAAAATTGATACATAAAATATTATATCTCCTTATAACATTTTGTGTGGATACATGAAATATTATCATTAGTATATATACATATATATATATATATATATATATATATATATATATATATATATATATATATGGAGAGATATGAAAAATGCGCTGATATCAACAGAAAAAAATTATATTCATAACTGGTGTCGCTCAACTGGCAAACGGCTATCACCCTGTTACATCTCAATGAAAACCTGTTTCTATTAATACAAACTGACCCGAGGCAGATATGAATGTTATTAGCTTGCTTATTGGTGTACGGTATAGTAGTCTCTTTGAGTGCGAGGGGTTTCCTGTTCAAATACTGGGAAGACCCAGATTTGAGATTTCATAATAATTAACGTTTGAATATCTACTTTAATTCTGTTAAAAATAAAACAATTTGTTTTAAAAATATATTTCGGTCGAAGCGAGACCAAATAAACATGATTTTTATGCAAAAATGTAATTTTGATATAAATACAATTATACGACAGCTTCACGTGTGTCTTGGTGTGGGTGTTTTTTTGTGACTACGAGAATTAAACTTTGTATTTATTTTCTCACATTCGTTATTGTTTGCTAGAAATTGTTGTTAACTATAAACTCCTACCTTTTGTGGTTGTATATATACTGTATATGTATTAAACTATATACATGTTGTATCATATCATGTTGTATATGCATTATGTTGTATAAACATCATGTTGTATATACATCAAAATGTAAAATTTAATACAAAAGAAAATTCCTTATTTCTACTAACATGAAAAAAAATCTTCAAATAAGTCTAATTGCATTTATTAAAGTTTGTGACGGACTCGACCTGTAATGTTATTTAAAATTGAACACAGCAAACCAATATATTAAATCCAATATTACTAAAAAGCATGTGGATCGTTGGTCTATGGATATTGTAATGATAAAAGAAGAATGAATAAGAATGCCTTTCGTAAAGGTTTTATCAGCTTAAAATATATACACGTGTTTGGCAAAGTCAATATGGAGGAATCCTTAGTTCCGGCCAAAGGGGAATAACCATGACTCATTTCCTGAAGAGTTACAGTAATTTATTATAACATTTTCCCCTTCAACAATAATCAAGTATGGAATTACAGAAGTTAAATTTAGTCTGTTCTGTACTAGGTTAAAAAGTCCTTATATTTACTTGGAAATCGCCGCATTCTGGACGATCTCCGCACTGACTCACAGGGATTTTTGTTCTCAGCATCCACATCGTGGCTAGTATGGATATGTTCAGGATCAGGTAAGGGATTCTTCTCCTCCACGTCGATATTGTTTTCGTCAGGTGGCGGTTCTTTATGGGCTTCAGGGCTTGCAGTATTGTTTTCATCGTGTTCGTCTTCTTGGTTTGAGGAGTTAGGGGCCAGGTCTCGCACATTGACAGTAGTTTCCGCACCAGAGGGTAGTCGTACATGAGCATAGTAGGGGTTGATGTCTAATAAGGTAGCAGGGGTTACTGGAGGGTCGAGCTTACTAGACTTAGTATGGTTTCTGACATATACTGGGCCTGGTTTCGCCCAAGTGGGAACAGAAGTTCCGGAGGAAGATCTACGACTATATTTGAACATTCTCTCATGAGGAGTCATATTGGTGGCAGTGCACAGTAACGACCTGATTGAATGGAGAGCGTTTGGTAGTATCTCTTCCCAATGAGGCAGTTTCATGTTGCTAGAGTGTAAGGTCGTTTGGATGGCCTTCCATACAGTTCCATTGCGCTTCTCAACTTGCCCGTTACCCTCAGGGTGATACCTACTTGTTTTAGAGGTGGCGATACCTTTGCCACGTAAGTAATCTTTGATTTCTCCTGCAAGGAAGTCAGCAGCTCGGTCAGTGTGTATCATATCGGGCATGCCAAAAATAGCAAATAGTTGGTTTAGGCAATGGATCACGGTTTTACTAGTCATATCCTTACAGGGGAAGGCAAAGGGAAAGTGAGTATATTCATCAATTATGGTGAGTAAGTATTTGTTACCACGTACAGAGGTAGGTAAAGGGCCTTTAAAGTCGATGTTTAGTCGCTGGAAAGGTAATATAGCCTGTATGAGTGTTCCTTTGTTACAACTGGCAAATTTAGGTTTCAAATACTGACAGGAGGGGCACGAGTCTGTTATGTTTTTAATTTGTTCTAAAGAAAAAGGAAGGTTTCTTGTCCGGATGAAGTGGCTGAGTCGCGTGACTCCAGGATGGCATAGTGTAGCATGCAAGTCGCGGAGGTCTTGCAAAGTGTGCGTTAATGCAGAGATGCGAGAAAACGTATCAGCAGCTGTATTTTCCGTTCCTGGGCGGTAAGTAATGCTGAATTTGAATTGTGACAGTTCGATCCGCCAACGACATATCTTATCATTTTTAATTTTTGATTTTCTCTTATTATCGAACATAAAACTGACGCTCTTTTGATCTGTAATAACTTTGAAATGTCTCCCGAGTAAGAAGTGTCGCCACTTTCGAAGAGCTTCGACAATCGCAGCAGCTTCTTTTTCGACCGCGTGATGTCTAATCTCGTTCGGACTTAGTGTCCGAGAAAAGAATGCAACGGGTCTACCCTGTTGGTTCAGCGTAGCAGCAATGCAGTATTTACTGGCATCAGTTTCCACTACAAATTCTTTGTCCGGGTCAACAGTTATAAGGGTGGCATTACTTAAGTCGGTCTTCAGCGTCTGAAAAGAATTTAGAATAGACGGGGGTAGTGGAAACTCCCTGTTATGGTTCAGCGGCAGTATCTTATCAGAAAAATTTCGAATGAATTTACTATAGTAAGAGAACATACCAATTATTCGTTTTTGCGACTGTAGATTTAGAGGCGGTGGCATTTCAAGGAGTGGTTTTAGCCTCAGGTAATCAGGAGTAATTTGGTTGTTCTGGATTGTGTACCCAAGAAGTGTGATAGAAGTAGTAGAAATGATGCTCTTACTTTGGTTGAGTGTGATGTTGCATTTTTTTGCTACATTATAAAACCTTTGAAGGTTGTAATCGTGTTCTTGTTGATCCTTTCCGCATATCGTGACATTGTCTACATACACAAAAGTATCTGTTAATTTTTCTCTTTCTACAATGTCATCGATGCATCTTTGAAAGGCACTCACTCCGTTAGTGACTCCAAAAGGGATACGAGTAAATTGGTAAAGTCAATATGGCGGACTCCTTAGTTCCGGCCAAAGGGGAATAACCATGACTCATTTCCTGAAGAGTTACAGTAATTTATTATAACAGATATAATTCTAGCTTACGGTGCAAGAGGTCTCTTAACGATCCTTATAGCATTTTGAATAGACGAGACTTGCATTGAGAAGTATAAAGTTGATGTGAAGCTTATTTGCCATCGTTCTATATCAATCTGTATTCACAAACTGAACATTTTGCACTCCTTGAAAATATGAACTCTACAAAAGGTCTTAGTCAAATAAATTGTTTTGTTTTAATATAAATGTTTTACTCTAATTGTTGATTTTACAAAATACCATTCATGTGTGTAGCTTTATTATTCCTTCGTTTTCTTTCTAATATAATTTCAGATATTATAATAATGTTCTCTTTCTTTCCTTTGTTTGTTTTAATCTTTAATTTATCCACACGTGGTCGGGCCACTTCGAACACTGGGAATGACATGCTGCTATAAAGACATCCATCCCATAACCATTTGTCCGACCATCCATCGCCTCATTGGTTATCCTTTGTTCGAACCCTCGGCCATAAGGTCTCTGGACGATCCCTATAACATTTTGAATAGACAAGACTCGCATTGAGAAGTATAAAGTTCATATGAAGCTTATTTGCCATCAATTTGTATTCACGAACTGAACATTGTTGATGAAACAAATCAAAATGTGATAACAGACAAATATAATATAAATGAATAATATATAAATTAATGTTTGATTAAATAATCATTCTCTTTGTATCAGCAGCCGGGAAATGTGATTCAACAGAAATCTGTTTTCACATGCCGCTAAAATACAATTTAACAAATTAATAATCCATATAGAACATTAGTAATCATTATTATTACCGACACAAATTATTTTACAGGAAACACCGTTTGGAAATTAATCAAAAACAATTTGTGAACTATGTGCGTTAAACAATTATATTTAATATGAGATCTAAGTAAGTTGTCATAAATATCGGTTCTGAACAAAGTAGCCATTTACTTCAGCCACGGGAAGTAAGATCCGTAAAATAAACAAGTGGCTGAAGAAAATGGTTACTTTGTTCAGACCCGATATTTACGAACACTTCAAATGCTTAGATCTTATATACACGGGGTAGGAGTTTATGTTCGGAACAACCTCCCCCTGACTAGAGAACATAGGTTAGAATCGGATGACCAAGACTACAAGTGCTTTAGATTGACTTTACATCACAGCGTCAGTTACTTATATTTCTTATACCGTTCCCCTTCGACCAAGGACTGTACCCTACTAAACTCTATCTCTGAAAGCATAGATAGAGCACTCTCAATTGACTCGAATGCCCAGATACATGTATTTGGGGATTTTAATGCACACCACCGTGACTGGTTGGGATTCTCCAGCCTTACTGGCGCAGCCGGCAACTCTACGTATAATTTCTCCCTAGCTCACTTCCTCTCTCAGACTGTCGATTTTCCGACCTGCATCCCCGATCGAGTAGACTCGCAAGCCTCACTTCTAGACCTTTTCTTAACCTCAATGCCCGACGCTTGTGTGACGAAAGGTCATAGCCCACTCGGGAATGCTGATCACATTGTGCTAATGATTTATATCACCCTAAAAAGTCGTCCAAAAGCTGATGAACCGTTGCTCAAAATAACGAAATACTTCAAGCAGGCTGATTTTGAGTCGATCAGAGATCACATCAGTGACGCCCCATGGAGGGAAACCTTCTCACTCCCTGCTGACTAGTGTGCAAATGAATTAACTAAATGGGTCAAAGCAGGCATTAAAGCCTATGCCCCCATGCGAAAATTCTTCAGCAAGCCTCACTCTACCCAATGGTTCACCTCGGAATGTGCAGCTGCCATTGCTGAGAGGCAGCAAGCATTCTGTAAATTCAGCAACCATAAGTCAGCTACTAATAGACAGAAATTTATAGAGTCAAGAAATAATTGTAAGGCCGTGATAGGCTAAGCAAAGAGAAGGTACACTGAGTTAACAAAAAAACGCATCCAGTCACAGAAACTAGGTACTCGCGATTTCTAGAAAAACTACAATAGTGTAATGGACAATGGTCAATCAACGATTCCTCCACTATCAAACCACAATGATGTCGTTTGCACGGCAACTTATAAGGTTGAACTACTTGGCCAGCGTTTCGCCTCTAACTCCACTTTGGACTCTGATAACCACCCCCTCCCCAAATTTCCATTGCGGACCGAAGCCAAACTTGATAACCTGGTCATCACCTCATCCCAAGTCAAAGACATCATAAAAAACCTTGACACATCTAAAGCTTGTGGGCCTGATCTTATACCAGTAATAGTATTAAAGAAATTCTCTGCTGAACTGGCCCCTGTCCTCTCCATACTCTACAATAAATGCCTAGCTGAATCTTGCTTCCCTGATAGCTGGAAAATTGCCTCTGTGGTACTAGTCTACAAGAATTCTGGGAATAGAACTGATCCTCAGAACTACCACCCAATCAGTCTACTGCCGATATTTGCTAAAATTTTTGAAACCTTAATCAATCTAGCGATAGTCCGGCACTTAGTTAATGCTAAACTTCTTTCTGACAGCCAGTATGGATTTAGACAAGCACGATCTACTGCAGACACCCTAACGGTCATCTCTGAACGCATGTATTATACACTCGACAAGGCAGGCGAAGCTAGGGCGCTAACGCTTGATATATCCAAGGCCTTTGACAAGGTATGGCATAAAGGGTTTCTCCTGTAAATACGCTCATACGGTATTACTGGGCAATTACTTAATATAATTAAATCCTTCCTAACCAAAAGGAAAATCCAGGTTGTCCATGATGGCCGTTCACTTAAGCAACATGACATAAATGCTGGTGTACCCCAGGGTCTAGCCTTGAACCTTTATTCTTTCTGATCTTCATAAACGATCTCCCTGATGACATGGAGTCTGAGATTGGTTTATTTGCTGACGACACCACGCTTTACTCTCGTCATGCTGGCAAAACGGACGCGATCATATCCGAGGCAATGGCTAAATCCTTAGAAAATGACCTCCAGGCTGTAGTGGATTGGGGTCAGAAATGGTTGGTAACTTTTAATGCCGCAAAGACAAAGCTACTTTCCTTCAATAACTACAAGAAACCTCTGCAACCACCGATTGTCATGGCAAATGGCACCCTGCCTGAGAGTTCATCATTCAAACTCCTCGGTCTAACCTTCACAGATAACATGAATTGGAACAAATACATTGAAGATATTGCCAAGGCTGCAGCAAAGAATGTGGGCTCCCTTTACCGTGTTAGTAAACTCCTCACACCTGACATTATCCTGTATCTCTACAAAGCCACCATCCGTCCATGCATGGAGTATTGTGGCCACATCTGGGCTGGTGCATCATCTACTAGTCTCTCCCTCCTTGACAAGGTTCAAAAACGAATCGCCAACCTAATAGGTCTCTCACTGTCAACCAAGCTCCAGTCCCTGTCCCATCGCCGCCATGTAGCATCCTTGTTCTTGTTTTACAGATACTTCAATCGATTATGCTCCGATGAACTGGCTACTCTGGTGCTCCCTCGACGTAAATTTACTAGACCAACTCGACAATCAACTAAATCCCATCAATTCACTGTGAAGGTCCCCAGATGCCGGAGAGCTTTCTACTCTCATAGCTTCTTTCCTCGTGCTGCTAGCCTCTGGAACTCCCCCTGCCCCCTGTTTTCACAACGGTACTGACATGCAGACATTTAAAACTAATGTAAACAGACATCTCACTGCGCAGCTCCCAATTTATGTTGACTCCCAAAACCTTCTCCTTTTTTTCTCAGTAGCCCCTTACGTCTACACGGGCGTCCCGCCTTGTTTGGGGTGAACTATGTTTTTAAAAATATTCTGACGTACATAGGTCACAAATGAGTATTGATTTACTCCTGTCCAGGAGTTAGGCACAAGGCCAGTTTTTATCTTACTCCCACAAGTAAGATGTGACCCAAGGTCGGGTCGAGAAAGGGAGGTTTAAAAATTGCCTTGGCAGCCCCGTCGGCATTCCCCGGTAGGGGCGCCTCAAGCAGTAAGCAATAAACTTACTCCTCCCCAAAGAGGGGAGGCGAAGCCTGGGAGGGTGGGCCTCCCAGAACTGCACAGGACCGACCCATAGACCGGCGTAAATCAAGCCCCGAAGGCCAAGACAATACCAGTCTATGGAGTGCAGTATCCATCGGAAGAGATACTACACTTTGATCTTAGCCAAAAGGCCAAGAACATGCCACAAATGAGTATTGATTTACTCCTCTCCAGGAGTTAGGCACAAGGCCAGTTTTTATCTTACTCCCACAAGTAAGATGTAACCCAAGGTCGGGTCGGGAAAGTGGGGTTAAAAAATTGCCTGGGCAGCCCCGTCGGCATTCCCCGGTAGGGGCGCCTCAGGCAGTAAATAATAAACTTACTTGTTCACCAAAGGGTGGAGACGAAGCCTAGGAGGGGGGACTTCCTAGAACTGCACAGGACAGACCCATAGACCGGCGTAAATCAAGCCCCGAAGGCCAAGACAATACCAGTCTATCGGGTGCAGTATCCATCGGAACAGATACTATACTTTGATCTTAGCCAAAAGGCCAAGTGCCACAAGGCCAAATGCCACAAATGAGTAGGTAAAGCAAAATAAATTCTTTGCTTTTTACTAATTTCTAAACGGTATTTCCTTAAAAATAATTCATGTCGGTAATAATAATGTTGGAAATCGGCCTAAAGGCCACTGAACCTGACTTCCGCTTATTTCCGTAGGTTTTAAACCAATGGTTTTGTGTATTTTTTTCTAATTAAATTACACAATTTTTATAAAATGTATATGAATCTGAAATTTTCATTTAAATTATTTTACTTCATTATAAATCTGAGGACTTTTTAATATAAAAACAATTGGTTTGAAACTTACAGAAGTAAGCGGAAGTCAGGTGTAATGACCAGTAATGTTTACCAAAAGATATAAAATGGTTCAGTCGCATACAAAGTGTGATACGGTTTGCTATAATCAACAATAGGTATTATGACAATAAGCCATAGGTTCTCATCATTCCCAAGTGGTCTAGTGGTTAGGATTCCGCGCTCTCACCGCGGCGGCCGGGGTTTGATTCCCCGCTTGGGAAAATAATATTTTAATTAATAAACTGGAATAAATGATTAGAGATATTTGAAGGGACTATAGGAAGTGACATGTTTACATGTTTCTTAAATAACTAGATTGATATACAAACGACAAAAAGATGGAGAAAAAATGCGAAACTGTTTTGTGGATCTTTCAGAGTTTTAGAGGACTCAATTTTTTACGATAGCAAACAATTTCACGCGGTTTTCGCTCAGATTGTTACCGTTAAGCATTCGATTGCCTATGGAAAATAGAGATAGAGTGATGCGTCTTCTAAACATGTGTTATGTATAGCGCCAATGCAGACCAATAATATATATATAATGTATTTTTATGTAATTTTTAGTCGCCTTCAACTTTATGGGACGTATTTTTCGTTAATATATATATATATATATATATATATATATATATATATATATATATATATTATTAATTGTGTACATACTTAAAAGTAATCCACAGATACGTGTTTTCAGCTCACAGCCGTCACTAGCATGGCTAACTTGGACAAGGATCGAACCTACGATATTGATGTCTATAGTCTGGCGTTTTACCTCCGGACTATGAATAATAGAAATTAATAAAAATTAATATATATATAATATATATATATAGTGTGTTGGGGTATGTTGAAAAGAAATCAATAAAGTGCTCGATCGTAAGAGTGTAAGAAATAATTTGTATATATATATATATATATATATATATATAGTAACCCATTGAGCTCGAGAAAATTGTTTAAATCAGCAAAAATGAGTTTGCAAAACCAGTTAATTTTTTTCAAATAAAAAGACAAAGCCAAACTTATTCTTACTGTTCGTATATCTCCCTTTATTTATCTCTCTTGTTTATCCATTTAGCGGCTAAATAGTATTAATACCTGATATAATGTGCCCCATTTTTGTAATAGACTATTCCGATCTTATATTTCATAGGTAGTTTCATTACCTTCGACTGTTAATAAAAACAGGGAGAGAGAGAGAGAAGGGGAGAGAGAGAGGCGAGAGTTATAGAAATTGTATGAAATATGAAATAATAACAGGGATGGCCACACAACATACAGTAAGAGAGGGCGAACGTAAGCAATATGTGGTATGGTGAGTAAATTTAAAAGCACAATTAAAATGGATTTTTATTCCAACATAAATCAATTCCAATACCAAAGATTTTTTTAAATATTTTGTATAATTACAATATATAGGAAACAAATGAAGGAGAAAGTAATGACTGGAGGGGATAGTATCTTAGGACAGAACAGAACCTAATTCAGTCAAAAGTGTCAGACCACTTACGAACCAGGCCTTAGAATCAGAATGTGCCTTGGAATCCCTTGCTGTTATTGAACACCCTTTACTTACGGGCATCCCCCAGCAGCAAGATGTGACACAAGGTAAATTTAATGGATTTTTCGGAACATAACTCAATCCCAATACCAAGGAATATTTAAATATGTATTTAATGCGATATTAAAAAATCCTTAGGGAAACAATCGTTGATGAACTCCATTTGATATTATGAGCTTTAGTATAATAATAGATGTATACCTTTATGATCGATAGCAGTTACAAAAAAAAAAACAATCTCTTCAACAACAGAAGAAATCGTAGATCTTCGGCTATACCGTAAGACCTCGATGATGACGAAACAAAAAATTAATAAATATTTCATTTATTTGACAAAATCTTGCGTCAAGTTGTCCGGTTTCTCAATTTTCAAAGTTTAAAAGAAATTATCTATCATCCAAGAGCACTTTCTGTGCAAAACATGGGAAATTAGAAATTAAAAAAGAACAATTTTTTTGTTCGCCCCAAACAAGGCATATTGCCACTGAAGCGTAAGGAGCTACTGTGATAGGGATCAGATTTATAGAAGTCCATATGGGTGGGTAGTTGGGCAGCAGATGTTTGATGATAACATGAAACTGTAGTCAATAAGAGTAATATATATATATATATATATATATATATATATATATATATATATATATATATATATATATATATATAGCATAGTATATTTAGCATATATCAAATTGAACTTTTCTGCCACATTTTTACCCGTCGTCTTTTCGGCGAGATTTTTTTATTCTTAAATTCACGACCAGTATGTTTAAACCTTTTCATGTTTGCTTTTGTAAATATAATTTTTTGTGTGTATGTAATAAAATGTTAAAGCAGTAAAAATATCTTTAGTCCGAGGAAAAAAATATCTTTAGTCCAAGGAAAAAATATATTTAGTCCAAGGAAAAAACAATAAAAACCAACATGGTCGCCAGTTAGATTATAACTTTAATTCCAGGTTTTAATCGCTAGCGGCCATGTTGGTTTTTATTGTTTTCCCTGTATTTTTGGTCCTGAAATACAATTCTTATTTACTTTTTAAAGTGTTGAGAATCTCAACACTTTAAAAAGTAAATGAGACTTTTATTTCACGACCAAAAATATAATTAAGACCAACAATCAGTTTCATCCAAAATTTGGGCGAATACCAGGCGAAATGAGCTAATAAAACAGCGGTCCCTATTCTACAATTAAACCGATGTTTAAACTTAATTAAATTAAAGAAAATATCTTAAATAATAATTTTAAAAAGCAAATAATTAGACTTTCTTACTTATTTGGGTTTTTTTAAACCGAAAGTAGATTAGATATATTTATTTATCTTGAAAAATCTATCATCGAATATTAAAATTGTAAACAGTTTGTTTTTGTTAGATATTTCAAACATAGACGTTTTCACCTTTTTAAATCAAATTTTTTATTTTAATAAATGTCTTTGCCCGACCTAGGAAAACTTGATCCAGTTAATTTTTCGGGGGAGGAAAATTTGAACCGATATTTTTAATCAACTCCCAAGGTCTAGGCCAGATATTTTGTATGAAATTTTAAGACATTAAATGGATCTCTGAATTGTTTATTGACAATTTATTGATATTTTTTGGCCAACTTATGAAAAATATTTTTTATTCAATCTTTAAAAAATAAACTTCATTGGGTTTTTTCGCCCCAAATTTTTCTATTGAAAAAAATGGATAAATCAATTTGTTTGAAAGTACTTGCGCGTTTCTCTGTGGTAAATAATAATATACATTATACAATATAGTTACGTTCGTAAAACAAACAAATAGAAAATAATCACTAATAATATTTAAAAGTAAAACTTTATTTACTTAAAACAAATCTAAATTCCCTTCTAAAATAAATAGAAAAAATATAGGGTCAAATGTTCCTTCCCTGAAAAAATAGGTTTTTAATGTAATGAAAATTAAAATTGTTTTAAAATACTTCAGGGATTTTTCTATTTCTATTTTATACCTCATGAAACGAAAATTTACATATAATCGTATGCTTTATCCGACATGTTCTCCTATAACCCTTAGCATATCTGAAAATATTAGCGAGATTTGGTCAATTATTATCTTACGATCTTACACTTAAAGTGACATCCCCACCCATATTGACGAGATTCTTTAACGCCCACCCCTATCATTCGACCACTCATTGGCAGAATAGAACGTTTATGAAAGAAGGTACATTTTCATTATGTAGTGCTGAAAAGAGCCGTTCTTTTTTTATAGGAGTTTGAGCTGGAGCGGCTCCTTTTTGAAAATGGGAAGCGTGAGAAGAGCCAGCTCTAATTTTGGACGTTGGAGCAGAAGCGGGGGCAGCTCCAAAAGTAGTGGAGCGCGTAAAACCCTATCTCTCTCTCTCTCTCTCTCTCTCTCTATATATATATATATATATATATATATATATATATATATATATATATATATATATACCATTACATTAGACTAATGCTGTCTTACTTATCGAAGCAAGAGCAATATAAAAACTATGCAATTAACCGAAATAAAAGATCTAAAAAACCGCACAAAAAAAGAAACAAATTAAGCCCTCATGGGGACTCGAATACAAATATAGATCGTAAAAGTCTGATGCTCTACCGACTGAGTTATATATAAATTATTGTTATACTTTATTGTAATTTTTCATTAAACAAACAACGGTGGATTTGTCTTCATTCGTGATATAAAGTACACCATTAAATTAAATTTGGTAAGATTGTAAGGGTTTTTTTTCAAGTAATACATCTGGCGATTACCTTATGAAGATATTTGATTAAACAAATATTTTTTAAATATGTGATAACTTATTGGTTTACATACAATATACATTAAAGGCATGTGAGAATTCTTTTCACACATACTTGCTTTTTTAATGCATTTTATTATTAATAGGGCCCGATGAAAATATCTCCTCTAGTTTTCCTCAGCTATGTGGAAAAAGTAACCCGTGTTCAATTAACTTTATACAATTAATCGTATATATATATATATATATATATATATATATATATATATATATATATATATATGAAAAAAAGACAAACGGAAAACAGGTTAAAATGCAGAAGTACAACAAAAACAAGAGATTTGACCGGTTTCGTTTGTATTTCATGACTTATCGTGCACCTTACCCCATATATATATATATATATATATATATATATATATATATATATATATATATATATATATATATATATATATATATCACCCACCAGTACATGAAGATATTTAAACGTCTCGTGTAGAATATGTTTGAACGAGAAGCTTTAAATTTACAATTGTAGAGGCGAAATAACAGTCAACTGTAGACATAGAATACACCTTACTTTAGGATAACTATATATATAGCAAATACAT